>JAMLFY010000005.1:3827186-3910306 GCA_030441495.1 Dalbergia oliveri | reverse complement strand
TAGTTGTATGTACATATTTGTAAATGTATAACAAAATAGATGTGTATCAATGCTCATATAAGAGCTTTCCCTTGTATTTGAATTTGTATTGAAATAAATACTTTATTTTTTTGTTATGAATTTTGGTAGGATTACAAATTAGTTATTACACGATTTCAATCGCATTTACTATAGATATTCAAGAAACATCCGTAATTAATAAGTAACATCTATTGAGTTTAATGTCATGGCTTAAGGATGATGTTGTACTTGGGAGGGTGTTATACAGGAGGTTTTAATCCAATAATTATTTCAAAATCAATGCAATAGTCAATGATTCTATCAAAGATGCACAATGAGGCATAAGTTACGATCCTAATTATTCATATCAATAACACAATTAAACTCATGCAAAAAGCTAAGAATTAGAAGTAAGATAAGTGGCATAAATGCCCCTTATCAAACTTCCCTACATTTAAGCTTTCACATGTCCTCATGTGAAAATCAAATCAAACCAAGGCATGGGTGAGCAGGATAGAAGGACTAGACTAGACTAGACTCATAACTCTAAAAATGCATGATGCATGAAAACAAATGACAGGACACCAAACCAATGATCCTAGAGGTTCAACAGGAGCTTTCACACTGAAGTACAAGAGGATATCAACAAGCAAGACATAAACAAGGACATAGCACATAAAGTAGAATCCACATATGAGCCATGGACCAAGGACAAAAATCCTCTGATCTGCTGTTTGCCACTCATTCACTCAAGTGTTTAAAGTTAAGATGCACACTCAATCACCTTAAATGAAAATGCATTACCATAAGCTTGCTATGGGTCTCATTCTCCATCGTTACACACATATGCATACTTGAATCAAGAAGACTTATCTTTAGTTGAAATAAGGCTTAGGTGAGACGTGTATATAATTAGGTCAATAAAGCTAAACCTTTAGTCAAAAGAAAGAAAATGCATACACCAAAAGTATAAATGTTTAAGGGTACACTTTGTCTAACTTAATCACAATTACAGGCCTTTAATTTCAATGTGGCATACTTTCAACCAAACTTTTTTAGATTTTTTGTCTTTTTGTTTCTTCTTTTTTTTTTTTTTTACAATCAACCTTGCCTTTTTTTCTCTTAGTGTGCCACTTGTTAAATTTTTGGATACACATTGTCCTTCCCCCATACTTATGTTCCAGCACATACAAGAATTGTGCAAAAGCTCTCCTAAGCCTAAAAGGTTGGTAATATTTATCGTTTTTCAATTTTGGCTAAGGATGTGCTAGAAAATAAAAGGATGGGCAATAAGGCTCAAAAAGGCTAAACAATGGTAAGATGAAAAGGGTGGCTATATAAACAGTGGCTAAAAACAAGAAAAATGCCTCAATCATATTCAAGCATGCGCATAGAAACATATTTTCAAACAAGACCCTAAGCAAGTTCTAGAATGTCCAGAGAGTGGAAACACACATGAATAAACAAGGATGGTACATGATAGTCCAATCAAAAAGGTTCAAAATCTCACAAGTAAAAGTGCATGTACTCAATCCAAACAATACTGAATCACTAAGCATGCAATACAAAATAAAAGTCAATGCCAAGCAAGTCAATATAGTGCATGTGGCGTAAGCCTATGCATGTAATCTCTAAGGTGTCAAAGGGAAGGTGTAAGACATAGATAAAAATAAAACATGATGCTAAACTCAAAACTAAAATAAAAATAAATAAAATGTAGAAATATAAAAGAGAAAAGTAAAGAAAAACTCGCTCATGGTGGGTTGTATCCCACTCAGGATTTGTTTTAACATCCTAAGTTGGATGATCATGACCCTCATGGAGGATGTACAGCTTCAACTCACATAATTGCAATTTGGCCCTTAAATCCCTAGAAGAATCAAGGAGATGCATCAGTTAGATCCCATTGATCTCACCTGCGAGTCATGGACCTTGGCTCCTCCAACTCAATTTCACCACTAGAGTGGACATGGGTGACCAAGAATGGCCTCCCAATCATCAGTTTAAAAAGAAAGCGAAGTTTCCGTCTTACATCGAGCAAAAGCTAAGCACTTTGAGTGTTATTCTCGTTGAGTGTATGACAAAAGTTGTCATACTACCTCCTCAAATTGAAAGTTATTTTACGCTGAAGTTGAACAAAAAATATAGCAAAAGGCACTTAGTTGGGTGAATTAGGGTTTTAAGAATTAAAACAAAGCAATTGAAAACATTTGGAATTAAGCAATAATAAAAGGCACTAGTGCAAGTTATTTCTAGGATTAGAATTAATTATCATTGCCAAATATTGATTACATTAGTGGCTATTAGTAATTACTTACTAGTAATTCTACTAGTGATCGATCTACCTCTAGAATTTGACTAATGCAAATAACTAATAACGGATCTCAATTTATTTAGAAATTACAATGATTTAAGATACTAGTAGCTATAGCCTAACTCCAGATTAAAGATTGATTCTAATGTTTTCTCCCAAATATAAACCAATGGATCTATCAATTTATGCCTAAAGGGTTTCCCTAAATGATGATTGCCAACTTAGTTATCCTAATAAAAATTTTAACAATCACAATAATAATTATAAGAATAGAAGTGTAGAACATTGAGAAAACTAATACGTTCAATATTAAAAGTGGTCTCAAACCTCATTCCAATTTATCCGGAAACCCTTACACTAGTAAGAAAATCTACTCCTTCATCCCTAGAGAATTACAACAATGGAAATAAAATAGTACATGAAAATAATAGTAAGGATCCTTGCCACAATCCCCAAGAACAAATCAATTCCCCTATTGAAATCCCTAAAGAGAGAAGAGTAGAGAAGAAGATATAGAGAGAATGAAGAAAGAGAATTAGAGAGAGAAACCTAGGCCTAAACTATACAGCCAAAGACTAAAATCAAAACTAGAGTAAAAGTCTGTTCAATCCCTTAAATACGCCTCTAAAATAATCCAAAGTGGGGCCCCAAAAACATATTAATTATCTGGAATCCCATTGTCACACGAGCATTGGTAGTGCTAAAATGAGCATTAACCGCCTTGAGAGAGCGTTGCCTCGAGCTAGATCTTTAAGCTCTAGTTCTAGAGTAAGCTTCTATGTTTTTTCTCCTTTTTTGCTCCAAGCTCCTTCTAGAGAGTTTCCAGCTTCTGTTCTTGACATTTTACACTCAATTCAAAGCTATTGTATACAAAAACCATACTCAAAGAGACATGTTAAACGTAATATGCTCTAATCTAATAATTATTTCAAAACGAGGACAATAGTCAATGATTTTTGTCAAAGATGCACTTTTACGACCCAATTTGTTCGTGACGACACGTGGGGAATCTCATTCCCACTAAAAGCCTAATATTGCTACGCGTATAGTATGCATGTTTTATTCATAAAATATAATTTAAATCATAACTCAAATCTCATACTGACCATAAATGAAATCTAAATGTTGTAATTGTGATATACAATCAATTGAGTTGCTCAAATACAAAAGATACCATGGATGATATAGTTTAAATATAAAAAGAATCATAGTATATCAAAATGCAAAATATAAATCTACGATCCGGGACCTTACCCGTTCACATCACCTGGAACACTCTATAATGACCCAAAGACTTCACTACAATGTGAAGCTCTACTGAGATATCTAATGCTCAGAAGGAGAGGGAGGAAGATCTTAAGCTACACCTATATCTATGGAAAAAGGAAGAAAAGGGGTGAGTTTTGCTACAAAACTTAGTGAGTTGGACCCTTACTCATAACCATACATGGGACAAGAATGAAGTCAATAAAAATAATAATGGTAGGCTCATAAATCCTTGGTATATAAATTATGTAGAGCGAACAATTCATCTTTGCCTTTTTAATAATTACTTAAAAGAGACAGACTATCCATAACTAAATGGTGGGTACTTAGTCCCTCGGAACATGAGCCCTTAATTGAGACTTAACCCTTCCTCGCAAAGTGTCCCTCGTGGATTGCTCTAATCATGTGGATAAATGCCCTTCACGAGCCATGGTATACCAAGGTTAACGGATAACTGCCGTTAACTCACAGCTCTTCTTTAGTGTTCTTAATCTAAATCAAACTGGAATCATAAAAGGGGAGTTCTATGTGTTCTAAGTTCAACCATTCTCAATTATTAAAAATTGAACATAAACTTTATATATATCCTTTCATTAGCCATACTAATATCTCATTATCAAAATCACTTCTAAGATCATGGAATAACTCATATAATATCAACTTAATTCCATAATGGTCCCATATTTTTTAATAAACGTAGATTTTCAAGCTAAGTTTCAAATATATTCTCAATCTACACTTGGAATGCAATTAAATACTTTAATTCATGATAAAACTCAAGAAAATAGTTTCTAATCACTCTATGATGCTAGAAATAATTTATAGGATGGCCAAAATAAGGCCATGAGATCAAATCCATCACCAGGGGTGGTATGGAAGCACCAACACCACTAAGCTTTGGGGATGAGGGATGCACCAATGTCTGCCATTACAACCATAAAACTTATAAAAAATCTATGGATGCTCCTAGATTACTCTAAACATACACCAACAACTTTGGGAACACCCCCACTTAACAACAAACGAGAGAATAACCAAATACAATCCAAGATTATGAAGGAATGGAAGAAAAAAGACAAAAATCTATCATAAACATACCTTTGATAATTGGAGGAGCTAGATTTGAGTGCAAATGAGAGAAAAAGAGAGAATGAGGGTAAGGAGGGTTTGGTTCAAAGAGAATGGAAGGAGGAGTGGGGTTTTTAAAAAGAATGGCTGAAAATGGAACGACATCATTTTGAGACCTGTCCATGCTCCAGGGGGACTGTCAGGACAGCGGCGTCACGGCGTACGCGCACTTCCACCGTGCACTTATGACCGTTAGAGCCCCCGACCACCGCAACCATGAAATGCATTCTGGTACCGTTATAGCGTAGAAAACTTAACTTCTGCATAATTCTTGTCACATAGCTTCTGAGTATCTCACTTATTTATTACTTCCATTAACTTTAAAACATAAATGTAAATAAGAAAATACCCCCCATTTGGATTCAAACAAAATATCAAAAAAATCAAAACCCTAACAAATCAAAATCCAAATTTTGGGTTTTAGTTCTTAAATCCGTTTTGAGATTTTCTAAAACTTATGGGCTAAAACGAAACATTTAAATGTTTAGTATAATTCATTAAAAATCACTTTCCACTCATTTTCTCTTAGGAACAATTACCGGACTTTTGATTGAAGATGACTCTAACAATAAGCCCTCCAAGGGGTGTAGGGTCCAAACTTAGAGAACTCCAGGACTTGGCCTGGTTCCTGGAGACCCGAGGTCGTAGAAACTTGTCTCGCGATATGTGTATACTAGGTATTACATGCACAATGATGCACAAGTTAAAATCCTAATTATTCACATCAATAAAATTAAACTCATGCAAAAAGCTGAAGAATTAGAAGCAAGATAACTAGCATAAATGCCACTTATCAGTGTACCTAAACAATCTTCATTTGGGTTTTAATGTTGCCCCAATTACAAACCCACATATTAATTCAATTGATCGTCATGCAAAAGAAAAAGAAAGGAAGAATTGTAGTGAGGTGGGAGGAAGGAGAAGCACCTTGATGGTGGTAGAACTTAAGATCCGGGCTCAAACTTTTATTTTTCTTGTTTCATTTATTTTTTTTGTAAAATAATCTTTTGTTAACTTTAATCACAATACTTAATATTATTTTGAATTTTCAAACCATTCCTTTGAATCATAATTTGTGGGTCCATTAACACACATACTTTTTATCTTATTGATGCCACATTAGAGCTTCATAGGTGATTTTTTTTAGCGCTTCACCAAAGTAGCCCCCCAAAACCCAAAGCATTTAATATTGATAAAAATTGTAGAATTTTAAAATATTTTTAATGCATTTAATGCATCATTAAAAGGTTATGAAATTTTCATTTCAGTCAATTCCTTTAGTTATTTATTTAATGCTATTAAAGACCTATTAAAAAATCCATTATAATGAATGACTTAGGGTTGATTTAGTAGTGTTTTCAAATAAGTGCTTCAACTTATAAAAAAATAAGCCAACTTTTAGCTGAGGAGCTTTTGCTTTCTGCTTTTGAGAGCCAATTGTGCTTTTAGAGAATCTAATGAGATGTTTTTAAGAATATTTCATGTGATACTTTTCAGTTTAGTTTTTACTTCCTAATATTTAAAAGACTATTACATACTTTCTTTGATGACAATAAAAGTAGAAATTGTTTTCTTTAATATCTATATTAAGGTTAGTTTAGATGTTGAAATTGAAATTGTAATATAGAATTTTGATTTCAATTTCAATTATGGAATTGACTTGAAATTTTAAATTTTATATTTAACTTTACTATAGAATTGGAATATGATTGTTACAAAATAATAAAGAAAAAGAGAAAACTATACATACTTCAATTGGGAAAGAGATATTGAATGAGCCATGCAATTAACAATTCTGAAGATATTCGGAACTAAAAAGAGCTTATTTTAATTGTTTTTGAATTATATGGAATTGAACATGTAATTATAATTATAATTTCCATTTTAGATATTACTTAAAACATGAAAATTGAGATTAGTCCTCCGATTCCACTTCTAAACTCCAATTCTATGCTGAATTCTAGACCAAAGGTATTCTTATTTTAGATATCAATAGCACCTTTATAATATAGTTTCCGAAAAATTATATTCTTTATTGAAAGGGTAAATTTTACACTATTTTACTAAACAATACAGTTTTTTCGTTTTTTATTCTCGAGACCCCCAGGGCCACAGCACTACCAAACAAGCCCTGCCGAGAATCAAATTATATGACTCCCCATTGACGTTTCCCATCATTTCTTCACACACATTCCCAAAACCCAATTACCATCCTCTCTCCCTCTCTCTCCCGTTCTCGTTTTCCGACCACCACTACCACCGCCATGGGAACCGCAGCTCCCGGCGGCGACGTCGAGGCGGGCTTCGCGAAGCTCCAAGGCGAGGACTTCGAGTACACACCAGACCTACTCCATCGTTCTTGGGCGCAACTCCAAGAAATCAACCGTGGACGTCGACCTCTCAAGCCTGGGTGGCGGCATGAACATCTCCCGCCACCACGCCCGCATCTTCTATGACTTCGCCCGCCGCCGCTTCGCCCTCGAGGTGCTCGGCAAGAACGGCTGCCTCGTCGAAGGCGTCCTCCACCTCCCCGGCAACCCCCCGTCAAGCTCGACTCCCAGGACCTCCTCCAGATCGGGACAAGGAGTTCTACTTCCTCCTCCCCGTCCGCAGCATCTCGGCGGCCCGATCGGCCGCCACTACCCCAACCACTCCGCCTCCGTCGCCGGGGTAGCCGGAGGGCCAGTCGTGCCTCATTATAACTACCACCTGGCCTCTGCTGCTGCGGCCGGGGCTGGCGCGGTAGTGAAGAAGGGGAGGAGGGAGTACTATGAGGAGGAGTATGATGATGAAGATGATGTTGGCGCTGGCGGGGGCAGTAGTGGGAAGAAGGGGAGGAGGGATGGCTTTGAAGGTTATGGGTACGGCGGAGTGGGTCTGGCGGCAAGGCTTCGATGGCTGGATCACTGGGTTAGTGTTTCTTACTCGCCTTGCATTTCTGGATAATTGGGTTGTTTTGGATTATTGTTTTTGCATGATTGGTGTGTTTGCCTGAAAGGATATATGGGTTTGAAATTGGCATTATGTTTATTTGGTTATCGGATTTATAGCATGTAAAATTATCTTTTGAATGATGCATGTGTTGTCAAGAATAGGGTTCTGAATGACCTGATCCGAATAATACTATTTCTTTGTGATTGAATAATTGGATTATGAGATTCTTTGATAGTTTTAGCATGGTGTTTTTACTCATTTGCGAGAATCCCTAGGGGAATGTTAATGAGTTTGGGTTTTGGAGGGTAAGGAAGGGTTTGTCTGTTTGTAGATTCTAGTGATGGACAAAACCTTCGCCTTCAAAACCAGACTCATAGACATACTGTTAGAGATGCTTGCAATAGTAATAATTTATGAGATTCTTGAGGTATTGATGTCAATTTGTCATCTACATTCTACGATTATGTGTTATTTAACTATCATTTGGTTTTAAGTATAGTGAATGCTGCTCTTTATCGTTATCAACTATTGCTTGGTTTTACGTATAATGAAAGCTGTGCTTTGTGATAGTTTTTAGCATGGATCTTTGTTTTTACTATTTGAGAATCCTAAGGGATGTTAATGAGTTTGGTTTTGGAGGGGAAGGATGGGGAAGGAAGGGTTTGTAGATTCTTGTGATGAACAAACCCTTCCTTCCCCTCCAAAAACTAGACTTACGACGTACGGTGAGAGATTCTTGCAATAGTAATGATTTATGAGATTCTTGAGGTATTGATGTCAATTTGTCATCTACATTCTATGATTTTGTGTGTTTAACTGTCATTTGGTTTTAACTTTTAAGTATAATGAATGCTGCTTTTCATCGTTATCGATTATCGCTTGGTTTTATGTATAATGAAGGCTGTGCTTTGTGATAGTTTTAGCATGGAACTGTGTTTTTACTATTTGCGAGAATCCCTAATAGTATGTTAATGAGTTTGGGTTTTGGAGGGGAAGGGCGGGAAGGAAGGGTTTGCAGAATTCTTGTATCCAAAACCCAGAATTACTACATACGGTTAGAGATTCTTGCAATAGTAATGATTTATGATATTCTTGAGGTATTGATGTCGATTTGTCAACTACATTCTAAGATTTTGTGTTTTTAGCTATCACTTGGTTTTAACTTTTATGTATAGTGAATGCAGCTCTTCATTGGTATCAACTATCGGTTTTACGTGTGATGAAGGCTGTGCTTTGTGATAGTTTTAGCATGGAACTGTGTTTTGACTTCTTGTGAAAATCCCTAAGGGTATGTTAATGAGTTTGGGGTGTGGAGTGAAAAGGGTGGGGAAGGATGGGTTGTATTGTAGGTCTTTTCATGGACAAACCCTTCTTTTCCCTCCAAAATCCAGACCCACGAACATATACGGTTAGAGATTCTTCCAATAGTAATGATTTGTGAGATTCTTGAGGTATTGATGTTGATTTGTGTTCTACATTCTACGATTTTGTATTTTTAACTATCACTTGGTTTTAACTTTTTAAGTATAATGAATGTTGCTCTTTGTCATTATCAACTATCACTTGGTTTTACGTATAATGAAGGCTGTGCTTCAGCACCACAAATCCCAAAAGGATTTTTTAGGATAACAGGGAGGTAGTCGAGATCTTATATTTGGATCTTCTCGTTTGCTTGACTTGTTATGTTATTTGAAATTGTGTTTATATGAAGATGAGAAATTTTGCTAGGTTAGATTGTTGTTGTCCCTTGTTTGGTTGTGCGACTGTGTTGTAATACATGCAATGGCTTTTTCTTGTTCTTGTGGTTTATAAGATCTCTAGAGTGGTGCATCCTTCTCCTTAGGAGGTTATGTTACAGTGGTTACGTATGTTTGCCTTGTACAACAGCCATATATTATCCCACTAGTTGGGATTGTTTTGATGGATCAACCAATGCCGTTGGGCTCTACGAAAACCACAGTTTCAATAAAAATCATTTAGAGAAAGATATTGTCTCATTGTGGTATTTCTCTTTACTATTTATTCTCGTTTTAGATCATTGATTCAGTGACTATTGCTGAGGGGACCAAGAGGATCATGAAAAATTCCCTTTGCGGTTGGGGATAAAGGAAGAGATTGTTGAGTCAGTTCAGTTGGTAATTTGGCATATTTGGTAGCCAGAATGGAAAAAGGTGGAGTAGATGGCTAGATGCAGATAATTTGGTATATTGACAAGTTGTCGTGGCATTTCCCAAAATGCCACTCTGGCATTTTGTAATTATTCTCACACTTCATTTGTGGAGGATTTTCGGTAAGCGGCACCTCAGTTTTATTTCCCTAATTGTCCTCTTTCTACTTTGCATGCTGCTTCCATTTCCACGTTTTATATATGTCAATTCCTAAATTTATTGTTGTTTCAATTTCATCAACAATCAAGGTTGCTGGGATCGTGAGATAACTTGTAAAATCATCCGATCCTGCTGCGTAACTCAAACATGTGGGATTGTGGTAGGATCACCGGGTAAGATTGTTAAGTCATCACGATCGTGCAAGTTTAGCAACCTAGCCCTGATCCCATTTTTGAATGTTGAGTGCCCATTCTGTGATCTGTCTCAGGCCACCCCAAACCCTAAGAGCATATCTCTCTTGCTCTCTCTTGATCTCCATCCCTGTTACTGCCTCCCTCTCTCTCTCTCTCTCTCTCTCTCAGCTGTGACCTGCATTTCTCAATCAATCCTCATCTTTGTAGTATTCTGGGCTTGTTCACCTGAAGCGCTATTTGTTTTGCTACAATTGCCTTCTAAGGCACTCTATGGTGGCTGAGGACTGTGGGTGGGTGGTTCCGTGGTTGTCAATGGCTGGGAAGTGTTTTATAGGTGAGTAGGTGGTGGGAGCATGATATTGGGCAATGGTTTTTAGTTTTCCCTCTTTTTGTTTAGTGGTCAACTGCGAGTGTCACTACCTTTGTTTTTGTTGTCTGGAAGTGGGTATCACTCTTAAATCACCCAAAATTATTATTATTTATCTCCAATAGCATGTTATGGGCCAAGGCCTAAAAAAGTTTTGTTATATTTTTTATTTCTGTTTTGTTGCAAGAGCCTTTTTTTTTAAAACAGGAATTGTAATTATTCTCTATATTTTTAATAATATCTTTTAATAATTTAATAGTAATTTAATTTATTTTTAATTTTATTTTAATAACAATAATATATTTAATATTTTTTGGCTCTGATCTTTCTCTTTCCTTATTGCTTAGTCTTAAATTCATAACTTCAACAGTGTTCCAGCAATACCATCCACCTTGATGAGTTCCTTCTTTCTGCTGATTTGAGATCTTCAAACTCTTGTATGCTCTTGGTCCTTTTTTTGTTCTTTTTTTCTCATCCTTTCATAAAAGGAATAATAACTAGGCAGTAGTATGGTGATTTATGAGTGGTCGCTGTTCTTGATTTTTGGTTTTGGCTTCCTCTTATTGGCCACTTGACAACATTTGGTTGCTTGGTTTTGGCTTTCATTTTCACTCAGTAACTATCTATAGTGTGGTTTGATGTTTTGTTTCCTTGCATGGGAACAATTGTACATGTTCTTTCTTCATAGTTTACCGATTTTGTATTGTAAGAGGCTATGTAAGTAGGTTAAATTTAATTTTCAAATTGGTCTGTTTTCGTAATTATTGGTTAAGTATAGGTCAAAGGAGTCAAATAGCTTAAAAGTGGGATGGAAAAATTATTGTGCCATTTTGAAAATCATAATTCGTAATTGACCAGCTTGTGTCAAGACTTACTTTTTAATTTGGATTTATTCAAATGCTTCTGTTCCAATTGAATGCTGTGAGGAAAATAAATAAATGAAACCGAACAGAAAGAGTTTTTGGCTTCAAAATCATTAAAGCATGAAATGCTTTTCTTTGAAATGAAGAATGAATTAAAACAACAATGGAATGGAAAAGTTTATCTAAGGAAGGATTAGGAATCCTGTTGAAGAGGAAATAAACAAAAAATAATAATGGCAAGCTGAAGTCTTTCGAATACTGTCAAACACAAATTCTTTTCCATGGTAGTTATGGGAAGTGAAGACATAATACTGCCTAAACCTAACTTGTGTTTATTTTCTTTATTCATGTTAACCCAACTGTTTATGCTTTTGCTTTGATTCCAACTTCTAGTCTACGTGATTAGTCTCAGAATTTGTAGCCTTGGTTATTATTGAATATTGCGGTGATTTGGTTTCTGCAGAGAAGAAGCCAGAAGGAAGATCCCGAGTAGATCGAGATGCTGATAATCTTCAGCTTCAGCAGTTGGAAGAAAAGGATGTTGTATCATCTGTAGCTACTGTTCTCTCTGATCTTTGTGGTCCTGGAGAGTGGATGCCTATGGAGAAACTTCATGCGGAGGTTAGTTCTTAGAATTATTTATAAACCTACAAGAATGGCTGAACAGATTTTTATCCATTTTTGTAGTTGTCACCAGAATTCTACAATGCTTAACTTGTAATGATATTGTTTTGCATTTGCATATAGTATTTCTACTATCTAGTATCCATTTTTATCTATGTTGTATCCATTTGTACCAGATCAGTTGAACTAATAGAATTGGATAAGAATTTAGATATGGCTGGAACTTTATTGATGTGTCAGCGGTCACCCAGTCTTGTTCTCCTGTTCTCTGCCTCCTTCTTGTGGCTTCTTGGTTACCCTCTTCAGCATTGCTACCAGCGAGGCCGAAGTACCATCGGCAACACCAACACGTGTTGTAGGTGGCTTCTCCCCAATGCTGTAAAAGCATACAACTTGTGCCTTCAAGTTTGTCACCTGACCCAGCGGTAGTTACTGCCACTGTTCCTCCTATTCTATCACTGCCTCCTTCTCCTTTTGTGCAATAATCACACGGCCAATGTTCGCACATTGACTAGTGGAATGTCTTGTTTTCCCATGCCTTCTCTTTTCATGCCTTATTGCAACATCATCTCTCTTCCTTCCCCGTCGCCCCGACTCTCCTCCGCCTTCTAGAGATTGGCAAGGCAGTTGCTGTGGCTGTTTCTCCAGCTTGACCCTGACATCAACCATGGGCTGTCACCCCTACTGTCTCCTTTTCCTCCCTACTATACTCACTTGTCCCCAAACCAAAGCTCTCTCTCTCTGAAAAAGCTGATTTTTCTCATCTATTACCTAAGCAAAATTTGTTTACAAATTCGAAGTGTCTATTGGGTTCAGCTTATTTGTACCTCTTCCTTTTGGCCCTTCAAGTAGCCTCTTTTCGAGTTCTTCAGAACACTAGCATATGTTTCAAACTTCTGTCAGTACTTGCTTATTGTCCATCACCCACCTTAACCCAAAACTGAGTTGTTTCAATTACTGACAAGTGAAACTCCTGCAATCCAGTGGAAGATGAAATTGTGTGATGCTCCACAATCTACTTACATCATGACCCTTATGATTTTACCTCACACCACAACGTTAGGGATTGGTTTGAAGCGAGTCCAGCCATACTTTTGAGATCAAGCTGAAGTGGTTTCCCATCCCATTCTATGATTTCCTCCTCTTCAGCCAGAGAAGCTCATCCTTTACTTCTGGTAATTTCTTCCAACCATATCACCCTGATTTTTTTTCCATTTTTTCCTCTCTTTTAACATGCTTAGGCAAGAACTTCTCTTAACAATGGAAACATAATCCCTTCCTTATTCTATCTGTATACTCCGCCTTAGGTAGCTGCCTGGAATTTCTTCCTCTCCTACACAATTCGGTTTATTCACAAGCATTTCCTTGATGTCTCCCACCTGAGACTCTGATGGGACAGGATTTGGTGATTGATCCTCCCATGGATCTTTTTGGACTTACCCACTTCGCCCTAACCTAATGCTCCATTCTCCTGAACTACCTATTGAATTGGAGAGGCTTCGGTTGTACTTCTTCTCCCGATCATGGATTAAAGGTATTTCCAGTCCTTAGAGCTATTCTGTTCATAGTTATCAGAACCTATTGAAACCCTGCTACCTTGTTCACCCATCCATATGCATCTTCTCTTGCAAATAGGGGAATATCAATCTTTCTCCATCTTTCAATGCCCTCTTAGTACCATTCTCCACCCTTAACAGTTTGCCCTCCAAAATTGATCCTAGTATTGTGTTGGGCTCTTGATGGATTGCCAATAGGCTCATTCATTTTGGTCAAGATTTCCCAGACAACAACCTGGGTGTTTTGAACTCTAAGCATCCGTCAGCAAGCATCTCTCAGCCTCTTCACCTTGTCAATGCCAATCATGCAGGCTTCTCTCCAATGCTGACACTTGTGCGCTGCATCTGTGTCCCAACCATGAGTCACCCTTGGATCAAGGGATTCTGACACAAGGTGACAGTATTGGTTCAGGGAAAGAAACAAACCAGAGTAGATGAGGAAGAATAAATAAGAATGTGATGTGGGTTATTCCATGTCAGTTTCTCTAGATGAGAATAATGACCTGGAGGAAGATAACGTGTAATAGGGTATTAGAGAGACCTTCACTCGCTAATTTCACCACTCAATTCACCTGTCCTTTCCTCTCTAGCAACTTATAAACATAACTACTGAGATGCTAACCAACATTCTTTTGTATTGTGAGGCTCATTAGTTGGCAACCGGATCCCCTGCCTCCCTTGGTATATACCTAGTTAATTATCGGTCTGCTACTATTGTATTGAGGGTGTGCATAAGGTAACATTGATGCTTTAATAAATATTTTGCTTGCCTAGTGGTATGACGAGTTGTCATGTTTTCATTTTCAATTCTTACAATCCACATAGATAAAAACTATGCATGCATAGTGTTGTTTTATGTTTTCCTTTTTTCTTGGAGGCATCAACTGGGTGTCTGGTAACATTGTGACCGGTGAAAAGTGGGAGTGTAGATTTTTTTTTTCTTGTGGGGCAGTGTTGGGTTGGCAATGGGAAGTTGGAGAGAAATTTAAACTTCAAACTTCTAGACTTGTATTGTATAGGAGGTAGAATGTAGAACTCCACAATACATGTTTGATATCCATTATTATTATGCATCTAAAATTCATTTAAGATGCATAAACGCATATCTTTAAATTCTGAATTGATTTGCTTCTCTATTATTGTTTAGTTGCTTGAGCAGTATAGCAGTGTTTGGCACCACAGTAGAGTGAGGAGGTATCTGACATCTGAGGATTGGCCTGGTCCTGAATCCAAAGGGAAGCCTTGGTATGGTTTGCTTATGCTATTAAGGAAGTACCCAGAGCATTTTGTCATCAACACCAGGTCCAAGGGCCGGGTAACCCTGGAATTTGTTTCTCTTGTCTCTGCTCTCTTGAGATATCATCTGTGAATGGTTCTGACAGTACTAACTTCCCCTGTAGTGTATGAATTGCTCTTTCTTTTTTTTTCCTTGGTCGAATCTCGACTTTACTCTTATAATAATAAATCTGGTCAGGCACCAAACCTGTACAAAAGCATACTTTTGTTGCTTTTAGTTATTGGGCCTAAATGCTACTCCGTTTTTGGCACTTAGAAAATGTACCCATCTTAATGAGCCGTTGCATCTAGGATTGTTGGTAGTTAGCGCATTGCTTGTCACGGCAACGTTGACACCCAAGGTTTATAGAAATTATGTTAACTGTTAAATGAAGGATTGAAGGGTGCATTTAGATAAAATTTTCACTTTTCATATGTTGGAATAATTTTTTTAAAGTAATCAAAATTGAAAATAAAACCTGTTTTCAACTTTTTGGATAATTTTTTTTAAATAATCAAAATTAAAAATTAAAATCTGTTATTCAATTTTTTTAGTTATATGTAAAATTTAAATTTCATAGCTAATTTTTTAAAAGTTGAAACAAACTTAATCAAGTGAAGTAATATGATACATTTATTCGTCATAGTAGTAATGAGAATGGTATATCATTAGAAAATTTATTGGTCAGCATTTTTCAAAAATGATGTGGGAAAATTGTTTTTAAATTTGGAAAATTCGCAGTGGCCACAACCGCTAAGATTTCGGCTTAGCATTTTATGGGTATTGATCAAGTTTTTAATAGTGGATAGTTTTAAATGAAAAAAATAATAAATATTTTAAGTTTTCAATTTATTATCATATTAGAATTTTTTTTTACTCTTGAAATCATAATTAGTGCCCTTAGCAAACGACGCTATAGAAATTCTTTCTAAAGAACAATTTAATCTTTTTTTTATCTGAAGTTTAAAAATTTGCAGAGTTGACTTGACCTTTGATCCTCAATTACGAATTTTTTTCATCACATGATTCCACTAGCCACAAATTTTCTGACTTCGTGAAGTCAATACCTTCTACTTTAGTAGACACTCGATGAAATCGGAGTCCATTTGTAAAGCGCTGAAGTAATTCCTTACCTTTTCTGTCCTGAAGAATAAGTGGGAGAATATTGAAATTATTTAATAATTGGTGTGGGTTGTAATCAATTGCGATATTTGGTTTTGATAAAAACTGGCTACGTAATTTTAAAGTCCAATTACTAATTCCAATGATCCGCTTGTTTTAGGCTTAGATATTTGTAAGATCGACTAGTGTCGGTGACAATGTAGGCCTTAGAACTTTCGTCTTGGAGGTTCTAGTCTTTTTAATACAATGTCCGTGGTTCCTTTCCATTTGCAATCTAATACACAAATTAACAGGTTCTGGTCAATTGGCTATCAATATATTATTATTATTATTATTATTATTATTATTATTATCATTCTTCGCTACACAAAGCATTAATTGTTTTATGTAAACATGTAATTACAATAAAATGTATTATTATCAATATATCAAGGTATATATAGAAAAAAAATTAAGGAGAAAAATTTAAATATAACGTTATAAAGTTTGACCATTATTACTATACGCCATTTGCTCTTGAAATTATTTTAATTTGGTGTATTTAATTTGCTCTTCCCTTTGATGAAGAATTGGCGTTTAAAAAAGTCCTTCATTGCTTCCGATTCACATGATTTGATTATTTTATTTCTATTTATGTATTTATTTTTTTATGTCATTATTTCTATTTATTT
Source organism: Dalbergia oliveri (assembly GCA_030441495.1). Classification (NCBI taxonomy): domain Eukaryota; kingdom Viridiplantae; phylum Streptophyta; class Magnoliopsida; order Fabales; family Fabaceae; genus Dalbergia; species Dalbergia oliveri. The sequence continues at coordinate 3,893,664 of JAMLFY010000005.1, read as the reverse complement.
TAAGTATCCATTTTGTCCACAAACATTTCTCTTGAAACTAACCGAATAATATACTGGAAACCCAAGATAAATAATGGAAATAATTAAAATGTTAACATATGTAATTTCCACGAGGCTCTGCCATTTGCATTTCCTTCCATGGGACCTTGCAACGTTATACATACTCTTTTATATATGAGCACCAACCACTTAGGTAAATCACTTTCTGAATATCATTGAAGAAAACCACTTATGTTCAAACATAAGGTATGTATACTTGTTCTCTCTTTCTTATTTGTTTTTGTATTTTAATTTTTTAACCTTATTCATAATACTACCGATCATTGTTGTTCTAAAATTTCTACCATTACACGCATCATCGTCACGAAGCATATTTTCAAAAGCCTTAAAGGAATATAATTAATTTCAATTCCATGTTGTTTTTATTTTCTACAGATTGGTACTCATGGTCAATAAAATTCTCACATTTTGAAATAACAATGTATGTATCACAGATCCTACATGTCAAAGCAAGCTTAGGAGGAAGACATCAAACAATAATGATCAATTTATATTACTTACCAATCTGTCATCAAGTGTTGATAAATGGAAAATAAAAGTGCATGTATCACCAAAGTGAGACACTCTAAATATACATCGAAATAAAGGATTAATTAGTACAAATATGGTCCGATCCCTATTGATGAAAAGGTCTAAACTTTTATGTTGTCCATATTTTGACCATTATTACTATACGCCATTTGCTCTTCAAATTATTTTATTTTGGTGTATTTAATTGTTTCAATTGTTTAAAAATCACTTTGATGAAAACTTGGCGTCTAAAAATGTCCTTCATTGCTTCCGGTTCACATGATTTGATTATTTTATTTCTATTTTTGTATTTATTTTTTATGCCATTATTTCTATTTATTTTAGGTATGCATTTTTTCCACAAATATTTTCTTGAAATTAACCAAATAATATACTGGAAACTCAAGAAGAATAATGGAAATAATTAAAACGTTAACATATGTAGTTTCCACGAGACTTTGCCATTTGCATTGCTTTCAATGGGACTTTGCAACGTTATACATACTCTTTTATTTTATTTTATTTTTTTGAATGATACGTTATACATACTTTATAAACCTTAAATTTGTTGTGTTGTCTGATCAATTTACTTTATAAACCTTAAATTTTAAACCTTAACGTGACCGAAGATGTTTAAAGTGTATTAATACTATACAACACTTGCTCTTCAAAGTATTTTGGTGCGCCGCTTCCTCTTCTAATTATTTGGTGTGGTAATATAGTGGAAACTCAACATAAATAATGAAATAATTGTTACTATAGTTTCCGGGCTTTTGCATTTGCATTGGTTTACACATTTAGAAAAAAGGAAATAACGAAAAAAATGAAAAAAAGAGACTTTGCAATGTTTCTGTAACACTTCGAAATTTATTTCAAAAATTTTATTTAAACTTTATTAATCATAATTTCATAAATTGGATAAAATTAGTCTTGATAAGAACATCTTAGAGAAAAAAAAAACATGAATAGTGACTTGTTGGTCTTGGTGCCAATCGGGACCACCAAAACCCTAGAATTCAACCTAGATGTCCAAGACTGAGAAATATATGATTAAGGTTAGAAAATGTTAGAAATAAAAATTTTTGACTCGAAATTTAATTTCGGATAATATTGATTTAATTGGTAGTAGGATTTTATCGTTCGATTAAGCTAGGATATGTAATTTTTTACACCACATGAAACTTGCAATGTAAGTGGAAAACCTAAGGTGACAAGTGTGTGGCTTGAGAAATGCCACACCATTGCCTTTATGACAAGCCAATGAGAACATTATAAAAATTCACATAATTATCTTTAAGGAAACCATTTTTAAAATAGAAATTAACATATATGTTATTTTAAATGAATGAAAACACAAAATCTTACCATTTCTTTTCTCAATTTTGGCCAAGCCTTCCATTTGCAGCCATCTTCACTTTTCTTCTTCCTCAAACCCTCATAAAAAAGCCTAAAACTTCATTGTACACATCAAAGATCAAGAATTTACACAAAAAAAACCTAATCGATTTCTTGATATCTTTATATCTCACTCCAACAAAAGATTTTTATCCCACTTCACCATCAATAATTTCTGTTATGTTGGCTGTCTAAGAAAAGGATTTGGAAGGTTTGAATTGAAATTGGGTGCAAAAACTCCTGGAAGAAAGCCAATAACAAGAGCAAGAGCTTGCAAGAATCAAGAAATTTTCTTTGGCCTCTTTTCTTTCAAAAATTGCTTTGAAGTTTTTTGACTGGTTTAGCTTGAAATTTTTAGTTTTATTGATTGATAATATATAAATATTGATGTGTCTAATTTGGTAGAATGATTGGATGATGTTAGGAAATCCTTTTTGTCAAAATAAGTTGTGAACTATATTGTTGGAATTCCGGATTTTAGCAGGAGTCAATTTGTATGATTTTGTTCACATAGTTGGAGACTTTATTTTGGGCTAAAATTTTTATATGATAAAGCTAACATACTAAGGTGTCTCCAATACTTTTCTTGAGTCATTTTGAGCACTTTTACTATTTTTCAAAATTCAAGAACTTAGCTGGTTAGGGTTTTTGCCTATAGTCAATTTTGGAGTACTTAATTTGTCTAATTTTGTTATTATATCAAATGATTGAATTTTGAGCTGAAATTTTTACAGAATGTTGATGACATCTCAATCATAAATTTTTATAGGATTTTATTTGTTCATTTGATAGGGTAATAAAATTGAGACTTCTGAACGTTGGCTAAAACTGAGAGTTTTCGACTTTTGAATTTGTAGAATTTTGTTAATATAGCTAGAGACTTTATTTTACTTTGAAATTTTTCCTACTTTCTCCTTCATCTTCAGATTTCTCTTCTTCATGATCAGAAGTACTACTTTCTGATTGCTTTGGAGTTCTGAGCAGCTTCTGAAGCGTTCATGTTCTGAGTTTACTTTCTAAAGGTATGGCTTTCATGCTTACTTTCTGAGGTTTCCTTAAGACTTATTTTCTCAAGGTTTTGTTCTAGTTCTTCAAGATCATCAACAAAATCTTTTTTGAGCTCCTTGAACTTGATGTGAATGGTCTCTCAACATATATCATTCTTCCATTGTATACTCTGGAAGCTTTTGAAACGGAAATAACCAAAGAAAACCCCATCATCAAACTTAGGATCAAACTTCGAGTTTGTCCATATGAGCCAAAAATATGAAAGTATGATATGTTGGGTTTTCTACCCTTCCAAAGCTCCTAGGGAGTCCTCTTGAGGATTAGCGTCAAAAAGATTTTGTTTTCCATATAGCAAGAGGTATTTCTAGCCTCTTTCCAAAAATCTTTTGATAAACCTTTTAAAAGCATTGTCTTGACCATGTTGGAAGCTTTATTTTTCCTTTCAGCAATCCCATTTGTTGGGAGTTCTGAGAGCAGAAAACTCATGAAGAATGCTATATTTTTCAGAAAACTTTTCAAAAACATGATTTTCAAATTTCTTCTCCTGATCAGATTTGGAGAGAGGTGATTTGAGAATTCTTTCAATACAAACACGTTTTGCAAACACTTTGAATCTATCGACCATCTCATCCTTAGAAGCTAGGAAGACAGCCCATGTAAATCTGAGTAGTCATCTACTATGACAAGGCAATATTTCTTCCAGCAAGACTTGGAGTCTTAGTTGGTCCAAAGAGATTCATATGTAAAAGCTCAAATGGTTTAGTGGTTGAAACCACATGTTTGTTGTCGAAAGAAGCTTTGGTTTGCTTTCCTTTCTTTTCTTACAAAAATCACAAGTTGAATCCATGTCAAATCTAATCCTTGGTAGGCCTCTAACTAGCTCTTTCTATAAAGCTCAAATAAGTTTCATATGAGCATGCCTAAGCTTCTTATGCCATAACCACTTTTCATCCGTGAAGGATTTGAGGCATTTTATATCTTGATCTTGTAGGTCATCCAATAGTAACACATACGTGTTATCATGCTTTTTACCAGATAGGATGACTTGTCCTAATGGGACTTGCTATCTTGTATGCATGTGCATTAAAAATAACATTAAAGACTTGGTCACAAAACTGGCTGATACTTACAAGTTGTGAGCTAGACCATTGACATACAATGCATTAGAAATTCCTGGAATCATCCTTACCAACATTTTCTATGCCTGTGACCTTGGCCTTACCTCCATCAATGAACTTTACTATCCAGAATTTTTAGGCCGTAAGTTTTTAACCATTCTGCATTCGGACATGTGTTTGGAGCAGCCACTATCCATGTACCACTTGTTGTCAGGTTCCACGTGTATTCTTAGGAAAATCTACAACAAATGCAGTTTTCAATTTAGGTATCTAGACTTTCTTAGGTCCTCTTGAGTTAGTTTTTTGAGGGGACAATTTCCCAACCTTTTTGACAGACTTCTTTCTCATGAAGCACTTGTTAGGTGGATGTCCCTTTTTTGACAGAAGTGTACAAGAACCCTTTTTTCCTACCTTTCTAAATTGAATTGGCTTCCTTTCTCATCTATTTTCTCTTCATATTGGAACCCGATTTTTTTGAAAATATGGCCTCTGACCTCCAAGTATTAGTTCAAGATTTTTTGAACCCTTCACCATCTTTCAAGGCCAAATTTCATAAGCTTGTGAAATTTCTCAAGTTCAGAAATTACTTTATGAGATTTTTCATTTTTCTTAGAGACTTCAATTTCAAAGGCATTGAGTTTAATATTCAAATCTTTGTTTTCTCCTTGTATTTCTTCATTCTCAAGCCTAAGATTCTTAGCTTTAGACTTGGGATCTCAAGTTCTAAAACAACTCTTTGATGTTTTCTTTCAGGTTAAGAGAATGAGAGGAAAAAGTTTGAGAGTCCTCAAGCAACTCTTCATACAAAGCTAAAAGATCATCATAGGAAAGATTAGATTCAGAGTTATTTACCTCAGGTTCACTTTCTGATGTATAGCCTGCCATGACGCAAGGTTTCAACATCTAGCTCCTCCTGATCTTCTATTCCTTCCTTCTCTTCCTCTAATTCACTCCAAGTGGCCAGCATACCTTTCTTCTTGCGCACGAACTTCTTTTGTGGACCTTTGAGTTTGGGACATTCTAGTTTAAAGTGTGCTTTCTCTCCATAGTTGTAGCAGTGACGTTTTCCAGCCTCACTTTTCCCTTTCTATCCTTCTTAAGGTTGATGTCTCTTCTTCTTTTTGTCTTGCCTCTTCAGGCTTTTGACATCTTTCTCATGAGCATGGAGAGCTCGTCTCCATCTTCTTCTTCTTCTGTCTCATCATCAAACTCTTCTTCTTCATTAGAGGTTTCAACAACTCTTATTGCCTTGGCCTTATTTAGCTTCTGATGAGATGACTTCAAGGCCAGAGACTTGCTCTTCTTGATGGATTTATCATGCATTTCAGAGAGCACTACCTCATGAGTTTTGATAAATCCGATAAGTGCGTCTAGCTGAGAGTTTGAAAGTCTTTAGTCTTTGTGATGGCTGTAGCCTTAGGTAGCCATTTGGCAGGAGGCTTCTCAAGATTTTTCTAACCATTTTAGAGTTAGAGTATCATTTGCCTAGCCCCTTTAGCTGGTTTAAAATGTGCATAAACTTTGTGGTCATTTCATCAATACTCTCTTGATCTTCATTTTAAACATCTCGCATTGATTAACTAACATACTCATCTTACTCTCCTTAACTTGATCAGTACCATATGCAATCTATCCTATATCTCCTTTGCTGTGTCATAAGTAATGATTTTATCATATTCAGCCTTGCTTAGTGTACACATGAGCAGGTATTTAGCCTTAGAGTTCAACTGAAACTTTGGCTTTGTGTTGCTCTATCCACCTCCTAGGAATTTCTCTTGATGTTGAAGCTCATCATCCCTTTGGGAGCCTCTTTAGATGGGACATAGTCATCTTATTGAATTATTTCCCACATGTTAAGGCTTGTGTATTTTATGCACAATTCCATGTGATCTTTCTAGGGCATAGTCCTCACCATCAAAGAATGGAGCCTTGATGGAATGTCCTTCTGCTATATGAATACTTTGTACCATTTGTCCTTCAGATCTTTGTCCTCTGCAATCGTTAGAATGTTCAACCCCTTAGAGGCCAAGCTCTGATACCATTTGTAGGTAGAAAAATGCATGAGAAATGGGGGTTGAATCATGCTTTTCTTTCTTGCTTCTGAAAACTTAAATAGAATACTATCAAGCGTTGAGCTTGAAGTGCAGTGGAAAACATTAGGTATGAAAAAAGTGACTTTCTTGAACTATAGCGTTAGTAACAAAAGATCAAATAAAATAGACTTTAAGCAATAATAAATAATAAACTTAGAGCAGTGAATGTAAGAGAGATAAGAAGAAAGTCCTGCACAAATATTTTTATACTAGTTCCCAACCTTTACATCTAGTTCTCAACCACCATTAAGTTTCACTAAACCTTTCTCAACCTAAGAAAGAAAAATAGGATAGTCTTTCAGTAGCTTGCCCAAGCTCTTACCTATTACCAGGAGACAACCCCTACTATCACACACCAAGTAGTCTTTAACCAGCCTTTCCAAGCTGAACCAAGTAATCTTTAACCAGCCTCCAAGCTAAACCGAGTAGTATTGTACTAGCCTCTCAAGCTAAACCTGAACCAGTAAAAATACCTTACTAACGCATTGCAAGTAGTTTTATTGTAGCCTCTCCAAGCTATTTTACACCGATCACTCCTGGATTCGAGGATACAAATTGTGTGTTTGGGTTTGCCACTCAAACTAACCTATACTCAAGTTTTGTAAAATATACAATCAATGTCCTGTAAAACTTGAATGACTTCTTTCTAACTATTCTTCCTTGGAAGAACGTGTTATCCACTAAGAATGTAGAAAGAAGATTTTCAGGCAAGGAAACTGAATACAAGATGTAATGAACTTCATAGAAAGATGAGGAGAAAATTTTGCAACATATCAACATTATATCACATTCTTCACTTCTTTGGAGGCTCATCTCTATTTATGGATTATCTACCTTTGTGACCATTGTCCTTGATCAGTTCTCCAAGTGACATGTGTTGATCATCTATTTGTGTCTTGAAACAGTCTAAAAGTGTAGCTAAATTTGTTTCAGAAGCCATTGTGAGATAGAGGTTTGAGATTACCTTTAGAAACTACTTTTTATTTTCTGAATATGGTTTCTGAACACTTCCTTCTAGAAGTTGGAGTGGTTGACCAAGTTAGAAAGAGATGACATGCTAGTCTATAACTGGATATGATTTCAAATTTGAATTTCAAATTTTCCTCCTTTTTCAAACGAGGATAGCGTCTTACTGAAGTGCACTTTCTGAGGTGCGGTATTAATTCCTTGATATGTCCTTAGTCTTTTGGCCTTCAGTTTACTTATTGATGATAAACTAATTATGATCATGATGATTGAAGATAATAGAACAAGTTGGCTTCAGGAATGGATAAGTATCTTCAATTTAAGTCTACCTTCTGAAGTTAGTGCTTTTTCCTAAGACCTTGCCTTGATTTCTTGTACATGTTGATTTTCTTCAACCCAATAAGCATTTATATGCTCATTTCATGATATAATTATCACTTTCATTTAGTTCCCATCTCTTTACATTAGATAAAACATGTTTGCACATGTAAAGTGAAATTATTCGCTATTGGAGCCATGATATACTAACAGATGATCATGTTTGCTATTTTAAGAAACTCAAGGTAGACATTAGTCATTCCTCAAAATATTTTCTTTAAATTGGTTTTGTTATCATTCAAAATATATTGACTTGAAACTTTCTGAAGGGTTCTGGAGCTAACAGGATGCTAATGTAAAACGTCTTGTTTGGTGCTTCAAGAAACTCAAGTAATGAATTAATCCTTCTTCAAAATATTTTCATGAAACTGGTTTTGTGATCATTCAAAACGTTTAGCATCTGAGTTTTCTAAAGGGTTCTGGAGCTAACACCTTTCTTCTTTGAGGAGAAACTTTTTCTATGGATCTTTGAGCTTGGACAATCAGTTTTGAAGTGTCCCTATGGAGGCTATCAACTACCTCCTCAAATTAGAAATTATTTTATGTTAAGTTGCACAAAAAAATGTAGTAAAGGGCACAACCTAGGTCATCTCTCAAATAGGCTTCAATAGAATTTAGATTTAAAGAAATTGAAAATAAAGATAATAACAATGATAAGAAAGACACTAGTGCAATGTATTCCTAGGATTGAAAATTAATTATCATTGATCAAATATCAAACCCATTGGTGGCTATTAGTAATAAATTACTGGCAATTCCACTAGTGATCAATTGACCTCTAGAATTTGACTAATGCAAATAACTTATAAATGAGATATCAATTTATTTAGAAATCACATCAATTTAATGAATCAATTGCTATAGCTAACTTCAATTGAAAAGTTAATTCTAATATTATCCCTCAAACATAAACCAATAGATCTATCAATTCATGCCCAAAGGGTTTCCTAAATTACAATCGCCAATTTAGTTATTCCAATAAAGATTATAACAATCACAACAATAATGATAGGAATAGAAACCACAGAACATTAAGAAAACCAATGCATTAAATATCAAAAAAGGGTCTCAAACCATTGAAAACCCTTACACTAGTAATCTACTCCTCCATCTCTGGAGGATTACAACATTGAAGATAAAAGAGAACCTGAAAATAATAGCAATAATCATTGCCATAATCTCTAAGACAAAGCATTATCACTAATGGAATCACTAAAAGATAGAAGAATAGAGAAGATGTTGAGAGAAGATGGAGAGAGAATAATAGCAACTAAAAGTGGCAGCCTAAAAGTGAGTTAAAAACTAGGGTAAACATTTGTGTCAATCCTTTATATACTGCTCTTTAAAATAGGCCAAATTGGGGCCCAAAACATATTAATGATCTGTTAGTCGCTATCGCACGAGCGCTACAACGCTAAATGAGCCCTGCAACTTTCAATAGAACGTTGAGTCCCAAAATTTTATGGTTGTTGCTCTCCGAGTGCCACAATTCTAAAATGAGCGCTGTAATGCTCACCCAAGAGTGAACTTTCACGATTTTCTTCCTTTTGCTCCAAGCTTCTTCCAGAGAGTTTCCAGCTTTACTTTTGACACTTTGCACTTGATCCAAAGCTCTTGTGCACAAAATCATACTAAAAAAGGCAAGGGAACAATGTGTAATTACAAATTATTCCTAAAATCAGTGCAATAGCCAATGATTCTATAAAAAATACACAATAAGAAATAAATCAAAATCCTAATTAATTGCATCAATAATATAGTAAAACTCATGTAAAAAGCTAAGGTTTAGAAGCAAGATAAGTGGCATAAATGCCCCTTATCCCCTTTTCTCCATAGTTATAGCAAGTAATGCTATAACACCCTAATATTTAACCCAACACGCCTAGGACGCATTTAAGTTAATTATTAGAATTTACTCTTTTGTTTCAGTCTTTATTGTTAACTCCTGAAAATATTTTAGTAAAAATATTGGTAATTTTTTTTTTTTGAAGTTTGAAAACAAAATGTGAGCTTGCATACTAAGTAAAACCCATTATCTGTCTCGCACATATAAAGGAGAAATAAAAACAAGTCATAGCATGCACAAGTACAAACATAACAATCACATGAACATAATCACATCATCATATATAATAATAGCATAAGTATTAACCATTTTATATCACCCATTAAAATAAACTACTAAAAGGTTATCATGCCCACAATAGAGGTTGGGCTAAGTATAGCCATCCAAAAAAGAAATAAATAGTATATGGATAGAAACTAAAACAACTTACTAAAACATCTCCTCCCACTACTCCTATTGGGATATGCCTAGAGTAGATAACTTCTAACAAAATATCAAAAGAAGGTTATCCTTTCAATGAGATATTCACAACTACTCCAAGAAGTCCACCATCAACACCTACTAACAATGCTTCTGAGAAGGGAAAAGGTATCCGAGCACATGAGTAAGGTTGGTAAGAGTAGCAGACGACCCTCAAAATGATAAGACTAGTGGCAGGATCGAAGTGCATCTCCAGGTAGGAGTATCAATGTGGATAACTAACGTAACCATTGTCCTTTGAAAACGAGGTGGAAAAGAAAGAGGGAATGAGAAACTTGTACAAGAATCTTAGTAGGGTTTTGCCTCCAAACAAATGTCATCATCTTCGTCTCAGGAACCTTAAGTTTCATTATGAAAATAGTGGATAATAAGAAGATTCATTTATTAAGTTTCAAATACCATTATCCGAGGCCTGTATCTTTTAGCATGAATCTCAATGTCATGAATGCTGTATACCATATTATGAAATGCATGTCAATACTTATGCAACATACCACTAGACTTGGGTGAATTATCATAACATAAGGAACATAATTTATTCTAATATAATCTTTCCTCTTTACTCTCTTAGGTGACTTAACTTTCTTGTTCTCTTCTAAGGTGCTACACTAATACTCTCTCCTCTTGAGAGTTTTAGGTTATGACCTCATACCTAATTTGTCGTCACTAGTCTATACTTATCCTATAGATAAGCAAATTCCGATTCCTGAGTGTGGGATAGGGGCATAGGATTACCTTTCATAACTATTAATTCTGGAGTTTAAAGGATCACCTCTTTGGGTCACCTCCCATAACCATTAATTCCTAGAGTCTGAAGGATTCCCTTATTAGATCACCTCTCATAACTATTAATTTCTGAGTCTAGAAGATCATTTCCATGTGTCTTATGTCACCATTAATCTTAGCAAGTCATTTAGAGATGCAAACATGAGCATATAAACATAACTTATCATTCATCATTTCATGCTCAAAATTCCATAATTTTTCTAGGTCCACAAATTTGGTGAAAATTCATCATAAGACCTAAATAGAATTTTCCCAAATTTGCTTCCTGTCATATAACATATCAAACATGTATCTTAATCAATCATTCATAATCACAACATGCCACAATTCTTCATGTAATTAATCACATAAGCATACATCACATGCATTGCATATATCCATAAGCATGTTATCATCTATATCTCATTGAAAAGTAAACATACTCCTACCCAGGATGCTGGAAATCAAGGACCGAACTCAGTTAATGCACTTTAAAATATTATTAGAGATTATTTATATATTTTTAAGCTTCCCTATGACTTTTATATATATATTTTTCTCTTGAAGATTATTGCAACTTAAATTCTTAAAACTTTCTCTTTGTAAGACTTTAATATTCTATTTATAGTTTTGATATATTTTACATGAAAACTTATAACTTTCTATATACTTAATATCTCAGCCTCTTAAAGGTATTTCTAGATTTCTAACTCATCAAACTTTCCATTAAGGGTAATTTCATTAAAACCACGTTTATGATTATGCTATAGTATTCTTGCAAATACCCCTTTGGGACTCTATCAGCTCATGACCTGCAAATTTATTTCTTATTCAGTATTTTTATGTGTTTTAGCTTTCCAACAGAGTTAAAATGAGTCCATTTACATTTTTATAGAGTGAGTTACACCTATTTTACTTCTATAGGGTCATATTTAGAGTTTTAGTCTTTGGCTTAACTTTGAAAATTTATATCTTGAGCTAGAGAACTCGTTTTAAGTGATTCTTTTTGGAGAGTGTTCTTTATTAAGTCTAATTTGTAAAAAATAGTTTTATTCCCAAAAGCTTCATATTCTGTTAGTTTCATATTTTGAAGTAGCTACTGCAAAAAATAGCAAAAAATCCAGCACTTATCATTTTCATGTTTGATGTTACTCCCTTAACACAAGGACTATCTACCATGTTTTTAAGCCATATATGAGCATGAAAACATCATAAAAACATTTATAATAGAGAAGTGGATGCAAGTGATTCATAAAAATATATTTCACAAATAACTATTTAAAATTCTTGTCAATAACACAAGTTTGAGGCATTCTAACCATAAACAAGGTTAGAAACCAACAATGCTTGAACAAATAAAAAGAAATCCCTACCTCTTATGTAGGGTCTAAAAAGAGTCCTTCTCTCATTCCTTAAGCTTGAACAAGAGTCCTTGGAGTGGATGACCCTCCTTGTATCTTGGCTCTAGAACTTGAGTGCTTAAGAATATTTTTCACTAGAGTTAAAGATTGTAACTCTTGTGAAGGTTAGTGAAAGTTTGGGCTTAAAATTAAGTGTTTGGATGAAGTTTAGAAAGTGAAGAGAAGTCTTTCAGAGAAGAATATAAGAAGAAATGGTAGAGAAGAATAAGAGAGAAAGAACACTTAGGGAGTTTCTGAGGCTTGAAGACTAGCAAAAGTGAATATATTTTACAAGAGTTAGAGGACTTAGCTCTTACAAAGCATGGTGAGGTCTCTTTGTGGCTTGGAAATAGAATGAATGGAAGAGAGTTTGAAAGAGTATTTATCATGGTTCAGGCGGAGCTACCATGCTTTGTTAGAATTGGAACGATGTTATCCCTTTGGGTTGAACCCCAAACTTTAGAAAACCCATGAAACTCACCTTGGAACTGGTAAAGCGGGCAAACCAGGACCGGCCAAAAACCCTTTAACCGTTTTTTTTAAATGCAAAATTTCATTATTTTTGGTTTTTTTTTTAAAAAACCTAAAATCTCATATTCCCTAATTTTTTTTTCTTTATAATATGGGAAGAGTAACTTGAGAGATTTGATCCATATGGATAATGTTTATCTTAATTAAGAGATGAATTATGTTATGTTCTATGGGTTTTGTTGATGCCTAATTTAATTTTTAGTTATTTTATGACATATATTTTATTTTGTATTTTTATATATTTATATAAATACATATTTTATTATATACGGTTATATTCCTTGGACCCCATTTAACGGTTAAACCTCTGAACCTTGAACTCTTGCCCCAATCATTTCAATATTGTTCTAGTTTTTCGAACCTTGGTATTTATAATGGAAGGAAGAAGAATGAAACACTTGGAGAAGAAATGTTTGGAGCATGATTTATGGAAGCATGTTGGCCAAATTTTGGGATAAGAAAATGCTCCATGTTTTATGCAAGCATGTAGACCTAATTTTGGGTGAGAAAATAGTCCATGTTTTATGCAAACATGTTGCCCTATTTTTGTAATTATTAAAGTAATGACATTGTAGTAATTATTAAAATAGTGACATTGTAGTAGTTTCTTTAACTAAGGGTATTTTTGTAATTAGACAATGGCAGTGATATTCTTGTAATTCCATTTATAGAATAAGGGTATCTTTGTCATTTATTAATAATGGAAGGATAGTTTGATAATTTCTTTTACATAGCAAGGGTATTTTGATAATTTCACAAAGTAATGGTATTTTTGTAATTCTTTGCATCTTTTTCTAGACACATTTTATTATTCTAACATTATTTGTTATTTTTCATAACATTTGTCTAATTTCTATTAGTTTTACTCATTTTGTATCATTAATTAAGGTTAATATTTCAAATCAGTTCTTACTATCTATTTGATTAATGTAATTTACTAATATTGTTTAGGAAATTTAACCTTGTAAATAAATTGTTCTTATCCAATATGCTTAATTTAGGGTTTATATCTTAATAGTACTTATCATTACTTATTCTTGTGTGTCTTCTAACTATGCTAATGTCGTTAATCAATAATAAATCACCCATGTTGATCCTTTCCACTATAGGGTCAAGATCAACCGCCTAGTCGGTAAATCAATTGCTCGAGTTCATCGAGTCAATTAGCCTAGACGAAATTTGGGATGTGACAAATGCTTTCCAACTTTCCTTTACCTTTCTTGTCCTTTCTAGATTGATGTCTCTTCTTCTTTTTGTTTACTTATCCAAGCTTTGGACATCTTCCTTACTAGCATGGAGATCTCTCTCTCTTCTTCTTCGAACTTATCTTCTGATCCTTCTTCCTCATAAAGGTTTCAGTTTCATTGCTTTACCTTTACTATGCTTCTAGTGCGATGACTTCAAGGCCTTGGACTTGCTCTTCTTTATGATTTCACCATGAACCTTAGAAAGTACAACTTCATGGGGTTTTAAATACCTAATGAGTGTATCCATGCTACGAGTTTGAAGATCTTTGACTTCTGTGATGGCTGTGACTTAGGAAGCCATTTCAGGAAGGCTTCTCAAAATGTTTCTAACCATTTCAGAGTTAGAATATTTTGCCTAAACCCTTTAGTTGGTTCACTATGTGCATGAACCTGGTGGTCATGTCATCAATGCTTTCTTGCTCTGTCATTTTGAATATCTAGTATTAATAGACCAACATACTAATTTTTGTCTCCTCGACTACCACCTTCATGCAACATATGAAGTATGTCCTAGATTTCTTTGGTAGTGTCAAAAGCAATGATTTTATCATATTCAGTTTTGCTCAATGCACACGTAAGTAGGTATTTGGCCTTTGAGTGCACTGAACTCTTGTTTAGTGTTCCTTTGTCCACATACTTCTAGGAACTTCTCGTGGAGGGTGTATCTTTAATGCCAGGAACTTTTTCCATGGGAACGTAGTCTCTTTCTTGAATGATCTCACAAGTCAAGACTTGTGTATTTGATGAACAACTCTATTCTGTCTCTAATACGCATAGTTTCCACCATCAAAGAATGGTGGTATGTTTATAGAGTGTCCTTTTGCAATGTAGATATTTTGTGTCATTTGTCCTTGGGATCTTTGTCCTCTGGAGTCATTAGAATGCTCAACCCCTTAGAAACCCTAATACCAATTGTAAGTTGAAAAGTGCATGAGAAAAAGGGTTGAATCGTGCCTTTACTTTTCTTTCCTTTTTGGGTTCTGAAAAACTTAAATAGAAACTATCAAATATGAACTTGAAGTGCAGGAGAAATGGTGTCAATAAGTATCAGAAAATGAGTATTTGACAAAATATAAAGGAGATTTAGGAGAGAGAAAGATACTTCACAAGAGTTTTTATAATGGTTTGGCCAACTTTCCTACATCCACTTCTCAACCATCATTGAGTTCCACTAAAAACCTTTCTCAACCCTAAGAAAGTTAGATAGTATTTCTATAGCCTTCCCAAGCTATCTCTACATGATCAGGAGCTCACTCTACCTTCATTTACAAGTAGTCTTTAATTAGCCTCTTTAAGCTAACTCAACATGACAAGTAGCTTACTCTATTGTCACCTTCAAGTAGTATTTGACTAGCCTTTTCAAGTTATTTCACAACGATCACAATCGTTTGGGTTATAGAGTAAGTGTTTGGGTTGGATCATAAAACTAAGAATACTCAAGTTTTCTAATAAAACAATATTAGAACTGAAAACTTGAGTGACTTTCTTTATTGATCTTCCTAGGAAGAATGTATAATCTGCTAAGAACATAGAAAGAAGAATTTTTGCAAAGTTGAAACTGATTACAAGCTTAACAGGTTTCCAGAAGATGAGAAGAAATTTCTTCAGCATTTAGACAAGCTTTTGAGCAAAAGTTCTTCTCTTGTAAGCACAACATCTTCTTTATACTTGATTTGTTTTCCTAGTGACACGTGTTGATCTTCTTTTTGTGTCTCCTAATGAAGTCTAGAGGAGTATCTCTACATGTCAAAGTTGCTTTTTATAGTTGTAAAAGCCATTGTCTAATAGAGGTTTATGAGTCCACTTTCAGAAACTACTTTTTGCTTTTTTAACGAGGTTTTTGAACTTTTCCTTCTAGAAGCTTAGGTTACCAAGTTGAAAAGAGATGTCACTGTCAGTCCTTGACTAAGTTTGACTTTTAATTTTAATTTTAGAATTTCCTTCCAAATTCTGTAAAGTGCACCGTTTCCAGTAAACATGTTTTCTGAATTGCTATTTCATTTCTAGACAATCCTTGGATTTCTCGTTCTTCAATCAGAGTTTGTTGTAAAGGAAATGATCACAATCATGATGATTGAAGATGGTATCCACACTTTTCTTCAAAGCTTGATTGAAATCTTCACTTGAAACTCGCTTTTGAAGACGTGGCATACTTTCTAAAGATCTAAACTTTGGTTTCTTACACTTGAGAATTTTCTTTAATGTGTTAAGCATAGAAATGATCATTTTACGATTTATTTTCATTTTCTTTAAGTTCCAAATCTTTTCAAATGAGATCAAACATATTTGCATATGTCATTGTGAAAAATAACCTCGCATTAGGATCATGTATGCTAACATAAAACGTCTTGTTTGGTGCTTCAAGAAACTCAATAAGATTAGTCCTTTTTCAAATTATTTTCATGAAATTGGTTTTGTTATCACTCAAAATGTTTAGCATTGGGCTTTCTGAAGGGTTCTAGAGTTAACATTCATGACATTCAAAATCGCAAACATACACAAAATCAATGTTAACTCTCACAAATATAAATGTTCAATTAATACAAAAAAATAAGAGAGAGAATTAAAGGAAAAAATATTAGAAAGCTAGACCGTGAATTGCATCAAAATAATGGGGTCTCAAACATAATCCTTGGATCTTTTGTGATCCTTGCTCTAGGTAGAAAAATCACTCGATCATAGATGGAGGATTACTGCAAAAGATATTGAAAAGTATAATAAAAATTCCAAATGGGTACAAAAATGAAAGATAGGAATCATAAAAAACCTTAGAAGAAGGTAGAAAAAAGGTAGAGAAAGTAAAGACAACCTAAATTCAGTCTGATAGATGTCCCTAATATTCTAACCTAAAAGCTCTTTACACTATATTGATTACACGTAAAAATTGGGGCCTATCTAATATAAAAATTGATGCATTGATGCTAACGATGATCCTCACATGATCACTATAGTCATTATAGGCCATAATAGCAGTCTAACCTACCGCCACATAAAAACTTCTGGTGACCGCCATAGCAATCCAAGATCGCTATAGCGATCAGGACCACTATAGCAGTCTAGTCCTCACTATCACAAGAAATACCCCAATCAACCACTATAATGGTCTCTGCAAGTACGGCTGCAACTTGATTTGCTCCAAACTCCTTTCCAAACTTCGTACACCTCAAATTAGGGTTCCACAAGTCACAAGCACCAAACATAAGTGTCTAAACGTGTAAAATCATACAAAGCTCAAACCCAAAAAGGAGCATCTATGCAAGGAATTTACATCATTTGCAGTATGAGGTAGCAAGGAGCTATGCAATATAATGGGATTTTATACACCAATGAGGATTAACACATTAGGTGTTTAGGATAAAACATGCTAGATAAGCTACACTTATCACACGCTGATGGTAGGAAGTGATCTTTAAGTCTTGGTGGAATCAATAGGAGATGTTAGCTTGGATTTTAGCAAAATCCTCTGCATAGATGTCAATTGGATTTATTTTCATGAAACCTGATTTTCTGACAAATTACATGGGACCATATTTAATGAATGCATGCTAGTTTGTGCCTATTTGCAATATTTTTAAATGTGGAACATGTTTTATTAATATTTGGGACATGAATGTTTATGTTTTTGTTAACATATGACTATTTGGAACTTATGGAGTTGAAATTAAAATTTATTGAATTTAATTTTACAAACAATCTAATGTTGTAAATTTTAGAAAATATATTTTTACATGTAAGAGTAAGTTCCATGAATGTTTTATTAGAGAATGATTATATGAATAACATAAAGCCATGTATGAATAACTTTTGGAGCTGATTTAGAGTTATGTAAATTTAAGTGCTGTGTATGTATTTTCTTAAGATGAGAATTTGTGAGAAACAAAGCTATGAGTTAACGAAGGCTTAGATTATTCACCTTGGTATACCAAGTTGCTCATGCCTATGTACAGTCTCTCTTTTTCCATGATCCATGACACGTGTAGATTGTGGGCCCTACTTGAGTTGTTTCCTACTTGTTATCCATGATACAAGACACACGTACACTGTGGGCCCTACTGAGGTTGATTTCCTCATGTTATCCCTAACACAAGATAAATGGGCCATGTAGGATGTTCCTATAACATGGCATGCTACAACAACCCATGATTTGGGGATTTTATGATTTTTATATGATGCATGTATTTTATGATATAAGGACCTATGTTTTTATATAATGCAAGAATTTCAAGCTCCTATAACAAGTCAATGTAAATATTTAAAGTGATGATGAATGTTGATATTATATGTAAATGTTTATGCTTGTGAATGTTGCATTGTTTGCATGAATTTCCTTGTCATCCTATGTGGGTTGTGGGTGATGATCCATTCACTGAGTTTAATGACTTACCCATCCTTTCTCCCCTTTCAAATCTAGTTGTTAGTGCATGTTGCTTCGACTCCTTCATAGTAGACTTCTCAAAGACTTCTATTGGTGAACTTCACTTTGCAGTAAAGCCAAGTATTTTACATTTATGTTTAAGTCTTAGAGTGCTTAAGTAATAAGGCCAGCTCCTAAGAAACATGCATTATTTTGATCATGAAGTTATTTTCATGTACTTATTTTCCACAAGAATTGATTAAGTGTGTTTACAAACTTATGGTTACAAAATATTTGGATAATTGATTATTATGGATTTCTTTTTTCAAGTTGAAATGATTATTTGTTTATGGATTATTTTTTATCAGTAAGATTTATGAATTTATTATGTATATAGGAAGCATGTTTATCAGGATGCTCCGTAAGAGACTTGGTTCCTTATGTGTTGGTCACGACAAATTGGGTCATCACATGAAGCCTATAACTGAGTTTATTATGTGGCCGAGAATGGTTTGATGGTACAAAATGAATTTTGGAAAGGAATGGGAATCGAGATCTTGTTGTGATTTATGATTGTTGAGAAACTTGTTAAGAGGGGAAAGTCTATGACAAGATCTATAGTTAATGATAATGATGTTTGCCTGTGAGTTAGTCCAAATCCCAGCTAGCAAGGGTGTTTCTAGCTCCAACATGTCTAACCCATATGCCCAGATCTGTTTGGTCTCACTAGGTAGGGTGTTAGGTTCGCCAAGATGTGACACCATTTGAGAATTATTCTGAAATATGAGAAATTCCCCTAATTAAAATCTCATTTGTGAAAATTTTTTATTTTCCTGAAATGCTTATCATATATTTATGGATAACTTGAATTTTGATTTTCTGGTGAATCCTTAAACCGTCCTATGCATATCGTAAATAAATTATTGTTCAATGAATTTATGACTCACCTTGTGGCTATCCTTTTCTTTTAGACACAACAGGAGATCCTATGTAGCTCCACCTCCATCTCAGTAGTTATTCCATTTTGTGTTGGACCCAACATAGTAGTGCGGGTAACTTTTTGTAGGGGAGACCTATATTATCTTATCATTTCGTATTATGCATTGTCAAACTTCATTAAATTCATGCAGGGTCTAGAAATTTATTTTATGTTCAAAATCAGATAACCTTTTATGACTTATTATGTGATTATTGCTTGCTATAGTATATTAATATTTGGACAATGTATAGAACTACTTTATTTTCTCCGGATGTGTGTTATGGAATTGAGTATGTTTGCATATTGGCATGTCTATGTATTTTGGGAAAAGTCTTGTTTTCAGTAAAGACTAGTCATTTTTCTATATAAATTTTGGCTAGGCATGCTAGGAAGTTGAAGTTCCCAATGCGCTAGTCATGGCTTGGGGTGGGTCATGATAGCATATCTAATAACCCATCTCACAAATCAAGTAAATACTTGCATGAGACTATGCATATCAAGAAAAGAGTGATTCCAAAAATAAGTTTTTCACTTTTATACTCAATATTCTCTCACAATGAGATGTTTGATTAGACTAGTGCTTGTGCTAATGGTTAGGTGAGATTCAAGTGAATAAGGGAAAATGGGATAAAAAGGCTCAAAGAGGGAATAAAAGGTATGTGATGATAAATGGTGGTTCTAATGCCATGATAGAGTAAAAGAAAAGAAAAAATGTCAAGACCATCTTATTCTAAGTGCATACTAGGATTTTGTCTCAACAAGAAGGGGAAAATGCATTGAATCCCCTGAGTTTTGGTCATGTGTACTTTAGCTTCTGACTTTTCAAAATATGCAATATAACATCTTGAAGTTTCTAAATGGTGCAAATCACACTTCCGTTTACTTTCCAACCAAATCTTCTGTTAAGTTATCATGACTAGGACATGGGCACATACCTAGACAAAATCACCTTTCCTTATATTCATAATGCCTAATCCTAACCCAATTCATCAACTCCCCTCTCTAATCTGATCTCCACCCATAGCCACCACCAACAATTAGGCTTCCATTCAAAAACCCACCAAGTTCTCAACTTCAACCACCATCATGCTTCACTCCATCACCAACAACAATTGTAACATCCTCCTAACTACTACGTATTACTTGAGAGTTTACACAATAATTAGAAGTGTGTTACTTTCATTTTTTCTAACTTATACTAGTCATTAGGCCTAAAGTTGAACTGAAATGAATCCAATGTCGACGTTTTAAATTACTAATGCGGCCTTCAATAGCCGATCAAAACATATACATACATATATATATATATAGACATACACACATATAAATATGTCTATATATAGACATACACACATATAAATATGTCGTAAGACATGAGTACATTAATTCTGAGTATTCTCCTAAAAGTCCCTAAAAGAACACTACTTGCTCACTTGGATGTTAACCTTGCCTCGTGCTGACAATGCTAGTTGAACGAAGATGATAGCTCATACGACTTTCACAGGTTGTTGATGGTGCAAGCAAAAACTTTTCCTACTATAACAATTCGATGAAGATTCATATGGATGGCATCTATAAAATCTGAGGATACACAAAGTACATGCAATGTAAGGATGAGAATACTATAAAATTCTCTAAGGGCACTCCTTGTGTATAAACATATCATCTTCATCATCATCATAATCACTTTAGTCAAACATTATCATTTAGAGAACATATTGTCAAATTGCAACTTAAACATATTGGCCTCAACATCAATGGTATAATCATTTTCTTAGCACATAACATAGGGAATAACTTAGGACAATGCTACGTTAACTTATCTTGGCCTTTGATCTATGGTGGCTTATTCTACTCCTGGGTAATAACTGATTTTTAGGACAAGCTCATTTCTATACATAATCATTGGATTTACTTTCTCTAATTCTCACATAGATTCAGTCCTATCAGGTTTACTTTCCTAACTCAATTCAAGGGTAGTCAGGTTTCCTTTCCCTGACTTAACCAGATTTTTTCTGGCCCAAGAAAACATAATCTTGATCTTTCTCTCAGGTAGAGGCAATTATCAAAAGTATTCACAATTATATTCAGATAACATCATCCTCAAGTTCACATAGTATACAAAATATCAAGTTATTAACATTTCATCATAGTTTCAGCTCAGCTAGCATGCTGTCCAAAATTTCAACCTTGATGAAAATTTTGGTTAAAATACTAAACATCATAAATACAAGGTAAAATAATTTTCAAAGATAGTTCAATATGTTTACCAGATCCTGTAAAAATTTTAGAGCAAAATAATGTCTCTAGTTATATTAATAAAATTTTAAAAATTCAGAGGTCAGTAAACACTTAATTCCAACCAACAGTGAAGTTTTGAATTTTGTTATCATATCAAATAAACTCAATAAATTCTATAAAAATTTAGAGTTAGACTTCAAGATTTTTACAACATCCTATAAAAATTTCATGTCAAAATTTAATCATTTGATATAATAACAAAATTAGACAAAATCGATACTTTAAAATTCGCTATTCATGAAGATACCTAGATTGCGCTATTTTTGAATTTCTAAAAATAGTATAAGTCTTCAAATGAACTCAAGAAAAATGCTAGAGATACCTTCATATGTTAGCTTCATCATATTAAAAAAACTAGCTAAAAATATGTCTCCTATTAAGTGAGAAAAATCATGTAAATTCACCTGCCCCTAAAATCCAAGATTATAGCAACATAACTCACAATTCCTTTTGATTAAAAGAGTTTTCTAACAACATCAAATCAATCCACTGATATAAACACATCAACATCTGAGTGTATTCATTGAATAAAACTAAAAATCTCAAGCTCAAACATTCAAATAATATCAGAACCAATTTTGAAAAGTAAAAGGCTAAAAGAAACCCTACTTGTGAA
This sequence comes from Dalbergia oliveri, assembly GCA_030441495.1. Classification (NCBI taxonomy): domain Eukaryota; kingdom Viridiplantae; phylum Streptophyta; class Magnoliopsida; order Fabales; family Fabaceae; genus Dalbergia; species Dalbergia oliveri. Next base: position 3,871,617 of record JAMLFY010000005.1, on the reverse strand, counting down.
GTTTTAGGGCTTCTAGCTCAAAAGGATCTTCCAAAAATAGTCCCTTTCACTCCTAACTCTTCTAATCAACTTTGAATCCTTTCTTCAATAGTGGGGTATGATATCTCAAGGTGAAAAATTGAGATGATTTAAAACATGGTATGGAGTGGAAGAACATGGTTAGGCTGTAATGGAGGAAGGTGCGGAAATTCATGAAGGAAGAAAGGAGAACTATGATTTTGTGTTATGTATATAAGATGTGTTATCATTCTTTACAATAAATAAAATTAGAATATTTATATGGCTAATATTAATTCTTAATAAAGACGAGGTGTGGCAACTCCCTGGCCATACACTTGTCCAATTTAGTATGAAACTTACTCTATAAGTTTCATATGGTGTAAGAAACTATATATCAAAATTTTACCAAACAGATAGATATTGGCCATGGGTGAAATTAAAATTAATAAAAGGCTAAGATTAAAACTTTCTTGACAAGTTTTAATCTATGTTATTCACTTGGCTCAACATGAGTAGCTCACTTAAATTTAGTGAGCAAGTTATTTTTTCATGTTAAAATCGTACACCAAAATTTCATCGTGTAACATCCTCCCAAGTATAACCTCATCCTTAAGTCATGACATCGGACTTGAGAATTGTTACTTATAAATTGGCGGACCTTTCTTAAATATCTATAGTAAGAATCGGTCAAATGTGTAGTAACTAATTTGTGGCTCTATCAAAATATATAGAAAAGAAACAAAGTATTTATTTAATACAAGGTCAAATACAAAAGGAAGCTCTTCTAAGAGCTTTACAACATATACAAGTTTTCTCTATTAAACTACTGCAAATTTGATTCCTTTCATGCAGTAGCCTCCTTGTTCTTTAGATCAACCTGGAGACGACACAAAGACATAGGGGTGAGAATTCTAAAACTCTCAGCAAGGTATCCCAAAAACATATACTAAAATCATGTCATCGTCATCAGCCAGCCACTTCGTTTATCAAGAAAATGTGAGCATGTAGTACATAGTGAAGATTCATTTTAAAGTTCTAAAATTACCTTCCAAAGTGGGTCTTTTATTACTCAATCACTTAATATACACATGTCCCACTACTCAACATCATAGAAATTTATTCTCAACTTTATGTGTTCTTGGTACATCAAAGAGATCTCATCTTTACTTACCATATAAAATAAAAGACTACTTAGAACAATTGCTAATTGGACTTGTCTTTACCCTCGACTAATCTTGTCACGTCTAGGCGTTACATATCGTCATCCCAGCATGGCAATAATGGGTAATAAACTGCTTTTCAAGACTGAACTCATTCTATACATGATCATTGGATTTACTTTCTCCAATTCTCACACACACCTATTCCAAGGGTTTACTTTCCCACTCAATTTCAGGGTTGTCAGGTTTACTTTCCTTGCTGGATTTACTTTCTCCAACCCAATAAACATAATCTTATGCTTTACTTTCTCATATAAGCAATTTTAATAAGTATTCATGTCTATATATGCCTAACATCATCAACAAGTTCACATGCTCAATTATTCATATTCATTTACTCATGTCATACTAGTACCAAATGCCATTATTTCATCAACTCAAGGTTTTGGTTCATTTTAGCACAATAGTAGATTTTACACTCATCTAGCAAAACTTTGATCATATAACAAAAAGCCAATTCCAAGGTTACAAAAATTATCTAAGACACTTCAATGTGTCCCTAAGGTCCTTTAAAAATTTCAAGGCAAGAATCATTTTCTAACTATGTTAACAAAATTAGACAAATTTAAGGTCAGAATTTATTTATTTTCAGTCAAGCCTAATGTCTGAGTTTTATTACTCTATCAAATGATCATATAAAGTCCTGAAAAAATTCAGGCTTGGACTTCAATATGTCCTCAATACCCTGTAAAAATTTCAAAGGAAAAATCAATAATTTGCTATGGTAACAAAATTAGACAAATTTATAGCTTCAGATTTAGCTATGCAGGCAGAATCCTAACTGTCTCGAATTTTTATTTTTAGAAAATAGTAAAAGTAAATTTTAAGACCCAAGAAAAATACTGAAAACACCTTAACATGTTAGCTTTAATATATAAAGTTTTCAGCCCATGAATCTATCTACAAATACTTCAGAAAAATCATGAATCATAACCTTCAGTACAAATCCAAGAATTCCAGCAACATGATTCTAAACTTGTTTTGCCAAAATGGATTTCCTAACATCATCCAAACATTCCACCAAAATTAATGCATCAATATCCATTATCAACCAATACAACCAAAAACATTAAACCAAATCAACAAGCAAAGCATAAAAACAACTTTGAAGTAAAAGAGGTTCAAAAGCCCTACTTTTTAGAGCTTTAAAGATCTTGGCTCCAAAGGATGCTCTCATAATTATTTTTCTCATTTCAAACCTTCCAAACAACACCTAATCCCTCCCTTAAACAGTGAATAATGAAATATCAAAGTGAGAAATTGTGAGTAATTGAGATTCCAATTGGTTAATTTTGTAGGTGGTGATGAGTAGAACAAGTTTTGTAAAGGAAGTTTGAGAATTAGGCAAGTTTGGGCTAGGATTCTTGGAAGTTTGAAACAAGTTTCATGCTCTTTGTAGGAACAAAAATGGAGGCTGTTTTGCTCGCTTTTGTTGGCCGGTAATGCATTCAATGGAGTGATAAGGTTTGGTGTTTTGATTTTATCCTAAGTTAGACTTTAGGTGGTATTTAATATAAATGTTTAATTTTTTTCAAAAAGAAAACAAGATAAATGGCTAGGATTTGATCTTGTAATTCAAGATTAAATCCTAGCCTTACACTTGGCTCTAAAGGATAAGCATTATCCTTTTACAAAATTAAACTATCTTTTGGTGTTAGAAATTGCACATTGAAATTTTACCAGGTAAAATATTATACTGGTAATTAGATATTGACCAAAAACTAATTCTAGGTATAAAATCTTTATTCCTACCCATTTCTAATCTTAATTATATAATTTCTCAGCTTCAAGCATCTTTGGGCCCCAATTCTAGGGTTTCCGTTGCTAATGAGCGGGCCCGCAACTCACTATTCATGTTTTTTTTATTACACATTTGTTGGACCGTCATCATTGTTAAAACTATCAGATTTTTGAAATTATGACTAATAAAGTTAAAATTAATTTTTAAATAATTTTTGAGGTGTTACACATCGAATAGGTAAAATACTATACACAAGAAAAGATACTACTTGAAATGCAATTCCAGGTCTAGAACTTCATTTTTGATCTCGAACTTCATTTCTGACCTTTATCCTATTTTCTTAGGCCTGGGCATCTCTTGGTCTTGGTTCTAGGATTTTCATTGCCCGACGATCCTGCAAGGTTACTATTCATTTTTCTTTACTTTTCCATTGAGTCATCCTCATTGTTACCAAGTCTGTTTGAATACTCAAATTTGGGGTGTTACAACAATAGCCCTAACAACTGAGTTCTTCTTATTCATTATGATTTATTCTCTCACAAACTTATAACTCAAAGAGCATGAAATACCAAACAAGAGAGAATGAGAGGTAGGGAGAGAGAGAAACAAAACCATCCTTACTTCTCTTCTCTTTCTTCCAATTTCTCGGAAGATGTTGCACTACCTCCAACTCCTGCTAATTTCAGGCAACACCGACGACGACATGCAAGAGGTCATGTTTGTGTGGTGAGGCGTAACTACTTCTAGACATCGTGCTTTCGATCCAAAATGTCACTGCTTTGGGAGCGAGGTCGCTATGGAGATCAGGGAGCGGAGGTGGTGATGGCAGTGGAAAAAGGTGTGTGAGTGGTTGGAAATCTTGGTGGAGTGAGGTAGAAGACCTTCATATGGCAGTCAACTATGGCAGAAGGAGGTCGTGCGCCGTTCACTTCGCAAAGCATGAATCATTTCAATATGATCCTCTCAGCTACATGCTCAATTTCGATGATGAAGGAGTGTTCCTGGAAAGATGGAGATGACGATAGCGTCGACTTCTCGCTCTGCAAGGTTCGCTTCAGCTTCGCGCAGGCCAAGTCATCCATGGATCTCAAAAAGATGCACCAGATTTCATGTGAGTGACACATGCTGTGAAATGTGTGCCACATTTGGAGAAGATATGGTGGATGCCATGGAGGAAGAACTAGGGTTGGTAGTGGTAATGGGTGCAAAAGGAAGGGGATGAGATTAGAGGGGGAATTGGGTTAGGTTTAGAAATTATGAATATAAGGATGGAGTTTGTCCAAGTATGTATGTGCCCATGTGACTAGCACATGATAACTTAATAGAAGATTTGGAAGGAAGTTAACGAAAGATGTGATTTGCACCATTTAAAAAAATTGGGGAGTCATATTGCATATTTTGAAAAGTCTGGACTAAATTGCATATAATCCAAAATTCAGGAGGCTAAATGCATTTTTCCCTAACAAGAAATGGCAAATTGTTCTATGAATTTGGATGTCTTACAACTACCAAAGTTCACACAAGCATCCTTTAAGCGCTCATGAAACCCAATCAAAGGTCACTCACAAAGGCGATGTCAATTGCCCGAAGTTAATATACACAACTATCATGAACTAATATCGCAAATTAAACTAACCATTGCATGACTCAAACTTTTTTGGCTCTCTACTTAGTCCTTGCACAAAAATTTTCTTTCAATTTTTCAAATTTTTTCTTAAATCAATATAGTTAAAAGGCAACCTAGGGATGATGTAGTAAAAATAAATGAAATAAATGAAGTAAATAAATGAATAAGAATAAAAGAGAAAAACACTTTTCCATGAATGACGACTATGTACATCTCCATAATGGTAGAAGATGACTTAAAAATTACATGTAATTAGGGTGATGCTTGAAAGAGATGAAAAATTTAGAGTATTCTTTATTATGACTTTTGAGATGGACGTAAGAAAAAAGTTAGTAAAATATGTTAAAAAAATCTTAAACTTATTGTGTTAGTGGTTTTTTTTTTCCTTTTATAATAGGACATATTTATTCTCTAATAATCACAATAATCATATAAATTTTTTTAGGGGCAACATATACATGTATATAGAGGTAGAATTTTTTGCTCTTTGGGGGCCTTTCCCCATTGGCTATATTATCGTTTGCCACTACATTCCTAGGCAAACATCGCAAAACTTATGGAGACACTTTAAGCTAACTAAACACCAATTTACAATACAAAAAAAATCAAAAGTGTAATGCAAAATAAAAGAAAATAAACAAAATTAAAAATCTAAACCAAATTTAAACCAACATTTAAATAAAGCACAAAAATTTAGAAATTACTAACACACAAAGAAATTAAAGTGAGAACCCAAGTATACCACTCCATTTTAAAATGTGGGAATGTCCTCATGTCACAAACATATTTACATATGCTAAAAATAAATCATAAAATAAATTGTAGGAGATGAGCATAAAAAAATATAGACAATGGGATAAATTTGGAATACATAGTATCCCAAATAGTATAGTAGTCATCCATAAAAATAAAAAAGACAACTAAAAATTAACAAATAAAGATGAATTTGTTGTAAAAAAACAAAATAGAGAGAATAATGAGAGAAGAGAAAGTCTCCATAATGGTAGAAGATGACTTAAATGACGTGTAATTAGGGTAATGGCTTGAAAGAGATGAAAAATTTAAGATGTTTTATTATGACTTTTGAGATGGACGTCATAGAAAAAAGTTAGTAAAATATGTTAAAAAAATCTTAAACTTATTGTGTTAGTGGTTTTTTTTTCCTTTTTATAATAGGACATATTTATTCTCTAATAATCATAATAATCATATAAATTTTTTTAGGGGCAACATATACATGTATATAGAGGTAGAATTTTTTTCTCTTTTGGGCCGCTTTCCCCCATTGGCTATTATCGTTTGCCACTACATCCCTAGGCAAACATCGCAAAACTTATGGAGACACTTTATGTAACGCCCCAATTTTTACTGTAATTTTTACTATCATTAGGAATTACCGAATTACCGTAGGTAAATATTATATAAAATTTGAGACCAAACAATCCTTAATAAAGGAATATAACGTTAGAAGAGAAGTTAGGAGCAATTCGTGCAAGTATTGCAAACCCCAATTTTCTGGACGTGTAAAATGACCAAAATGCCCTGAGGTTATTTTACTAGAAAATGAGGATCGTGGGCCCCACCCATCCTCAAGGGGATGTTTTGATGTTAATAAGGGATTGTTTGTGTTATGTGTGTTAATAGAGGAGAAGAATCCTAATTTTGAGCTCGACGCGAAATGACCAAAACGCCCTTACGCGTTTTAACTCCGACGTGCCGACTTAGCCCGAACCTCACTAAAATGTGTTAAAAGGTGTTTTTAAGCCATGATTAACCATTGGTTAAGCTCGGGTGGTCTCGGGCAATTTTTAAGTAAAATGACCGTTTTGCCCCGTCTTTGTGTAGTTTTACAAATTTTGAGATTTTTGATTCGTCTAACGAAACCTAAGCAATATTAGGCTCAAATTAAAGCTTATTAAATTCTAATTACTAATCTAGAGTCAAAATTATTTATTTAGATTGATTAGAACCTAAAATTGCTTAAAACACCCAAATTGCTTAGTAATTCACTTAAACCCTTAACCGTAAATTCTCTAAATTGCATGAATACCTTGCCTACACCTAAAAAATACATGGAACACACAAAATCCTCTTCCACAAGGCTGTAATGCACGAAATTATTGAGTAATAAGTCAGAAAATTATTACACAAAAATCCAAAGAATGAAAACAAAGAATCATGAAAACATGGAAACATGATTCCATGTTTTAAGCCACCAAACAAAATGATTTTTCTTCCTTATTTTTTTCCTCTAATTTTTGGTCAGATTTCTTTCCTTCCTTTGTCCATTTATGAGCTGCAAAATCTCTATAAATAGGCATGCTTGAAGATAGTTTAGATGCTTAGTTCATAACTTACACAAATTCTAGTCTTAGGAGCACCAAAAGCTTTCTTTCTTTCTTTCTCTTGGCTGAATTCTCCCTTCAGCTTTTCAAGGATATTTTGCTTCATTTCACTCAAGGAAACCAAGTTCTCTTCCTTTCTTTCAAATCAAATTAGGTAGGGAGGTGTTTCTAAGTTCATTTTATGCTAAGACAAGTTATGTTTCTAGCTCAAAAATGATGTTTTCATGAGCTTTCTTTTAAGTTTTCATTTTCAGTTTCTTCTTCCTTTCTTTTTAAAGTATTTTGGCCATATGGCCTAGCTTATGATGAGACCATGGTTTGATGATGAGATTCTTGAGTGTTGGTTGCAAAGCTTTCACAAGTTAGATCTCTAAAACTTGAAGGTTTCACTAGTTTCCAAAGCTTCTAAAATTTCAGTTTCTTTCCTTATTTTCCTTTCATGGTTTCGGCCAAATGGCCTAGGAAGGAATGAAATGATGGCTTGATGATGAGGACCTTGAATATGGGTTGTAAATCCATCACAAGTTAGGCCTCTAAAGCTTGAACATTCCATTTAATGCAAAACTTTAAAGAATAATGTTTTTATCTTGAGGTTTGAATATGAAATATGTATTTTTACTTTGTCTTGCTAAGATACATATATTGGGTTGAAAACATAATTCTCTTAAAGTCTTGAAGGAGCTCTAGTAAAGAGATCAAGTGAACTTGCATCCATGTTTAAGTTTATGCCTTGCACACCATATTTATTTTATGTCATAACTAAATTCTCAAGAATAAATAAATGAACTTGCATATCTCATGTTTAAATTTCAAGCTTGCATTTCATGTTTAAATTTCAAGTTGTCACTTAATCTCTAAAGATAATAAAGAAGTTGCATCTCATGTTTATTTTATGCTCTCACTTTATTTTATAATGGCTAAAAGAGTCAATGCATGACATGTTTATTTTATGTCATCACCTAAAAATCCTAGAGCTCAAAGACTTGCTTATGAATCATAAGCGAAGAAATGAGATAATTGGAGTTAAAGAATTTATTCTTTAAGAAGTCTTGAGAATTGGAGCTTAAAAAAAATGTAATTCTCATCTCCCTCACCGGTCCTATGCGGACTACCGGCTCCTTGCTTAAGATTCTCTTCTCCCTTACTGTCCTGCGGATTACCGCCTTCAGTTTCTTGCATCATGTTTATATTACAAGTTCTTGCATCATGTTTAATTTTCAAGTTATCACCTTAAATCTTAAAGATAAAGAAATGGAATTGCATATCATGTTTATAATTCCAAGCTATCACCTTATAAAGATAAGATTAAAATAAGGTTGCATAGCATGGTAATAATTCAAAGATGTCACCTAAATCTCTAAAGCTCAAGACTTGCTCCTTTTATCTTAAGTGAAAGATTTAATTATGAACATTCTTTCAAGTTATAAATCGGTCCCATGGTTAATTTAGGCCTAAAGTCCTATGACTTCTTTCAAGTTTAACAAAAGGAATTAGTTTTAAAAGAGTTTTAAAACTTTGTAAGAATTTTATGGGAAGCTAGTAATTTATGTGTACTTAAAATGTGATTTGATGCTTATTAAGAATTTGGTGTCATTGATTGATTCCCTGGTTTGTATGTTATAGTTGTTGTTGCAAACAATGAAAACTTATGCATGAAATAAAGACATATTCGTTACTGGAAGAAAGTGTATTACTTAAGAGTGCAATTTGGAAAGATTCTGGCTAAGGAAAGATTTGGTATTTAAGCGTGTCCATTGTGACCCACCTCTCTTTCCTGGAATCTCCAGATGCATGATTACAGTTGGTATATATTATTTCGGCATAAGACTATAAATGAGAAAATGTTATGATGATTATGAATGAAGAATTGTATTATGATATAACATGCAAAGACTTAAAGGTGACTCAAAATATATGAGAAAATGATCCTTTGGACCCGTCAAACTATAGGCGGTGAAAAGGTGATTCTTGCCCCGTTCGTTCTCTCAAAAGGGTAGAGACGGAATTTTTACTTATCAAAAGGGATAAGTATGTGCGGTGACGACTAGCAAGGTATGAGCTCATAACCTAGATTACTCCCAAAAGGGTGGAGTATAGGGTGGCCCAGGAAAATGATGATGAAAGTAACTTTAAGTCACCTAAGAAACTAAGTAAATGCATTATGTGAATATGATGTTCTGCTATGCATAGTATTTATGAGATGATGATGAGAAATATGATATTCTGCTATGCATAGTATTATGAAATGATGATGAGGAATATGATGTGATTTTATGCATAACTATGTTATTATATATGAAAGGAAAAGTTCATTATAAACATGACATGCTAAGTTTATGATGCATTATAAGACGCATGATTAAAACGACGAACCTCGGTAAAGTATATTTTCGAACTTAATAAATCAATCTTAGCATGCTCACTATTTCATAATAACCCGAGGTTCCTGGGGACGATGATGATGACACAATGCATCATGAGGTGAGTACCCTACTGAGATTCTTTTTATAAGTTTCTCACTCCCTCTATTTTTCTTTCCATCTCGTCTTCAGAAAGGAAGGAAGCGTTCGTGAATCACATTGAGGCTTTCACCGGTAGCTGAACTTGAATCCTCTAGTTTCACTCGTATATTTCAGATATCTATCCCTATCCCTGAGTGTTATTACTAGGTGCCATTAATGGATGTCCTTCCATCCATATATTATTTATGTTTTATTAGATTGCCTACACTTAGTCTTATTCTGTTGGTAGGCAAAATATCTATATGATATGTAATTATGGATGCTGGATGATGGAGCCAATATATTATGATGTGATGTTTGTAAATTCCTATGTGTCTTTTAAATTTTGCTAAATCATTCACGTTAGCGCGGCTCACGTTTTCAATTATGTTTTAAAAAAAATGGCTCGTAATTTCACTAAGTATTTTCAAAGCATGATTAAGGAACTGAAGCAAAGAGTAAAGTCTAGTAATTAATCAGACCGCCTAGGTGTATTGGGTTAATTATTAGGGTGTTACATTTTGGTATCAGAGGTTTCCTTTATCTAGCTTAGGATTGGACTGACTATGCTTCTAAAGCATAATACGTTAGTAATGTCATGTGTAGATGTTTATCATTAGGATGAGCTTGAGGATTAGAAATACATGACTACTGTATGTTGAAAGTGCCATGGTAACTTGCTCACTTTGCATGGAATATTGGGCTTGATCACCTCAGTGTTGCCGTTTTGTGTGTATAGGGACCAATGGCACGACGACAACAAACTAGGAGCGCGGCACAGAATAACCAAGATAATGAGACCGCGAAGCACTTCGCGACGTAGCAAGGACCATGAGAATGATGATGGAACGGATGGATCAAATCGTCAAGCTAATATAAATCAAGGACATGAAATTCCCGAACATGCTCGTTTTGGGAATTTCGTAAGGCGAATCCACCTGTTTTCAAGGGGACCCTGAATCCTAATGTAGCAGATGAATGGATTCGGAATATTGAGAAGGTCTTTGCTGTAGTTCCATGTTCCGAGGAGTAGAAGGTCACTTTTGCCACCCACATGCTTGAGGGTGATGCCCTTCGGTGGACTGGTGTTCGAAGACTCCTGGAGGCAACCAAGTGGACATTGATTGGGAATTATTCAAGGTCCATTTTTACGAGAAGTACTTTCCGAGTCGGTTAGAAATGCTAAGGACATTGAATTCATGCAACTTGTCCAGGGGAATATGAATGTGGCTCGATACTGCCAGATTTGAGGAACTCATTAAGTTCTCAAGGATGTACCAAGGTAACCCTGATGAGTATTGGAAATGCATTAAATACGAGTCAGGGTTAAAGGAGAACTTAATGTGGAGTTGCGCACTTGAAATTAGGGATTTCTCTACCTTAGTCAACAAATGCCGCATCATTGAAGAAGGGAGAGAAGCTGGGTACTTCAAAGTCAAGAATATCATCAAAAAGCTGACACCTCAAGGTCAACAGTTCAAGAGGCAAAATCGACCTCCATTTCCACATCAATCAAGATCACAAGTGCCACAAAGGAACTTTCATCAAGGAAGACCGAACAACAACAACAACCGCTATAATAATCCCAACAATCGCAACAACAACAATAATAACAATAAAGGGAAAGCACCACAAAGAGGTCCAGGAGCACCTCCACGACCCGTGCCATCCATGGAATGTCCCAAGTGCGGCAAGAATCATGGGAGCATGCCATGTCGAGCCGGAACAAACGTGTGCTACCGGTGTGGAAACCAGGTCATTACTCCCGAGAATGCACAGAAAGGAACCCGCCAACCCCCAATCCCAAGCCAGGAATACCAAGGAAGGGTATTCACCGTTAATGCTGAAGAAACGACAAAGTCACGAAATCTCGTGGAAGGTAAGTGTAATATGTATGGTAGAAACTTAATTGTACTATATGATTCTGGCGCTTCCCATTCTTTTATCTCCCACTCGTGTGTTAAAACCCTTAACTTGCATATAACTGAGCTTCCTTTTGACCTTATTGTTTCTACCCTACTGGAAAACCCGTTAGGACTTGTAAATGTTGTTTAGATTGCCATTTTGTTATTGAGAATAGATCATTTGTTTTAGATCTCATTTGCTTACCCATGCAAGGTTTAGATGTGATTCTTGGCATGGATTGGCTTGAAGCCAACCGTGTACGTTAACCTCTATGAGAAAACCATTACTTTTCTTCCTGTTCCATTAGACCTAAGAAACCCATAAGTCTTTACATAACTGCTGGAAATGGACTGGTAAGGGTGAGAGTAAAGGTTATATTTTCTTAGCCTAGTGATGTAGACTTTGAGCAAAGTATCGATGAGATACCGATAGTAAGAAATTATCCCGAAGTATTTCCAGAATGAGATACAGAGTTTCCCCCAAGAGAGATAGAGTTTTCCATAGAATTGCTTCCGGCAGGTCCCATATCCATAGCCCCATACAGGATGTCCCCATTAGAGTTGACCGAGTTGAAAGCTCAAGTTGGAGGATTTATTGGAGAAAAAGTTTGTTAGACCTAGTGCGTCACCTTGGGGAGCCCCCTGTTGTTTGTGAAGAAAAGGATGGGAGTATGAGGATGTGTGTTGACTATAGGCAATTGAATAAAGTGACAGTGAAGAACAAATACCCTTTGCCTAGGATAGATGACTTGATGGACCAGCTTAAAGGGCAACAGTGTTTTTAAGATTGATTTGAGGTCAGGTTACCACCAGATTAGGGTGAGAGATGAAGATATACCAAAAACGGCCTTTCGACCCTATACGGCCATTTTGAGTTTGGAGGAATGTCCTTTGGATTAACCAATGCTCCGGCAATTTTTATGGATTACATGAATAGGATCTTTAGACCCTATTTAGATCAGTTTGTGGTTGTCTTTATAGATGACATTCTCATCTACTCTAAGACCCACGAGGAGCATGAACGCCACCTAACTATAGTACTGGAAATCCTAAGGAAAAGAAACTATATGCCAAGCTTTCTAAGTGTGAATTCTGGTTGGATGAGGTGAAATTTTTAGGGCATGTAGTATCTAAGAAAGGAATTGCGGAGATCCTAGTAAGGTGGAACGGTTGTAAACTGGAAAGACCAACCACGGTAACTGAAGTAAGGAGCTTCTTAGGTTTAGCTGGTTATTACCGTCGGTTTATCAAGGGATTTTCCCAGATTTCCCTTCCTCTGACTAAGCTAACTGAAAAACACCTCTTTCATGGACCCGAGTGTGAAAAGAGCTTTCAAGAGCTGAAACACAAGCTAACCTCAACCCCGTTTTAGTGTCACCCGACCCCAATGTGCCTTTCGAAGTGTACTGTGATGCTTCGAGGAAGGGTTTGGGTTGTGTACTGATGAGGATAGGCAAGTGGTGGCCTATGCATCGAGGCAACTCAAGCCACATGAGGCAAATTACCCCACCCATGACCTTGAGTTAGCCGCGTCGTGTTTGCTCTAAAGATTTGGAGACACCATTTATACGGAGTGAGGTTTGAGGTGTTTTCTGATCACAAGAGTTTGAAATATCTCTTTGATCAAAAAGAGCTAAACATGAGGCAAAGAAGGTGGATGGAGTTTTTAAAAGATTATGATTTCGGGTTAAACTATCATCCAGGTAAAGCTAATGTTGTAGCTGATGCCTAAGTAGGAAATCCTTACAAGTGTCCCGTTTGATGGTGAAAGAGATTGAGTTAATTGAGCAATTTAGAGACCTCAACCTAGGAATGACCTTGACCACTAAGGGCATAAGAGCTTGTCACCTTAGTGTGACAAGTGAATTCAAGGAAAGAATTGCTCAAGCCAAAGGAAAGATACAGAATTTCAAGAGACCTTAGAGGAGGAAGAGCTGAAGTTGAAAGGTTTTACCCAAGGGAATGATAGTTTATGGAGGTTTGAAGGTCGTATATGTGTACCTGCTAGTGGTGACCTCCGAAAGGATATTTTGGAGGAAGCCCATAAGAGTCATTTCACCCTCCATCCTGTGCCACCAAGATGTATCAAGATTTGAGGAAGATGTTCTGGTGGCCTGGATTGAAAAAGGATGTGTGCACATGGGTGAATAAATGCTTGGTATGTCAAAAGGTGAAGATTGAGCACCAAAGACCCTCTGAATGTTGCAACCCCTATCAATCCCCGAGTGGAAGTGGGATAGTATCTCCATGGATTTTGTAACTGGACTACCAGGACCCAAGCGAATCATGACGCCATTTGGGTAATAGTGGATCGGTTGACTAAGTCAGCCCACTTTTTACCTATTAAGGTGACTTATTCCTTGGATAGGTTAGCACATTATATATTCAGGAGATAGTAAGGTTACATGGAGTACCGTCGACGATAATCTCTAATCGAGATCCGCGATTCACGTCACGGTTTTGGGGAGCCTTTCAGAAGGCGTTTGGTTCAAAGCTGTGTTTGAGCACGGCTTATCACCCCCAAACGGACGGTCAATCTGAAAGAACTATCCAAACTTTGGAGGACATGTTGAGGGCTTGTGTTTTAGATCAAAGAGAGAGTTGGGATAAGTACCTGATTATTGAATTTGCATATAACAACAGTTATCATGCAAGTATCGGATGGCACCATACGAGGCCCTCTATGGACGGAAGTGTCAATCACCTTTATGTTGGTATGAGCCCGAGAGCAAAGTCTACTTGACCTATATTGTGAGGGAAACAACGGAACAAATTAAGAAAATTAGGGATAAAATTCTTACCGCTCAAAGTCGAGAAAACTATGCGGACAAGCGGCGAAACCGCTAGATTTTCAAGAAGGGACCATGTGTTCCTAAGAATCACCCCACCACATGCATAGGCCGAGCAATAAAGTAAAGAAATTGAGCCCAGATTTCTTGGTCGTTGAAATCCTTAGCAAAATAGGATATGTAGCCTACCGTATAGCCCTACCCCCGAGTCTGTCCAACCTTCATGATGTTTTCCATGTTCCCAGTTAAGGAAATATCATTCTGACCCAAGTCATGTACTAGAGCCAGAACATGTACAATTAAGAGATGACCTAACGTTTAACTTACCACCCACGAGAATCGTTGACCGAGGAGTTAAGCAGTTAAGGAACAAGGTTGTACCCCTAGTCAAAGTAGCATGGGGACAAGATGAAACCGAAGAAGTTACATGGGAGCTGGAATCATGCAAGCACAGGATCCAGAGCTATTAAGGAACGAATTTCGAGGGCGAAATTCTTTTTAAGGAGGGGAGTAATGTAACGCCCCAATTTTTACTGTAATTTTTACTATCATTAGGAATTACCGAATTACCGTAGGTAAATATTATATAAAATTTGAGACCAAACAATCCTTAATAAAGGAATATAACGTTAGAAGAGAAGTTAGGAGCAATTCGTGCAAGTATTGCAAACCCCAATTTTCTGTACGTGTAAAATGACCAAAATGCCCCTGAGGTTATTTTACTCAGAAAATGAGGATCGTGGGCCCCACCCATCCTCAAGGGGATGTTTTGATGTTAATAAGGGATTGTTTGTGTTATGTGTGTTAATAGAGGAGAAGAATCCTAATTTTGAGCTCCGACGCGCGAAATGACCAAAACGCCCTTACCCGTTTTAACTCCAATTGCGTGCCGACTTAGCCGAACCTCACTAAAATGTGTTAAAAGGTGTTTTTAAGCCATGATTAACCATTGGTTAAGCTCGGGTGGTCTCGGGCAATTTTTAAGTAAAATGACCGTTTTGCCCCGTCTTTGTGTAGTTTTACAAATTTTGAGATTTTTGATTTGTCTAACGAAACCTAAGCAATATTAGGCTCAAATTAAAGCTTATTAAATTCTAATTACTAATCTAGAGTCAAAATTATTTATTTAGATTGATTAGAACCTAAAATTGCTTAAAACACCCAAATTGCTTAGTAATTCACTTAAACCCTTAACCGTAAATTCTCTAAATTGCATGAATACCTTGCCTACACCTAAAAAATACATGGAACACACAAAATCCTCTTCCACAAGGCTGTAATGCACGAAATTATTGAGTAATAAGTCAGAAAATTATTACACAAAAATCCAAAGAATGAAAACAAAGAATCATGAAAACATGGAAACATGATTCCATGTTTTAAGCCACCAAACAAAATGATTTTTCTTCCTTATTTTTTTCTCTAATTTTTGGTCAGATTTCTTTCCTTCCTTTGTCCATTTATGAGCTGCAAAATCTCTATAAATAGGCATGCTTGAAGATAGTTTAGATGCTTAGTTCATAACTTACACAAATTCTAGTTTTAGGAGCACCAAAAGCTTTCTTTCTTTTTCCTCTTGGCTGAATTCTCCCTTCAGCTTTTCAAGGATATTTTGCTTCATTTCACTCAAGGAAACCAAGTTCTCTTCCTTTCTTTCAAATCAAATTAGGTAGGGAGGTGTTTCTAAGTTCATTTTATGCTAAGACAAGTTATGTTCTAGCTCAAAAATGATGTTTTCATGAGCTTTCTTTTAAGTTTTCATTTTCAGTTCTTCCTTTCTTTTTAAAGTATTTTGGCCATATGGCCTAGCTTATGATGAGACCATGGTTTGATGATGAGATTCTTGAGTGTTGGTTGCAAAGCTTTCACAAGTTAGATCTCTAAAACTTGAAGGTTTCACTAGTTTCCAAGCTTCTAAAATTTCAGTTTCTTTCCTTATTTTCCTTTCATGGTTTCGGCCAAATGGCCTAGGAAGGAATGAAATGATGGCTTGATGATGAGGACCTTGAATATGGGTTGTAAATCCATCACAAGTTAGGCCTCTAAAGCTTGAACATTCCATTTAATGCAAAACTTTAAAGAATAATGTTTTTATCTTGAGGTTTGAATATGAAATATGTATTTTTACTTTGTCTTGCTAAGATACATATATTGGGTTGAACATAATTCTCTTAAAGTCTTGAAGGAGCTCTAGTAAAGAATCAAGTGAACTTGCATCCATGTTTAAGTTTATGCCTTGCATAACCATATTTATTTTATGTCATAACTAAATTCTCAAGAATAAATAAATGAACTTGCATATCTCATGTTTAAATTTCAAGCTTGCATTTCATGTTTAAATTTCAAGTTGTCACTTAATCTCTAAAGATAATAAAGAAGTTGCATCTCATGTTTATTTTATGCTCTCACTTTATTTTATAATGGCTAAAAGAGTCAATGCATGGCATGTTTATTTTATGTCATCACCTAAAAATCCTAGAGCTCAAAGACTTGCTTATGAATCATAAGCGAAGAAATGAGATAATTGGAGTTAAAGAATTTATTCTTTAAGAAGTCTTGAGAATTGGAGCTTAAAAAATGTAATTCTCATCTCCCTCACCGGTCCTGTGCGGACTACCGCCTTCGTTGCTTAAGATTCTTCTCCCTCTACTTGTCCCTGCGGATTACGCCGTTTCAGTTTCTTGCATCATGTTTATATTACAAGTTCTTGCATCATGTTTAATTTTCAAGTTATCACCTTAAATCTTAAAGATAAAGAAATGGAATTGCATATCATGTTTATAATTCCAAGCTATCACCTTATAAAGATAAGATTAAAATAAGGTTGCATAGCATGGTAATAATTCAAAGATGTCACCTAAATCTCTAAAGCTCAAGACTTGCTCCTTTTATCTTAAGTGAAAGATTTAATTATGAACATTCTTTCAAGTTATAAATCGGTCCCATGGTTAATTTAGGCCTAAAGTCCTATGACTTCTTTCAAGTTTAACAAAAGGAATTAGTTTTAAAAGAGTTTTAAAACTTTGTAAGAATTTTATGGGAAGCTAGTAATTTATGTGTACTTAAAATGTGATTTGATGCTTATTAAGAATTTGGTGTCATTGATTGATTCCCTGGTTTGTATGTTATAGTTGTTGTTGCAAACAATGAAAACTTATGCATGAAATAAAGACATATTCTGTTACCTGGAAGAAAGTGTATTATGTAAGAGTGCAATTTGGAAAGATTCTGGCTAAGGAAAGATTTGGTATTTAAGCGTGTCCATTGTGACCCACCTCTCTTTCCTGGAATCTCCAGATGCATGATTACAGTTGGTATATATTATTTCGGCATAAGACTATAAATGAGAAAATGTTATGATGATTATGAATGAAGAATTGTATTATGATATAACATGCAAAGACTTAAAGGTGACTCAAAATATATGAGAAAATGATCCTTTGGACCCGTCAAACTATAGGCGGTGAAAAGGTGATTCTTGCCCCCTAGTCTGTTCTCTCAAAAGGGTAGAGACGGAATTTTTACTTATCAAAAGGGATAAGTATGTGCTGGTGACGACTAGCAAGGTATGAGCTCATAACCTAGATTACTCCCAAAAGGGTGGAGTATAGGGTGGCCCAGGAAAATGATGATGAAAGTAACTTTAAGTCACCTAAGAAACTAAGTAAATGCATTATGTGAATATGATGTTCTGCTATGCATAGTATTTATGAGATGATGATGAGAAATATGATATTCTGCTATGCATAGTATTATGAAATGATGATGAGGAATATGATGTGATTTTATGCATAACTATGTTATTATATATGAAAGGAAAAGTTCATTATAAACATGACATGCTAAGTTTATGATGCATTATAAGACGCATGATTAAAAACGAACCTCGGTAAAGTATATTTTTAAACTTAATAAATCAATCTTAGCATGCTCACTATTTCATAATAACCCGAGGTTCCTGGGGACGATGATGATGACACAATGCATCATGAGGTGAGTACCCTACTGAGATTCTTTTTATAAGTTTCTCACTCCCTCTATTTTTCTTTCCATCTCGTCTTCAAATAGAAGGAAGCGTTCGTGAATCACATTGAGGCTGTCACCGGTAGCTGAACTTGAATCCTGCTAGTTTCACTCGTATATTTCAGATATCTATCCCTATCCCTGAGTGTTATTACTAGGTGCCATTAATGGATGTCCTTCCATCCATATATTATTTATGTTTTATTAGATTGCCTACACTTAGTCTTATTCTGTTGGTAGGCAAAATATCTATATGATATGTAATTATGGATGCTGGATGATGGAGCCAATATATTATGATGTGATGTTTGTAAATTCCTATGTGTCTTTTAAATTTTGCTAAATCATTCACGTTAAGCGCGGCTCACGTTTTCAATTATGTTTAAAAAAAATGGCTCGTAATTTCACTAAGTATTTTCAAAGCATGATTAAGGAACTGAAGCAAAGAGTAAAGTCTAGTAATTAATCAGATCCTAGGTGTATTGGGTTAATTATTAGGGTGTTACACTTTAAGCTAACTAAACACCAATTTACAATACAAAAAAAATCAAAAGTGTAATGCAAAATAAAAGAAAATAAACAAAATTAAAAATCTAAACCAAATTTAAACCAACATTTAAATAAAGCACAAAAATTTAGAAATTACTAACACACAAAGAAATTAAAGTGAGAACCCTAAGGTATACCACTCCATTTTAAAATGTGGGAATGTCCTCATGTCACAAACATATTTACATGTGCTAAAAATAAATCATAAAATAAATTGTAGGAGATGAGCATAAAAAAATATAGACAATGGGATAAATTTGGAATACATAGCATCCCAAATAGTATAGTATCATCCATAAAAATAAAAAAGACAACTAAAAATTAACAAATAAAGATGAATTTGTTGTAAAAAAACAAGAATAGAGAGAATAATGGAGAAGAAGAGAAAGAATAGTCTTATTGATAATTTCAAAGGGACTCTATATAGAGCATCCAAAGGGCTATTTATAGCCAAAGGAAGAGAGATATAATATTACATCAAATCATAATGGATTCTATTTAATCGAATCAAATCTTAATTGAATCGGCTAAAGATATAGACATCCATAAATGAATAATATTTCATAACATTCCCCCTTTGATGTCTATCAGGATATGCCTCATTAAAACCTTACTAAGAAAAACCCAGGAGGAAAAAGCCTTAGTAAAGGAAAAAAAGAGTAGGATATATCCTCATAATGGGAATATGAAACTACCTCGTTAAAAACCTTATCAAGGAAAAACCTAGTGGGATAAAAACCTTGATCAAGAGAAAAAGACAGTATTTCTCCTCTTTAAAGTATCACTTAAAATCTCATAATTAATGTATTCTAATTTTGTGCACCACTTCTACAAAGAAAAAATAGGTAGTAACTCTATCACTTGAACAAATTGGACACTAGTTCCTCTCTTTAATTGAACTATCTAAACCATATTGTCCTCAGGTAAAGTTGTGCAATTTTCTTCTAAAAGAATGTACATGATAGTTTGAACATGTAAATCCCTTGTCTTTAGCCAGAAAATTCACAAGCTTCGTGTATTGCACTAATTTCTCTGATTTGAAGAAATAGTGGCTATAGTCTATCTTATGTATCTCCAGGATATGATCATGTCTTCATAAGTGAAAGAAACCTATTTGATATTTGTCTTTATGCAAATTTGATAAATATCTGCATACTAATACACTTGAAGAAAATATATGCAATTTATCCATATAAAACTTCATAAGAGTTATCTCTATGTAAATTGATTGACAAACAAACACTTTATTTGTTAAATACTCGATGTAGGCCGAGATAAAATTTTGTTTTTCCAAGATCTTTCATCTTAAACTCTTTTGTTAGATATTTTATGACTATAGAAATTTCTTCAAGAGTTCCAATGATATTCAAATCATCAATATACATAGCTATTATAATGAATCCATATATAAACATAGAGGCAAATGGCATTATTTTTAAACCTTTTCTTAATTAAATACTCATTGAGACAATTATACAACATCCATTCAGATTGCTTTAGACTATATATAGATCTTTGCAACTTGATTGAGTACGTACCTTAGGGGCGTTCATTAGATGATGTTGATATCTTTAATCTTTTAGGAACTTTTTATGTAAATATTATTAGCTAATGAACTATATATAGATAGACTATGACAATATCTATAAGATGCATATTTAGCTTATTATGTGTAGATAAGCTAATCAAATATCAAAACATTGTTGCATCCACTACTAGGGAATATGTTTCACAATAATATATACTAGGTTTTTGTGAGAAACGTTGTGCTACAAGTAGAGCTTTATAGCGTATAATTTCATTTTTCTCATTTCTTTTTCTCACAAATACTCATTTGTATCCCATGGGTTTTATACCTTCTGGTGTTTGGACTATAGGTCCAAAGACTTCATGCTTTTGTAAGTGATCTAATTCACCCTGGATGACTTATTCCATTTTTGGCCAATCATTTCTATGTAGATATTTTTTTATGATCCTTGGCTCAAGATCCTTATTTTCATGCATAATATTTAACGCTATATTATATGCAAATATATTGTCGACAATTATTACTCATCGATTCCACCTTTTTCTATAGAGACATAGTCTATTGAGATCTCATCATTTTCAATGATTATTTTCAGGTACCTGAATGTCTTTTGGCATTTCAAATATATCAAAGTTTTAGACTACAACAATGTCATTACTATGTCTCTATTCTCTTCAACACAAAGAGTATCATTTGCCTCCATAACATCATTTGGCCTCTTTGCCCTCTTCTTTTTGGAGGATTTTTATTTTTGGAATCAACTAGTCTACCACGCTTCTGGCGTGCGATTTTTATGTTGACCAATTATCCAATAAGGACATCAATTTAGATTAGGGCATTTTCAGCTGGTATATAGAATTTAGTTATCCTTTTCTGTCATAAAAAAGTGCATCTGGCAATTCATTTGTTATTCTTTGCAAAGGCATAATCATTTGAACTTCTAATTCACATTGTCTTGTGTGGAGATCTAAATAGAATATTGATGCATTCCAATTTATTTTCTTTTCCAATTGTCTACTCTTTATCCCCTGATGTTGGAAGCATTATTTCACAAACTAAGCCCTAAAGCATCTCCCATTTGTTTTTCAATGTATTTGACCATAAAGGGAGAATCATATCCAACATATATCTCCAATTTTCTTTGGAGTCCCATTTGGAAAAAAAAAATGGTAGTTAGGACATATACTACATTTTTGAAGTTCTTAAATAGGAACTTTTTGGCTGGAGGCCAAAGTAATTGTAGGGGAGAGAATTATTGGCCATTTATTAGTCTTATAAAAATAAGTGCTGTAAAAAATATGCACTCAACTAGAAATTGAAAGATTTGTTCTCATAAGCAAGCGATCCAATTAATTTAGGTCTTTTATAGGTTAATTATGCTAGCCAACTTTTTCTATATGTGACGATAAATAATTAAATGTTCAACATTTATAACATTGGCATGCAAGCAATAAAGCTAGAGTAAAAAAATTCATCAGAATCATCAAGATAAACTGTTTGATTAGATTATCAGGAAATTATGCTCTTAATAATTTGTGCAATTAATATCGTAAACTTCAAGTTGCGAAATCATAATAAGCACACATGTGACCGTTTCATAGATGCATCTATTAAAATCATAAAATATTTGAAAGGTCCATATGGTGGATGAATTTATCCACGTATATCACCTTAAATTCCTTCTGGAATTTAAGAGATTTAAATCCAATATTTGCTGGTAAATGTCATATAATTAATTTATTTTGAGAACACAGCATAAGAAAACTCATTAAAATGAAGAATCTTCTAGTTCTTCAGCAAATGCTTATATGAGTTTTCAGGAATTCCTTATATTATTATTGCTTTAAGATGTCCCAACTGGTCATGTCCAAAGATAAAATCATTTGGGCTAGTAAACATTTGGTTTACAATAGCATATAATGATTCAATTGTACTCATATTAGTATTATAGACCAGAAGAAAGTGCAAACAAAATTTTCTAAAGCAACTTTCTTACCTGAAGCATAAGTTGTGATATAGAAGTACTCGCTATTTTCCTTACTCACTATCACAATATGATATCCATTTCAGCGATATCTTTGAGACTCACCAAGTCTCTTTATTACTATTGTATCTAGTAGAATTATTTATATTTTTTCAGGAAATAAAATAGTAGCTCTTCTAGAGCCTTCATTCATCTTATTACCAACAATGATATTAATATTTTTAATTAATTTTATTTCTTCAGAAAATATAATAGTAGCTATTCTAAAGCCTTCAATCATATTCACAAAACTAATAATTGAGTTAAGATTTTATTTTCTTATTAAAAGATGAAAATATCAAAATATGTCAACAAAGCATTAACATACCATGTAAATGAAAAGAAATTTGTCATGATATGATGGTGATATAAATACACATATCACAATTATCCCAAAAGTATCAATATCATATATTATTATTTGGTGATATATTAATCACAATAATAAATAAAATTATCATGTGACATAAATCAATAAAATAAATGATATGTTAAATCTCAACAATATCGCATAAAAATATAATTAACAATTATGAAATATGCCACAAATAACATCTATTTTATTCAATATTGAGAACAATCAGTACTAAAAGATTTCAAATAAAATATTCTTTAAAAATAGTATCAAGCAATATCTAACAAAAACTTTCATTATTAAATCAAACAATTACTATTTTTATCAAAAATTTAATGATAAAAGATACATCCAAATGATTCATATTAATCATGAAATGATTTCATAATGTATTTTGAAAAAAAAATAGCTTATGATTTTTTCTCATTCTCCTTTAATTATACATAATAAAGATCAATCAAATGTTCGATATATGAAGGTATGTGCCAAATTTACTTTAATGTCATAACGATAATATTTATCACATTAAGTTAACAAACTTAGCCACTTCTAGGGTTATAATATTTTTGTCACATTCACTTCAGGGAATGGAGTAGAGCCAATTGGGCAAGTTTCAAGAATTTATTTTTTTCATGAAAACTCATTATTTGATATCTTATAAAGCCTTTTCTTAATAGTGCTATCCTAGGAGCACATTTAAGACGTTAAAGTCAAGAATATTTTTCAACATATATTTATCAATAATGTAATTGCAAGGGCTATCGTAATGGGCTCACAGCCTTCTTTGTATTTTATCAAAAAGATCACCAAGATCTTTTAAAATTTAGACATAATCCTTTATAAAGGTAGCAAAGAAGAAAAATAAATAAATCGATTATATTATTCTCTTCAGGAGAATGAGTATTTAATTTAAGTACTCAAAATTGAAAAATTATATATTGCAAATACTCAAAATTATCCTTGGAGATACATCCACTTCAAGGGATGTAAATATGAAAATGTTCTTTCTAGGAAATATACAAACTTATTTTATATTATAATGTCACACTTTAAGTAGTGTGAATAATAGATTCGGTCACTTTGGGAATAATCTTTTGACATATTCACTTGTGGAATATGCAAATCTCCTTAAGAGAGAAATAAACCTATTGTAATTTTCTATAATTTCAAATAATTCGGATGCATTCACTTCAGGAAATGATTGTCTATTTTTGGATAATTCTCATTCACTTCAGATTATCCATTTTTCTGGATAATTCTCATTCACTTTGAAATGATTGCAATTCACTTATGGAATGCAATATTTTCTTGTTTATTAGTCTCAAGACCCATTGAGTAAAGATGAATCTCAATATATAATATTCAAGATAAATATGGTTAGGATGTCTTACCTCAAGCATTCCTATTTATTACCGTATACCGATGCGATAATAATAATATAAGGGAAATAAAAACCAATCAAGAACAAATGCCTCCTAAGTGTAAGTGGCACTAGGAAAAGAATTGTATTTTGTATTGAATACTCTCCCAATTTCCACCATAAACTAAGAATCCTAGAAGAAGGAATCGTGTTTGCACTGGATTAACAAGCTTTTTTGCCTTGAGAGCAAAGTCGTGCTGAGACATGTTGTAAAAGAATAAGAATAGTGAAAATAATGAAAAGAAGAGAAATAATAGTCTTATTGATAATTTCAAAGATACTCTATATGGAGCATTCAAAGGGCTATTTATAGTCAAAGGAAGAGAGATCTAATATCATATCAAATCATAACAGATTCTATCTAATTTAATCAAATCTTAACTGAATTCGTAAAGATATAATATTTCAAAGAATTAAGAGAAAAAAAAAAAGAGTGCATTAATGTTTGAATGGTTATGGGTCAATATTCCCAATGCTTACGCATTCATGAACTCATATATGTAACGAGTCCACAATCATTTGAGGTTTATTTTGGCATAGTTTTGTGTATTAAATATTTAAATGATGAGATTTTAGTCTATTTTATATAATAATTAGATTTTCTGCATTTATTATATTTTTTTTGTACATTGCATTTATTGTATTTAATAAAAATTTGGTTAATATTTCGTACTTCTATAAGTTTTATGGTTGTTTTCACTTTAATTTTGCATGAAAAGAATTTTTCAGATTCTATATAAAAACTTGTTGGACTACTTTGGAGACAATTCTTATATATATATATACACATTAGTTATAGTGATATTTGAATCTAAGAGCTCTTGCATACTATTCAAGCCTCTCACCAAACTGAGTAAAGTTTTAGGTGCTGGCAAAGAAAAAGTTTTATCCCCCTATGGAGATTAGATTGAGATTATTCAAGATGTTATGAAAGATTCACAAAGATAAATAATGCATTTTGCAACCATGTCGCCTAAACTTATTGCGTCAGAGGGCTTTTGCTAAGGTACAAGAGTTTCTAGCGATGCAGAAATATCAGTGTTATCTGTCATGCAAATATTCATATTTTATTTGAGGATCATAATGTACTCGTAATAAAGTCCAATAAATACAATGGACTGACTTCCCACCATAATGCAATTGTCCTGTACACATATTTTTCCAACATGAAATTCATAGTTCAGTAAGGATGCAAACAAAAAGTAAAGGCATTGCAATTAATTGCTTGGAAGAATTTTCATTAAGAAACTATGTTCATGGATCTTTTGATACATAGAAGTTCAATACAAGCGGAAATCAAGAGAAGCGTGTGCATTTCCACCGTGTGGAAGATAGAAAATAGTTTGGCACTAGTTTGGCGGACTGATGATGATTGCAACAACTGACCGTTGACATGTCTAATAGGGGGCCTCTTTATTGGTTTAAGATGTAGCAATTTGTAAATCGTAAGGAAAATCAATGCTATCAAGGTCCGACATAATGCTGGTCTTTTCTACAATAAAAATGGATCTAACAGTAGAATTGGATTGTTAGAAGCTAAAAGTTTTCATCTTCAGTTCACTTAATTTCTTGAATCATAAGTTTCAAGAAACTAAGAGAGTGATGTTTCTTGCTCTGCATCTTCACAGGCAGAGAAGCTACTCACTCCTTGCTTGGTGTCCCAATCATCTTTGTTCAATGCAGGCAGCTCACCACTATCACTGGGTCCTGGACCAAGCCTTCTCTTGTGTTCTACAATTTAGTATGGGACAACACTTAAGAAGTTAAGGGGAAAACAATACAAAAAGTTTACAAAAATCAATGAAATAATTTAGAGAGAGATTACTTTTACGTGTTATTGCCTGCCGTGTCATTGCCAAAAATTCATCCCATTTGAATTTACGCAGTTCCTTCTTTCTTCTTCAGGAAGCTCAAAATTGGGCTCTCTCCCACACATGAAAGCAGCCCTAGAGATAAATAAAGAGATATATACATACTAAGTAGATCAGTTCATAGCTAACATACTTACGAATTTTCTACTTACTAGCGTCTTGCTGGGTACTTCGTGCCCGTCAAGTCGCATTTTAAATCTTTTTGGGTATCACTATAATTAAATAGAGTTGTAATTTATAATAATATTTTTTTTTTTGTATTAACATAATTTTGGGAGGGTAGGATGTGTAGAAATTTTAATGAAATGAATAAAATAGGAATGGGCAAGAGAAAAAGAGAAATATTTTGGAGGGGTAAAATTGTATAGATGTTCTAGAAGACCTAGTACAAAGAAAATATTTTTATTTTGAGGATTATACAGATTTCTATGGTAGCTAGCTTGCATGATTGACAAAGATAATGAAAAATTAGTGGCTAAATCAACCGTACTCAAGTAGCAGCATGGTCATGCATAACAGTGTAATGATATACAAGCAAGTATAGAATTGTAAATGAAAATATACATGCATGTAAACCTATTCATATATGGCCTTGCCCATGCAAATGACTGTCAAACCCTACTACCAACAAAAAGGTTACCATGAGTGAACAACCGCCACCACCACCAAGTCTTACCCCACTAGATGATATTGCCTCTGTGGATCAATTAACACCACTAAAAACCATACACACATATAATTTAAATAATCAAAGTAACTCTACTACTTTCTTAAGAGATAAAAGTGAAGTTTCTATTTTTTTGTTTTTCTTTTTCAAATTGTTTGACTCCCTACCATTCAACAATGTTTATCCAGAGGCAGTATTCCTATCTCAAACCAAACACCAGAGATGAAATCATTCGAGAAACCAAACATATTAAGGATGTGTTTGGCTAAGCGGTAAAAATTGAGTGGAAATTTTCATGGATGAATTTTATATTTAAAATTTCCATGAAAATTTCCACCCTATTTTACCCCCTAACCAAATACATCCAAAGAATGAAAAGTGGCAATCAAGAAAGTAGGTACATTACGAATTCAAATTAGTTTTATTTTATTTTAAATTGGTATAGATCTAATTCGGTGTAACTGCAGCTACTAAAGCTCCAAACATGTATGATTGTAACAAGGAGGGGGGGTGGGGGGGGGGGGGAGATCATATGTCAGCAGATGGTAGAAAGAAGGCCGAAGCATCCAAAACCCGATACCCCAAAATGAAAAAAGCATAAGATTGAGGACTCAATAAATGTGAAGACAAGCAGGTACAATGGCAGCTTATTGAACACAACTGAAAGGCATGCATGTCCTCATTATGATTTGGAGTTATCAAAAGGGATTAAAGTGTTGTTATTAACATACTACAATTGAAAGTAATACCTGTCATATAAGTGAGCAGCTTCTTGTTGCGACCCAACAGTACCTAGGTGGATCTGTTTCTTGTCCACTTTTATTGCTGCTTGCCATTTCATATTTTTGAAATACACACCTCTCATCACGCATGGTTCTTGATTGTGTGAATTCTTTCTTCTGTGCCGTTTTCTGCGTTTAATAGGAGGACCTGCTAAAAATGAAGGTAAAATAAGTACCACACAAATACGGACTGAAAGGGCTGACAGAAAACTCAATGTGGCCCTAAAACAGAGACAAGAAAGTAAAACAGCGACAAGAAAGGTGTTACAGACTAAAGGCATGGGTCTACAGGGCTGACAAGCCCAACTCCCTCAACAGCTATTCTGCCTTGGGCCAGGTAGCAATCCGAGCCAAGAGGTCCAAGACCTGACCCAGAGTGCTACACATGTCCCACTCACTCATGATTTGAACACACCAGTCCACTCCCTATAACTCCGGGATGTGGCATTAGCACTATAGGATGAAGACTGAAAACTGGCCATCGTACCTCCTCACTAAATGGAAGGCTGGAGACCAGGTATGCACTTTTTCCATCACCACACATACTACCTCAGACCTGTGCTAACTTAGGCATCTGAGTTTCTGCAGGTGCCCACCACCCAGTCTCTGGAGAAGGAAGAAGATCAAGCTTTTGTGTTCTCAGAATCCATCCTTACAGTGATCACCTTAGGTAATGTTTAAACCTCTTGTCATTACTTTATAACAAAAGGTAAGCTTTAATTGCACATCTCCTGAGTTTAGATATGCCGATCAAACTAAATTTCCATCAATCAACAAGGCATTGCATGATAGCAAGGAACATTGGCAATCCATGAACATCACATTCCTTCAGTTTGCACAAAATGCCATGTAAAAGAGATTGGGGAGCACAAAGTCCAAGCTCACATGCCAGCAGGTCATTCACGAGTTGCTTTAGTTAGTTACACATGCCAAATATGCTATAGAGGATATTCATTAGAGGATTATCCATTCATCATTGTTAATTATCCATGTGAAGAGTCTTATGGAAAGTGATGTGTCAAAACAATTCATTTCAGTGAAGTTAATATGCTCACTGTAATTAATGCCTTAAAGGTCATTTATGGAATCTTACACAGTGGATCAGTGAAGCAGCTGTTGATGACCAATTAAACATGATTAAATAAGGTTATCCAAAAATTTAATTTGAATGTACCAGAAAACATTTGAACATTATCACTGAATAACATCAAATAAGGTATGCTCCACTTTAAAATATATAATGAGAATAGCAAGGAAACAAACTGTAGCAAATGACGAAAAAGAATGTGACATGTTAAGAAAAATATAGCACAATTACTCCTCACATAAGTAACTAATGTGCATTTAAATTACCACAGAGGCCTGTCTCCCAAGTGTTGACAAAGTTTTAAAATGAACGTTACACAACAAAAAAAAAAGGTTTTTAAATGAAAATAGGGCTGGCGCTTATCATAGAGAAAAGATGGTAGAATCTAGCCTCAGATGGTTTGGACATGTTTCGAGGAGACATGTAGAGACCCCAGTAACGAGGGTGGACCAAATGGAGAATAGAACAATAAAAAAAGGTAGAGGAACACCGAGAAAAACTCTGGGGGAAATAATTAAAAAGATTTAAATGTTAATGGTTTTAACATAAAGATGGTTAATGATAGAGTTTTGTAGCGTCGCTTGATCCATGTAGCTGAGCCCACTTAGTGGAACAAGGCTTAGTTGTTGTTGTTGTTTTAAATGAAGTATAATGCACAATATCTTCCATGAATAACTCCATCAGTTCATCTGTAAAAAAGCTCTCTCAAATAGATATGTTTTACTCCATACCAAACTCATGTTGCTTGTTATTTTCACATATTAAATTCACATTACGTCTACCATTTGTGGTGCATGATTCCCTTCCATGATATTAACTTTTCATGCAATCGTAATCCATGAAGTTTAAAATGAATGGAATACTTTAGTTCAAGTGGAAAAAATGATAAATAACTCAGATAACTAAGAAAAAAAAAATCATTAAAGGCCATTATGTAAGTAAAATAACATTAATTACTAGGTTAGCTTATCCTAATAAACCAGCAAATAGAAAATGATTAGCCTCTTAAAACAACAAACCTGAAATCTGCTGAATAAGCTGTTCTTTAGATGAGCTAGAGCCAGATACATTTGATGATCCTGGTTCTTCTTGTGTAGGGGTATTCTGGGAAAATAATACAACAGTTTAGCATAAGTTCCTGGCTATCTAAGATATGAATAATAGATAGAGTACCAAGGGCATAACTTTCTAATTTTATCAACTAAATAAACACCATCCTGATCTCACCTGTTCAATAAATGCTAACTGATCAGCCAGTAGATGGTAATCAATCTAGAATCTTATTGATTCTAGAATTAAAAGAAAGAGCCTTATGGTGTCAATTAATCAATGCAGTCAAGGAACATTGATTCTGAGTGCAGAAATGTCCTAGGATGCAGTAAATTTCCTGAAAACCTATGGGTTTATTTACTTTCCAAAAAAATAAAAGTCAAATCATTTTCAAGAATCAATGCCTGAATGATTTTCATACCTATGCGTTGGATAGGAATACCAAATAAAAGAAGCCTAAACAGATATCAAGACCGACAACCTCAGAACCAACTTAGTAGTAAATGAAAAGTGAAGCTACAAAACAGCATTATATAATTATTTACTAGTATTGTGTTCCTACACTGTCCAGGATGCTCGTATCATCTGAAAGCACAGGCTGTTCATTCTTGGGCTTAGCATGCCGGGTTGAATTTTCAGGGGCGGTTAGATTCTCACAATATAGAGGAAGTGGAGTGACAAAGGAACTGCTCCCTGCAAAGGCCACAGAATATTTCTAAATAATGTCAGTAAAGTGTCAGATACAACTCATAATAGTAGACCCCAGTCTACCAATGGCATGACTTTTCTTGTTTACTTAAGAACAGTCCACAATGGATAAAGCATGTTTACCAACACTTACCAGAGCATAGTCCCAAAAGTCTGCGCCTTCTCAAGCTCACCATTGTTACTTCCGGTCTTCTCACCAAGTCACCCGAGCACAATGATTAACTTCTTATTGTAACAAAAATGTCCTTCAATGTAGGAGGCAGAGTAGCTATAACACAAATAGATCACTTTCAGGCAAATGAGAACTATAAGTTAGACCTACAATAAAGGAAGGAAAAAGTTCCAAATTAGTTCAATACTGTAAAACCGACTAATGTCATAATATAAACATCAAAATAGTTACTACAGAGTCCAAGAGAAAACAATTTACTACCAATGAGTAATGGCAAAAAGCATCCTAGAAGGATCTACTTTTTGTTTTTGTTTTACTACAGAAAGAAATTGTCTTTTTCTAGTTTTAG
Source organism: Dalbergia oliveri (assembly GCA_030441495.1). Classification (NCBI taxonomy): domain Eukaryota; kingdom Viridiplantae; phylum Streptophyta; class Magnoliopsida; order Fabales; family Fabaceae; genus Dalbergia; species Dalbergia oliveri. The sequence goes on along the minus strand of JAMLFY010000005.1, from coordinate 3,840,906 downwards.
TACCAGAAATAAGTAGATAATCATCAGAGGTTACCAGTAAAGAAGGAAAACATTAATTAAACATTGAGAACAAGATCCCAAATCCAAGGTTTACTTGGGTCTTTCTTTGACTATTATTAAGTCTTCACGTTTGGACCAACTTGGCCAAACACACATAAACAAGAACAGATAAAAAGTGCAAAGAAGCCATGGTCATGACGCAGCTTTCAAGTTCAACCACTGTTATCCAAGACAAACCTTCGTGAAAAACAGTTCAAATCGGTGATCCAATTTGATCATAGCAGAAAGTATCACCAACAACCCCTTGGAAACTCACAGATGATAAACTATTCTCAAAGGGTAAATAAAAAAGACTTTTTTTGTTTCTTCTTCCTTTCTTTTTTTTTTTTTTTGACAAAACAAAAAGTTGATATCATATAATTTGCCAAAGGGAACCCCACACATTAATTGGAATCACAATTTGGAAACAAAAAATCCGGCACATAAGCCAAGTCTATCTCCGCGGGTTGAAGTCAACCCCATCAACCTACCACCCTTCTTGGAAAAGGGAGGTAACAGAGAAAGAGAAAGACAAACCCATTTGACAACACAGAGCACAAACCAGAAACACACATTCACAGCACCAAAATTCAAGAGACACCGACAAAGCCCAACGAGGTGAAGACCAAGTCTTCAGTCTTTTAAGAGCAGTCAACCCATAATGCCTACCACACGCAAAAGACGAACGAGTGAAGGACGCTTCAGAGAGCCACAGCAAAAAGAGATAAATAAAATAAAATACAATAAAATAAGAAGGAAAAGGGAAAAAAAAAATGAGGCCATTGAGAAAGAGGAAGAGAGCAGAGAACCCATTTGTTGTGGTTGGTACCTGAAACCGAGAGGGTCAGATAAAGTGACAGCAGAGAAGAGAGAATCCAAGTGGAGTGGTGAGAAATCTGAGTGGGGAAAAGGCAACAACGAATTATAGGAATTTTGGGGAAGACAAGGTGGCAAGCCTGGGAATGAGATATTGTGTGTGTTGTGTTTTGTGTGTTGTGTTGTGTTGTGCTGTGGCTCATGCATCTACCACCTTTTGTTTTTGCTTTTGTTTTTAATTTTTAATTTTTATTTTTGCCCCTCCCCTCTTGTTTGTGTCTCGCGTATAGAGGAGAGGAGGGTGGTAGAGGAGGTGGTATAATGGTTGTGGAGAGAGAAAGTCTTCTAGAGAGAGAAAGAGAGAGGGGTTGAAAAAAATAGGGAATGGGGACGTAGCTGCTGCGCTGCTGAGCAGTAGTACTTTTCTTTTTAATTGGATTCAATGTCAATGCTGCCCTTGAAAGACCCAACAAATGCCGATGAGGTTAGGTACAATAGAGACATTGTTCCTTTACCATATTGCCCTGTGTGCTATTTGTATTATTATATCGCATGTACGTATATTTCCACTGAGGCTGATGTTCGGTGTTTACTGAATTTACTCGATTTATCCTTCGTATTCGGAAAACAATACGCTATCAGGAGTCCATCATCTACTAATACTTTTTTGCAAAAATAAAAAATAAAAAATAAAAACCGATTTAGTATATAAATAATTAAATAAGCAGAAGATTATAATCAACGGTTTGTAGATTTGCTTAACATATTATGATTATTGGCGATAGTGTCTTTCCTAAAATCGAGTTACTCAAATCAAGTTATTCAACTGTGTTTAGATTAACGGTAAAATTAAAATTATTTAAATAATTATTAGTAATTGATTTTTTTGGTAATTAATTATGTAAAAATTACTTTGGTGCTTAGAAATATTAGCTTAAAAATAATTATACAGTAGTGTGTTTTTTTAGATTATATAAAAAACTATTTTTATATCATAGATTATTAAAAAGGCATAAAATAAATTGTATTATATAATATTTGATAGCAGTAACAGTTTTTTACAAAAATATAATTATAAAATAACCAACTTTTATTTGGTATTTATAATAAAAATTTAAAAAGTAATACCTTTTGAAGAAAAAAGTTATTTTTAGTACAAATAAAATAAACTGAGAATTGTAATAATTTTTATTTATGTTTATCAGATATGTCAAATTATATTAAAAACAACTTTTTTGAGGAACTTTTTTTTTCCGAAAATAAGCTGAGTTCCCAACATGAATTTGAAGCCTTTAATCATTTAATCAAAGAAGCCTTCAAATATAAGTAAAATTTGATTATTATAGAATCATGATATTTATATTGAATCAATCTTAAATATCAAATATTATATATTGATATAACGTAAAAAATAATTTTATTTAGTAATTTAATATATAAAAACATTTTTTATACAATCCAAATAAAAAGACTATTTAAAATTATATATTTTCAAGTTAATATATTTAAACATAAAATTAATTATACTTATAATCGTTTATTAAAAGTAATTTTAGTCGAAAATTCAGGAAACAGTTATCTATATACTTCCCAGTCGATATTTGATAAAAATTCAAAACTGTCAAATGCTATTTAAGAAAACAATCGAAATTAGGAAAACAAATGAAGTGTACGTAGATTTTACATTTAAAATTTAAGTATCAGATTTCAGTCTTTTAAAATTCGGGTCAAATTTAAAAAGTAGCAGAAAACTATAAACTATATATATATATATATATATATATATATATATATATATATATATATATATATATATATGAAATAAATGTAAAATTATACAAAAAGATATGCATAATTGATTCAAGTAAAATAAAATAATAAAAAAAGGACATCTAGTTCGGCCTCAAGCGCGGTTTTTTTTTTTTTTTTGCTGTAGTCCTATAGCTTTAAAAATACGTATTTAAAATTTGAAAGAACATACGTGACCAAGTTAAAATAATTTGAATTTAAAAATAAAAAAGAAAAGAAGTTAAGCATCACATCAACTATGTTTAAAGAAATAACATTTAAAACATTAAATTACTGTGAAAAATATACTTTCAAACTAATTTTCACATACTGTTTATCTAAAAGATTTTTTTGATGAAATGATCTAAACTATTAACAGATCATTTTTCCTATATACATGAAAGCATGAGTTTGACTTAGGATGAGGTGTTTACAACCTCTGTTCGATAAATCACTTACTAAAAATATTGTTCAGGTCATTTCTTGCAAGGCAGTGTCTTATATGGTGCCAATACGTTGGCACCATGGTGGTGACCAATGATATTTAAATCAAAAAATTATGAGAGAATGACCTTTTCACCTCTCTCAATTTCTCAACTATTTCTCCTCTACTTTTTCATTATTCTTTCACCTTTCTCATGTAACACCTAAGTTTTAACACAATATGTCTAGGACGCATAATGGTTAATCGTTAGTTATTATTCTTTTATCTAACTTTATTTGATTTTAAATTTTGAAAATAAGTCTATGGAAATTTTTTTTAAGACCAAAAATGAGGAGTTCGTATGTAAATTATAGTACATAAGTATTCATCACATAATATGTAATAATAGTATATATCATCAACGTATTATTTACCATTCATCACGTATCATATGTAAAATCACAACAAAGCATAACATAAACTGAAAACATCATCATAGCATAACATTAACTGTAAATATCATATCATATAATAATAATATAGAGACATTCCGCAAGTATAATACTATAATAAATATACCGAGCCCACCTATAGGGATTGAGCATATAATAATTCAAAAGCTAAGTGTAATGTCCAATTTTTTCCAGTTGTGCAACATTATCAAAATGCTCCTAGGTAATTTTCACACAGATTTGAGGTCAAACAATCCATAATAAGAAATTTTAACATTAGGGTAACATTATATGAGGCTTGGATAGCAATTTGTGTGAAAATTCGCAAATCTGATTTTCCGTGCAAAATGACCAAAATGCCCCTAAGGTCATTTTTTTTCTGAAATCGAAGATAGCCAATCCCAGTATCCTTAACGGGTTAGTTTTATGTTTGAAGGGAATTATTTGTGATATGTTGATGTTGAGATAAAAATCTTAACTCTAGCTTTTACCGTACTAAAATTATCAAATTACCCTTACGATAATTTAACATTAGATTGGGTAATATTGAAACCGTCATCACCAAGGAAGTCTAAAATATTTGTATTATGTAATATTTGGAAATGTTCAGGTAATACCAGAGTTTTATGTGAAATTACTTTTTACCCCTAGTTAGTGCTTAGTAAGTTCACTTAAGTAATTAAGGCAATATTAGACTCTAATTCTTTTCAAATTAATTTCATTCATTAATCTTGGGTTAAAAATAATTGCTTGAGGTTAAAAATAATTACTTAAGATAATTAGAGCCTAAGAATTATTTAGGGAAATTTAATTTCCTTTTTTAATTACAAGGACTCATAAAATCAATAATGTTAAGATTAAGGTAAATCTAGTGCATTTTCTTTCTTTATCTTAAGATTAGGACTTATATTACTAATTGATTTTCAACTCAATTGAGATTAATTCCATTACTAGTATAAGACTACTCTTTTACCTTGTCTTGGTAAATCCTAAACACTTGATTCTTACCATTTACACTAAATTACCAATTCATAATTCACTACCTAATTAAATATGTTATCCTATATGTCTTACCACTTATCAAAGAATCACAATTGTCTCCCATTATCCCCAAACTAGCCACGGCCTCCATCTCCCCCCATCATCCTCTTGTTTTATTTATTTCAACAAACAATGCACTTACAAACATATCATTACCTTACCATTTGCTTTTTTTGAAGTTGTCTTGCTCAAGATTGTTCAAAAAATTCTGCATTCTCTCAAGAACCCTAAGCTTCCTTCTTCTTCCTCCTCCATATCCAAGAAGCTCCATTCTTGACATTCATCCAAGTTCTCAACCTCAAACTAATACATTTACACCATAGATCAACTCCTAAATACCTAAACTTTCCAATTCCAAACACAAGAACATAAGAAAAATCCTTCCTTCAATTTAAACTCCCTTGGCCAAAACCATCACCACCATTAAGAAAAGATTTTATTCTTCTTTCTTCATAAAACATCAAGCTTTATCTTTTGTAAATAAGAAACAACTTGGTAGGGATTTTATTCCATGTTCTTTCTTTTGTTCTTTCCTTTAAATTTCAATTTCTATGGCTTGATGATGACCATGGCTTGATGATGATGAATCATGGTGGTGGTTGTGAATCCATCATATAATAGACCTCTAAAGCTCAAGGTTTAGTTTTTGGTGTCAAAAGATTAATGGAATAATTGTTAATTTTCTTTAAGTTGATTCTTTTTTAGCTTGATGATGAGTTCAAGAAATAAGGTTCTTGGACCATAGTAATAAAAACTCTAAAGCTCACTTCCTTTTTGTTAAGATTAATTGGAGTCAAAGAGTTCATTCTTTAAAAGTCTTAAGTTTTGAGCTTAACAAGATATAAAAAGGAACTTGCATCCATACTTATGTTTCAAGCTCTTGCATATCATGTTTAAATTTCTAAGTCTTGCATATCATGTTTAAATTTCAAGTTATCACCCTAAATCTTAAAGATAAGAAATTGGACTTGCATATCATGTTTAATTTTCCAAGCCTTGCATAGTCATGTTTATATTTCAAGTAGTCACCTTAATTCTTAAAGATAATAATATGAACTTGCATATCATGTTTAAATTTCCAAGTCTTACATATCATGTTTAAATTTCAAGTCATCACCTTAAATCTTAAAGATAAGAAATTGGCCTTGCATATTATGTTTATATTTCAAGCCTTGCGTATCATATTTATATTCTCAAGTTATCACTTCATAATGACCAAGATTAACAATGAGATTGCATGACATGTTTATGATTCTAGTTATCACCTAAACCTCTAAAGCTCAAAGACTTGCCTCTTTTATTTTAAATGCAAATTTTGATTATGGACACAATTCAATATATGAATTTTGGCCCTATGAGGATCTTAGGTTTGAAGTTGGTTCTATTTTGTTTTGAGGCTTGGAATCTTGATCTATGATATACAAAAAGAAATTTATTTTAAAGGATGTAATTATTTTTGATAAAGTGATTGTTTTGATTTAGGAAAATATGAGTATAATTTGAAAGGAAAAATTGGAATGAGATTTTATAATGGTTCTAGAATGAAAGAGCAACTCAAAGTATGTTAAAACTTTAGTTTTCAAAATTCTGGAGCTTCTGTAATTGATTACCACACACTATAATCGATTACCAGGAGCTTGTTCATATCCGTTTCAAAAATTTGAACCATGTAATCGATTACCAGCCTTGTATCGATTAAGACCAGAAATATGCAAATGAGTGTGTTTACATGCAAAATAACATGAAATGATGACTATGTATACTTGGTCTTTGAATTATATAAATAATGTCCTCTAGTATGTTGTATATATTCTATTGAGCATAGCATATGCATTAGCTGTTCGATCATTGACTTCTGGCATACGAGTAGGAGCATGTTTATTGCTATAAGATGATGATTAGTAATGTGCCTATTAAATGCATTCAAAAGATGTGAATGCACATGTGAATAAATGATGTAAGGATATTGTGGCATGGTGAGATTAGGATTGATTGGTTAAGATGCATGATATGAAAGTTATGAACATGATATGTTTTATGTTAAAAATTATGATTACATGCTCACATTACATCTCTAAATTAACATACCAATATTAGGTGACATAAGATACATGAAAATGATCCTCCAGGCTATCCAAATTAAAGGTTATGAGAGGTGATCCAAAAAGGACCTTTTAGATTCCAGGAATTAATGGTTATGAAAGGTGTTCCTATGCCCCTAAACCCACACTCTAGGAGTCGGGAATTTAGCTTATTAAGAGGATAAGTGTAGACTAGTGACAACTAGTTAGGTATAAGCTCATAATCTAGAACTCTCAAGAGGAGAGAAGATAAGGGTAGCCCCCAAGGAAAAAAGAATAAGAAATTTAAGTCACCTAAAGAATAATGAGGAGAAATCATGTTAGAAAGATTTATGTTCTTTATGTCATGTAAATTGGCTATGATTTCTATGATAACTAACATATGGCATCGACATGCATTCATGATATAGTATGATACATCCATGACATTAAGATTCATGCTAAAAGATACAGACCTCGGCTAATGGTATTTAGAACTTAATGAATGACCCATATATATGCTCACCAGTTTCAATAATGAAATCCGACGTTCTTGGGGACAATGATGATGACACTCATATGTTAGGAGGCGAAAGCCCTACTGAGATTCTTTTATAAGTTTCTCATTCCTCTTCTTTTTCTTTCCATCTTGTCTTCAGAGGTAGATGGCGACCTTCGTGATCTATGTTGATACCCCCATGTGGTAAATGCACTATGACCCGATCAAATCCGTATCATTTTATGGGTCATTGTGCAGTTCATTTGTACATTTTTATGGATCGTCCTTCGTGCACCCCATTTCTAGCGACTTGGTTCTTCCCTACCTCCCATTTCCTGATCTTGCCTTCAGCGCATGCGTTCGCATGCTGGGTTTCCACATACTCACTTTGTAGCATCATCTGTTGAGTTTTTCTTGATTACATGCACGGGTCACCACCTCGTTCTACTTGGGTCATGGTCAGGCCATCAGAGGATACCCTCCCGTCACTCTTCAGGTAGTTCTACCCTTGTTATCCCTATGGAGGGGAGGTGGGAGGTGATAGTGATGGAGAGACTACCGTCATGCAATTGATGAGAGGAGTTGAGCCTACGTAGAAGCGCTACCCGTCTTCACGAGGTGCCCATATTCGACCCATGGACTTTATGCCACACGAGACGAGTTAATCCGTGGTTTTTACTCTAGGCGTTTTGAGCAGGAGTAGTGAGAAGGGATCTTATGCTAGTTTATTCTGGATTTGGTTGCGTATTGTTCGTCTTGGATTACTGTACTTGATTTAACCTTTGTTAGTATTGTGATGTTTGTATGTTTTGGTGCAAGATGCAAAACGATTAGCTTTTGCATTGGTAATATTATAATATATAGGTGTTGTAATTTATAGGTACCTTGATTTGTTTTTGTCCTCTCTCCTTCATATGCAAGGTGAATATCATTAACTATTTAGTACCCGTGCTCACGTTTTGTTTTAAAAAAAAATTTCACCTATAATTTCATTAAAGTATTTCCAAGAGTTTAAATTAAGAACTGAACAAAAGAGTAATAACTAATAATTAACTTAAATACGTCCTAAGCGTGTCGAGTTAAATATTAGGGTGTTACACTAAGCATAACTATGACGTAACTAAATCCATTGTGGGTGAACATCTACCAGAAACTAAGTTATGAAAGAGGGTAACACTCCAATTTTTTTGAGTGCAAAATGACCAAAATGCCCCTGAGGTCATTTCCCGAAAATTGAGGATGGCCGGTCCAAGCTATCCTCAAGGGGTTATTCTAATGTTTGAAGGGGATTAAGTGTGTAATAGGTGTGATAGAGATAAAAATCTCAATTTCTGTTTTTCCTGGATTAGAGATTACCAAAGTACTCATGGGTAATTGAACGTGGATTAAGTGACGGACGAACTCCTGCCATTACTAGGGAATTCAGAAACGTTAATTATTAATGTTGCATGATGTTGGAAAGTCCAGGTAGTCCTGGAGTCCTTGTGTGAATTTACATTTCTACCCTTGTTTGGTGCTAAGCAAGCTTAATTAAACGTTATGGAAATATGGGCAATATTAGGCTCTAATTAAAGATAAATTAATTTTATCTATTAATTTTGAGTCTAAATAATTGTTTGAGGTTAATCAAGGCTTAAGATTGATTAAGAAAGTTCAAATTCCCTTCTTAATCAAAGATATCATGTCATGTCATGAGCAAATAGTAATTTTTCTCCAATTCCCTAAATCAAGGAATATGTTGGAGTTTGAATTTCAAATTAATGAAGTTTAATTCAAACTAAGCATGCAAAAACACTTTTAATCTTGTTTTGACAAGCCTTAAACACATGATTACAAGCCCAAACACTTAATTACCAATTCCTAACTCATTCCTTGATCAAATCTATCTCTAATCCACATCCTAACATACTTGGAAAATGAAAATTTGCCTCCCAAAGGCCAAGCAAGGCCGCGGCCTCCTCCCCCAAATTCCCCTTCTTACTTTAATTCTTTATAACACCAATTCACTAAAAGAAATTCTCACTTTTACTATTTGCCTTTTTGTTACAAGTCTTGTTCCTAAAATTCCTTTCTTTCTCTCAACTCAAAAGCTCTCATCTCTTTCCTCTTCCACCATCATTCTCAATCTCCTCTCAACTCACAAATACATAATCCTTCCATTTCTAATATCAATCTCCCTTATTTTCAACTAAAGAAGCAACTTTTGTAGGGATCTTGTTTTGAGTTCCTTATCTTATTTCTTGTCTTTCATTTTTTGGATTTTGATGATGATTGAATGATTGGGTTGTTGTTCTTTTTTTTCCCTTTTAATCTAATCTTCCTTTCTTTATTTCCATTTTTAGTTTTGTTGTTGTTGGATGATGGGAAACCATGACTTGATGATGAGAGATCTTGATGTTGGTTGTGAAACCACAATGTGCTTGACCTCTAAAGCCCAAGGTTTTGGTTCATTTTTGGTTTTGAAAAAAAAAATGAGGAATGTAGATTACTTGCTCTCCTTGAAATATTTTCCTTTCTTTGATGTTCAAGGCCATAGCTTGATGATGAGGGTTTCTTAATGTTTGGTTTTGAACGTATCATGTATTGGACCTCTAAAGCTCAATGCTTGATTTTTAGTCACACAAGAGTATGGAAAATGGTTTATTGTTGGTTTTTCTTTGAGCTTGATAGTGAGTCTAAGGAATGAGGTTCTTGGAACCATGATGTCAAAAGACTCTAAAGCTCATTTCCTATTAAGATTGATTAGGGTTGAGAGTTTAATTTTTTAAAGTCTTAAAATGAGCTCTAGCAAGATATAATAATGGATTTGCATCATGTTCATATTTCAAGTCCTTGCATCTCATGTTTATATTTTAATGCCTTGCATATCATATTTATTTTCAAGTCATCACCTTAAATCCTAAAGACTAAAGAAATGGACTTGCATTTCCATGTTTAAATTTCTAGTCTTGCATTTCATGTTTATACTTCAAGTTATCACCTAAACTTTGAAGATTTTAAAATGAACTTGCATTCTCATATTTACTTTTCAAGTATTGCATATCATATTTATATTTCAACCCATCACTTAATAATGATAAAGATAAAATGGGATTGCATGGCATGCTTATTATTGTTATCATCACCTAAATCCCTAAAGCTCAAAGACTTGCCCTTGTATCTTAAAATGGAAATTTTGATTATGGTTATTGGATGTGTTTTAGCCATGATACAATGTTGGTTTTGATTTGTAAAAATGTGAACTTGATTTCAAAAGGAGTGTTTGAATAATGCTTTAAAATGGTTTTGAGGTGAAATAGCAACTTGAAATGTGTTAAAACTTTGATTTCTCAAATTCTAGGATTTAGTAATCGATTACCAGCCCATGTAATCAATTACCAGGATGCTTCTTTGAAAAATTTTGGTTTTGGTAATCGATTACTAGCCTATGTAATCGATTACTAGAATATTCTTCATACCCGAAAACAAGTTTTAGTTGGTAATCGATTATCCGTTTATGTAATTGATTACCATGATGTTCTTCGCCCTTAACAAGTTTTGGTTTGGGTCGATTACCATGCTCATGCAATCGATTACTAGGATGCTTTTGAAGTCTAAAACAAGTTTCTAATTTGTAATTGATTACCACCCATGTAATAGATTACCAGAACCTCAAATAAGCAAATAAGTGTGTTCTAAACAAGATAAAAATGGATTAGAGACCTTAAATGCTTGTGTTGAGTTGTGTGGTTAGTGATTTGTAACACCCTACTCTTAACCTCATATGCTCGAGTCGCATCGGTTAGTTATTAGTTATTATGCCTTTGTTTCAGATCTTGACTTATTTCTCTAAAATACGAGTAATAAAATACGACTAAATTTTTCTTTTTGAACCTAAGACTTAAAATGTGAGCTGCGCATGCGCATAGATACGACTATTAAACGTAAAACATAACAACCAGTATATACGTCATTATAACTGTAACACCCTAATAATTAACCCAATATGGAGAACGTATTAAGATTAATTATTAGTTATTACTTCCCTTTGAAACTCATTTGTAAAATTACTTAGCGAAAAATACGGTAAATTTTTTTTTTGAAATGAGATGCGTAAAACAAGTGCGAGCCATCGCGTACAACATAAACGAAACGTAAGTAGGAAGAGAAATAAATCATGCAAAGCAAAAGCAATAAGGAACACCTCAATCATAAAAACATCCATCATAATATTAATCATAATAGTTTAGTACATCATCTAAAACATAAAAGAAAGCATAAAGTCTTACCCATATACGTGGGAGAAGCTTGAAGGAAAACATAAAATACAAGAAAACATAGAAAGCTAATACATGGAAAAGCCTCAAAGGTACTTCCAACTAAAAGCAACCCTCCCTCTAAAAGCCTACGGACTCACTAATCCTTGAGGGAGATGTAACCTGCAAACTGCCGAGCTCCTCGATGTGGCCTAACGAGAAGGGGCGTGGGCATGTGGATCACGGAGTGACGTGGCCACCTCGCGAAGGCGCCCCTCGAGGTGAACGACATGCCTTATAGGCTTCAGCTTAGAGACGTGTCTCGTGACCCATCGCGGCCAAGGCACCGAAGGTGGGAATCCTCCGATGGTCGGAGCCTGAGTCCTCGAAGGTCCTGACTCAACGACGTATAAGGGCACGTATTCTAATAGTCACGCACCGCTGAAGATGATGGTTGGGCATGATGGTTCCCTTGTCACGAGGCTTGTCCTCTCGAAATCAGATCATCGCCATAAGGGAAGTCGGGGTGAAGCGAAGCTGGAAACCTGAAAGCAAATGGGCATCCCATGTATGCAAAAATGCGTACGACACAACGACCCTCGAAGTGGTAGGACTGACTCCTGTTGGAATGCACCTCCCATATGGAGTGTCAATAAAGATCACGAATGACGTCATCGCGGTGGAGACGTAACGAAAGAGAAACAAAGAGAGGGGGTGAGAATCTTACTAAAGAATTTCAGGAAGGAAACCTCCTATCCTAATGTCATCGTTTACGTCCCGGAACCTTGGGTTTGTTATAAAAAGGTTAGACATATAAAGGTTCATTATGAGATTTTTATAAAAGATAATTATCCAAGGTCTGTGTCTTTTATGATGAATCTTAATGCATGTGTGCAGCATAGCATAGCATGAATGCATGGCAATATAAGGCAACAATAAAACATATCATTAACAAATAGTTCACATATAAGTGGCATGTAACTTCTCATGATCAAACTTCCACTTTCATAAGCAAGATACTTCTCATCTTTTCTTATTTCTCAACTTGTGACATCATGATCTTTTAAAAACAATAGTAACCGACCCCTAATACTAGGCTATGAGTTCATACCTTAACTAGTCGTCACTAGTTCTTACTTATCCTTTTGATAAGTGAATCATAATCATAAAAATAACAATCCCAACTCCCAAGTATTGGCAGGGACCTAAGGAATCACTCATCATGGGACTTTCTTCCTTCTTGAAATGCAAGCTTGGTTAAGACTAGTGACTTTGTCCGCTTTGATAGGTTAATGTCGATGCCCTCACGGTTTTACCTTCTCTCACCGTAGCAGGAGAAGTATGTTAGTCTTGCAAACACATCATTGGTGAAGACCAGTGACATTGTCCGCTTCTGATGGCCCTCACGACCATACCCTTCACGGGTTTCCTTCTCCTAACCGTAGCAGGAGAAATGCGTCTCGACATGTCATATATAAAATCTTTCTTTTCAAAACTTTCTCAAGTCCCTCAAATTTGACGAAATTCAGGCATAACCACTATACTCTGAATTTCTCAAATTTGAGTCATGCCACATAACTCAAGCATACATATCATCCTCATGAAACTTTCTCAATTAAATAGATCTCTAATTTACAAGAGCATATTCTACTAACTCATTCATGTTCCGTATTCTCATGCATCTCAAACATGGCATACCACATCATCACATCAATCATGCCACAAATACATATATAGTCTCATGCTCGGAATATTAACATATTCACATCATTATGAGTATGCCCACTCGGTCTCATGCTCACATCACACCTTCTATCTCATGATGTCTTATGCTTTGGCCCTTACGGGTTTTAAACTTGTGTTCTAATTATCTATCCTTCATTATGGATTTTTATAACACCTAAGGGATCATTACCTATAATTTTCTCTAATGTTTATGAATTATAACATAACCAAACAGCTCTATTCTTTGGGCAGAATTTTATCTTATGATTACGAGGTCCTAGAATCTTCGTTTTGACCTTTTCTAAGTTCCATCTTCGCTAAGGCTCTATAATTAACTCCTAAACCAATAATGAGGGATTCCTACACATATCCACTAATTATAAACCATTTTTCTTAAGTCAAATTATTCTGGAAGAGAGTTACAAGTTTGTGCTTTCTAAGTGTTCTAGAATTCACATTTTAAGTCCTTTCTAATACTTTACCTTTTAAACTTCCCTAAATTGTTCCTTGCTTCACTCAAGCATAATTTTACACATTTTAACATCTTAAAACAGAATTCATACAGTAGCCATACACCAAGGGCAGGAAATCATAGTCATCATATAATCACATAATCTCATACTTTAAATGCATATAAGTTG
>JAMLFY010000005.1:3800686-3826686 GCA_030441495.1 Dalbergia oliveri | reverse complement strand
GATAGCACTATTAAGAAAAGGCTTTATAAGATATCAAATAGTGAGTTTTCATGAAAAAAATAAATTCTTGAAACTTGTCCAATTGGCTCCTTCCATTCCCTGAAGTGAATGTGACAAAAATATTATAACCCTAGAAGTGGTTGAATTTGTTAACTTAATGTGATAAATATTATCGTTATGACATTAAAGTAAATTTAGCACATACCTGTGTATAAGACATTTGATTGATCTTTATTATGTATAATTAAAGGAGAATGAGAAAAAATCATAAGCTATTGTTTTTCAAAATACATTATGAAATCATTTCATGATTAATATGAATCATTTGGATGTATCTTTTATCATTAAATTTTTGATAAAAATAGTAATTGTTTGATTTAATAATGAAAGTTTTTATTAGATATTGCTTGATATATTTTTAAAGAATATTTTATTTGAAATCTTTTAGTCTGATTGTTCTCAATATTGAATAAAATAGATGTTATTTGTGGCATATTTCATAATTGTTAATTATATTTTTATGCGATATTGTTGAGATTTAACATATCATTTACTTTATTAATTTATGTCACATGATAATTTTATTTATTATTGTGATTAATATATCACCAAATAATAATATATGATATTGATATTTTTGGATAATTGTGATATGTGTATTTATATCACCATCATATCATGACAAATTTCTTTTCATTTACATGATATGTTAATGCTTTGTTGACATATTTTGATATTTTCATCTTGTAATAAGAAAATAAAATCTTAACTCAATTATTAGTTTTGTAAATATGATTGAAGGCTTTAGAATAGCTACTATTATATTTCTGAAGAAATAAAATTAATTAAAAATATTAATATCATTGTTGGTAATAAGATGAATGAAGACTCTAGAAGAGCTACTATTTTGTTTCCTGAAAAAACATAAATAATTCTCTACTAGATACAATAGTAATAAAGAGACTTGGTGAGTCTCAAAGATACTCGCTGAAATGGATATCATATTGTGATAGTGAGTAAGGAAAATAGCGAGTACTTCCATATCACAACTTATGCTTCAGGTAAGAAAGTTGCTTTAGAAAATTTTGTTTGCACTTTCTTCTAGTCTATAATACTAATATGAGTACAATTGAATCATTATATGCTATTGTAAACCAGATGTTTACTAGCCCAAATGATTTTATCTTTGGACATGAAAGTTGGGACATCTTAAAGCAATAATAATATAAGGAATTCTGAAAACTCATATAAGCATTTGTTGAAGAACTAGAAGATTCTTTATTTTAATGAGTTTTCTTGTGTTTGTGTTCTCAAAATAAATTAATTATATGACATTTACCAGAAAATATTGGATTTAAATCTCTTAAATTCCAGAAGGAATTTAAGGTGATATACGTGGATAAATTCATCCACCATATGGACCTTTCAAATATTTTATGATTTTAATAGATGCATCTATGAAACGGTCACATGTGTGCTTATTATGATTTCGCAACTTGAAGTTTACGATATTAATTGCGCAAATTATTAAGAGCATAATTTCCTGATAATCTAATCAAAACGTTTATCTTGATGATTTGATGAATTTTTTACTCTAGCTTTATTGCTTGCATGCCAATGTTATAAATGTTGAACATTTAATTATTTATCACATATAGAAAAAGTTGGCTAGCATAATTAACCTATAAAAGACCTCCAGTTAATTGCTAAATCGTTGCTTATGAGAACAAATCTTTCAATTTCTAGTTAGGTGCATATTTTTTACAGCACTTATTTTTATAAGACTAATAAATGGCCAATAATTCTCTTACAATTACTTTGGCCTGAGCCAAAAAGTTCCTATTTAAGAACTTCAAAAATGTAGTATATGTCCTAACTACCATTTTTTTTCAAATGGAACTCCAAAGAAAATTGGAGATATATGTTGGATATGATTCTCCCTTTATGGTCAAATACATTGAAAAACAAATGGGAGATGCTTTAGGCTTAGTTTGTGAGAAATAATGCTTCCAACATCAGGAATAAAGAGTAGACAATTGGAAAAGAAAATAAATTGGAATGCATCAATATTCTATTTAGATCTCCACACAAGACAATGTGAATTAGAAGTTCAAATGATTATGCCTTTGCAAAGAATAACAAATGAATTGCCAGATGCACTTTTTTATGATAGAAAAGGATAACTAAATTCTATATACCAGCTAAAATGCCCTAATCTAAATTGATGTCCTTATTGGATAATTGGTCAACGTAAAAATCAAGAAGCGTGGTAGACCAATTGATTCCAAAAATAAAAATCCTCCAAAAAGAAGAAGGGCAAAGAGGCCAAATGATGTTATGGAGGCAAATGATACTCTTCGTGTTGAAGAGAATAGAGACATAGTAAGGACATTGTTGCAGTCTAAAACTTTGATATATTTGAAATGCCAAAAGACATTCAGGTACTGAAAATAATCATTGAAAATGATGAGATCTCAATAGACTAAGTCTCTATAGAAAAAAGGTGGAATCGATGAGTAATAATTGTCGACAATATATTTGCATATAATATAGCGTTAAATATTATGCATGAAAATAAGGATCTTGAGCCAAGGATCATAAAAATATCTACGTAGAAATGATTGGCCAAAAATGGAATAAGTCATCCAGGGTGAATTAGATCACTTATAAAAGCGTGAAGTCTTTGGACTTGTAGTCCAAACACCAGAAGGTATGAAATCCATGGGATACAAATGAGTATTTGTGAGAAAGAAATGAGAAAAATGAAATTGTACGCTATAAAGCTCTACTTGTAGCACAACGTTTCTCACAAAAACCTGGTATATATTATGGTGAAACATATTCCCTAGTAGTGGATGCAACAATGTTTTGATATTTGATTAGCTTATCTACACATAATAAGCTAAATATGCATCTTATAGATATTGTCATAGTCTATCTATATATAGTTCATTAGATAATAATATTTACATAAAAAGTTCCTAAAGGATTAAAGATATCAACATCATCTAATAAACACCCCTAAGGTACGTACTCAATCAAGTTGCAAAGATCTATATATAGTCTAAAGCAATTCTGAATGGATGTGGTATAACTTTCTCAATGAGTATTTAATTAAAAAAAGGTTTACAAATAATGCCATTTGCCCCTATGTTTATATATGGATTCATTATAATAGCTATGTATATTGATGACTTGAATATCATTGGAACTCTTGAAGAAGTTTCTATAGTCATAAAAGATCTAACAAAAGAGTTTAAGATGAAAGATCTTGGAAAAACAAAATTTTATCTTCGGCCTACATTCGAGTATTTAACAAATAAAATGTTTGTTTGTCAATCAATTTACATAGAGATAACTCTTATGAAGTTTTATATGGATAAATTGCATATATTTTCTTCAAGTGTATTAGTATACAGAATATTTATCAAATCTCATAAAGGCAGATATCAAACAGGTTTCTTTCACTTATGAAGACATGATCATATCTTGGAGATACACAAGATAGACTATAGCCACTATTTCTTCAAATCATAGAGAAATTAGTGCAATACACGAAGCTTGTGAATCTTTTGGCTAAAGACAAGGGATTTACATGTTCAAACTATCATGTACATTCTTTTAGAAGAAAATTGCACAACTTTACCTGAGGACAATATGGTTTAGATAGTTCAATTAAAGAGAGGAACTAGTGTCCAATTTGTTCAAGTGATAGAGTTACTACCTATTTTTTCTTTGTAGAAGTGGTGCACAAAATTAGAATACATTAATTATGAGATTTTAAGTGATACTTTAAAGAGGGAAAATACTACTTTTTTTCTTGATCAAGGTTTTTATCCCACTAGGTTTTTCCTTGATAAGGTTTTTAACGAGGTAGTTCCATATTCCCATTATGAGGATATATACTTTTTTTCCTTTACTAAGACTTTTTCCTACTGGGTTTTTCTTAGTAAGGTTTTAATGAGGCATATCTTGATGGACATCAAAGGGGAATGTTATGAAATATTATTCATTTATGGATGTCCATATCTTTAGCCGATTCAATTAAGATTTGATTCGATTAAATAGAATCCATTATGATTTGATGTAATATTATATCTCTCTTCCTTTGGCTATAAATAGCCCTTTGGATGCTCTATATAGAATCCCTTTGAAATTATCAATAAGACTATTCTTTCTCTTCTTCTCCATTATTCTCTCTATTCTTGTTTTTTTACAACAAATTCATCTTTATTTGTTAATTTTTAGTTGTCTTTTTTATTTTTATGGATGATGTATTATACTATTTGGGATACTATGTATTCCAAATTTATCCCATTGTCTATATTTTTTTATGCTCATCTCCTACAATTTATTTTATGATTTATTTTTAGCACATGTAAATATGTTTGTGACATGAGGACATTCCCACATTTTAAAATGAAGTGGTATACCTTACGGGTTCTCACTTTAATTTCTTTGTGTGTTAGTAATTTCTAAATTTTTGTGATTTATTTAAATGTTGGTTTAAATTTGGTTTAGATTTTTAATTTTGTTTATTTTCTTTTATTTTGCATTACACTTTTGATTTTTTTTGTATTGTAAATTGGTGTTTAGTTAGCTTAAAGTGTCTCCATAAGTTTTGCGATGTTTGCCTAGGGATGTAGTGGCAAATGATAATATAGCCAATGGGGAAGGCGGCCCCAAAAGAGCAAAAAATTCTACCTCTATATACATGTATATGTTGCCCTAAAAAAATTTATATGATTATTGTGATTATTAGAGAATAAATATGTCCTATTATAAAAAGGAAAAAAAACCACTAACACAATAAGTTTAAGATTTTTTTAACATATTTTACTAACTTTTTTCTCATTTACGTCCATCTCAAAAGTCATAATAGAATACTCTAAATTTTTCATCTCTTTCAAGCATCACCCTAATTACACGTAATTTTTAAGTCATCTTCTACCATTATGGAGATGTACATAGTCGTCATTCATGGAAAAGTGTTTTTCTCTTTTATTCTTATTCATTTATTTACTTCATTTATTTCATTTATTTTTACTACATCATCCCAGGTTGCCTTTTAACTATATTGATTTAAGAAAAAATTTGAAAAATTGAAAGAAAATTTTGTGCAAGGACTAAGTAGAGGAGCCAAAAAAGTTTGAGTCATGCAATGGTTAGTTTAATTTGCGATATTAGTTCATGATAGTTGTGTATATTAACTTCGGGCAATTGACATCGCCTTTGTGAGTGACCTTTGATTGGGTTTCATGAGCGCTTAAAGGATGCTTGTGCGAACTTTGGTAGTTGTAAGATAGCCTGCCAATTCATAGAACAATTTGCCATCTCTTGTTAGGGAAAAATGCATTTAGCCCCCTGAATTTTGGATCATATGCAATTTAGTCCCTAACTTTTCAAATATGCAATATGACTCCCTAATTTTTTTAAATGGTGCAAATCACATCTTTCGTTAACTTCCTTCCAAATCTTCTATTAAGTTATCATGTGCTAGTCACATGGGCACATACATACTTGGACAAAACTCCATCCTCATATTCATAATTTCTAAACCTAACCTAATTCCCCCCTCTAATCTCATCCCCTTCCTTTTGCACCCACTACCACTACCAACCCTAGTTCTTCCTCCATGGCATCCACCATATCTTCTCCAAATGTGGCACACATTTCACGGCACGTGTCACTCACATGAAATCTGGTGCATCTTTTTCGAGATCCATGGATGACTTGGCTGTCGAAACTGAAGCGAACCTTGCAGAGAACGGAGTCGACGTTGTCGTCATCTCCATCTTTCCAAGCAACACTCCTGTCATCATCGAAATTGAGCATGTAGCTGAAAGGATCATATTGAAATGATTCATGCTTTGCGAAGTGAACGGCGCATGAACTCCCTCTGCCATAGTTGACTGCCATATGAAGGTCTTCTACCTCACTCCCACCAAGATTTCCAACCATTCACACACCTTTCCACCTGTGCCATCACCACCTCCGCTCCGATCTCCATAGCGACCTCACTCCCAAAGCAGTGACATTTCGGTCGAAGCACGATGTCTAGAAGTAGTTCCAGCCTACCACACAAACGTGACCTCTCGCATGTCGTCGTAATGTGAAATTAGTAGTAGTCGGAGGTAGTGCAACATCTTGGCGGAGAAATTGGAAGAAATAAAAGAGAAGTAAGGATGGTTTTGTTTCTCTCTCCTTACCTCTCATTCTCTCTTGTTTGGTATTTCATCTCTTTGAGTTACAAGTTTGTGAGAGAATAAATCATAATGAATAAAGAAGAATTTGTTAGGGCTATTGTTGTAACACCCAAATTTGAGTATTCAACAGACTTGGTAACAATGAGGATGACTCAATGGAAAAGTAAAGAAAAATGAATAGTAACCTTGCGGGATCGTCGGGCAATGAAAATCCTAGAACCAAGACCAGAGATGCTAAGCAGAAAAAATGGGATAAAGGTCAGAAAATGAAGTTCGAGGTAAAAAATGAAGTTCTAGACCTAATTACATTTCAAGTAATATTATTTTCTTGTGTATAGTATTTTACCTATTCGATATGTAACACCTCAAAAATTATTTAAAAATTAATTTTAACTTTATTAGTCATAATTTCAAAAATCTGATAGTTTTAACAATGATGAGGACGGTCTAACAAATGTGTAATAAAAAAACATGAATAGTGAGTTGCGGGCCCCACGGCACGTTAGAGACAACAAAAACCCTAGAATTGGGGCCCAAAGATGCTCGAAACTGAAAATTATATAATTAAGATTAGAAATGGGTAGGAATAAAGATTTTATACCTAGAATTAATTTTTGGTCAATATAATTACCGATATATACATTACCTTTAAAATTTTCGATGTGCAATTTCTAACACTAAAAGATAGTTTAATTTTTGTAAAAGGATAATGCTTATCCTTTAGAGCCAAGTGTAAGACTAGGATTTAATCTTGAATTACAAGATCAAATCCTAGCCATTTATCTTGTTTTCTTTTTGAAAAAATTAAACATTTATATTAAATACCACCTAAAGTCTAACTTAGGATAAAATCAAAACACCAAACCTTATCACTCCATTGAATGCATTACGGCCAACAAAAAGGGAGCAAAACAACCTCCATTTTTGTTCCTACAAAGAGCATGAAACTTGTTTCAAACTTCCAAGAATCCTAGCCCAAACTTGCCTAATTCTCAAACTTCCTTTACAAAACTTGTTCTACTCATCACCACCTACAAAATTAACCAATTGGAATCTCAATTACTCACAATTTCTCACTTTGATATTTCATTATTCACTGTTTAAGGAGGGATTAGGTGTTGTTTGGAAGGTTTGAAATGAGAAAATAATTATAAGAGCATCCTTTGGAGCCAAGATCTTTAAAGCTCTAAAAAAGGGCTTTTGAACCTCTTTTACTTCAAAGTTGTTTTTATGCTTTGCTTGTTGATTTGGTTTAATGTTTTTGGTTGTATTGGTTGATAATGGATATTGATGCATTAATTTTGGTGGAATGTTTGGATGATGTTAGGAAATCCATTTTGGCAAAACAAGTTTAGAATTATGTTGCTGAATTCTCGGATTTGTCCTGAGGTTATGATTCATGATTTTTCTGAAGTATTTGTAGATAGATTCATGGGCTGAAAACTTTATATATTAAAGCTAACATGTTAAGGTGTTTTCAGTATTTTTCTTGGGTCTTAAAATTTACTTTTACTATTTCTAAAAATAAAAAATCAAGACAGTCAGGATTCTGCCTAGCTAAATCTGAAGCTATAAATTTGTCTAATTTTGTTACCATAGCAAATTATTAATGAAAAATAATTATAAGAGCATCCTTTAGCCAAGATCTTTAAAGCTCTAAAAGTAGGGCTTTTGAACCTCTTTTACTTCAAAGTTGTTTTTATGCTTTGCTTGTTGATTTGGTTTAATGTTTTTGGTTGTATTGGTTGATAATGGATATTGATGCATTAATTTTGGTGGAATGTTTGGATGATGTTAGGAAATCCATTTTGGCAAAACAAGTTTAGAATCATGTTGCTAATTCTTGGATTTGTCCAGGTTATGATTCATGATTTTGAAGTATTTGTAGATAGATTCATGGGCTGAAAACTTTATATATTAAAGCTAACATGTTAAGGTGTTTTCAGTATTTTTCTTGGGTCTTAAAATTTACTTTTACTATTTTCTAAAAATAAAAAATTGAGACAAGGATTCTACCTATAGCTAAATCTGAAGCTATAAATTTGTCTAATTTTGTTACCATAGCAAATTATTGATTTTTCCTTTGAAATTTTTATAGGGTATTGAGGACATATTGAAGTCCAAGCCTGAATTTTTTCAGGACTTTATATGATCATTAGATAGAATAATAAAACTACATTATCATTTAAACAAATAATTCTACCTTTAATTTGTCTAATTTTGTTAACATAATTAGAAAATGATTCTTACCTGAAATTTTAGAGGACCTTAGGGACACATTGAAGTGTCTTGGATAATTTTTATAACCTTGGAATTGGTTTTTTGTTATATGATCAAAGTTTTGCTAGATGAGTGTAAAATCTACTATTGTGGGAAATGAACCAAAACCTTGAGTTGATGAAATAATGGCATTTGGTACTAGTATGACATGAGTAAATGAATATGAATAATTGAGCATGTGAACTTGTTGATGATGTTAGGCATATATAGACATGAATACTTATTAAAATTGCTTATATGAGAAAGTAAAGCATAAGATTATGTTTATTGGGTTGGAGAAAGTAAATAGGCTGAGGAAAGTAAACGACTACCCTGAATTGAGTGGGGAAAGTAAACCCGGCTAGGAATAGGTCTATGTGAGAATTGGAGAAAGTAAATCCAATTATCATGTATAGATGAGTCAGCTTGAAAAGGTTTATTACCCATTATTGCCATGGGGATGGCAATATGTAACGCCAGAGTGACAAGATAGTCGAGGGTCAAGACAAGTCCAAGTAGCAATTGTTCTAAGTAGTCTTTTATCTTATGTTGTAAGTAAAGATGAGATCTCTTTGATGTACCAAGAACACATAAAGTTGAGAATAAATTTCTATGATGTTGAGTAGTAGGACATGTGTATATTAAGTGATTGAGTAATAGACCCACTTGGAAGGATAATTTTAGAACTTTAAAATGAATCTTCACTATGTACTACATGCTCACATTTTCTTGATAAACAGAAGTGGTTGGGCTTATGACGATGACATGGATTTTAGTATATGTTTTTGGGATACCTTGCTGAGAGTTTTAGAATTCTCACCCCTATGTGTTTGTGTCGTCTAGGTTGATCTAGACAAGGAGGCTCCTACATGAAAAGAATCAAATTTGTAGTAGTTTAATAGAGAAGACTTGTATCTATTCTAAAGCTCTTAGAAGAGCTTCCTTTTATATTTGACCTTGTATTAAATAAATACTTTATTTCTTTCTATATATTTTGATAGAGCCACAAATTAGTTACTACACGATTTGACCGATTCTTACCATAGATATTTAAGAAAGGTCAATTTATAACAATTTTCAAGTCCATGTCATGACTTAAGGATGAGGTTATACTTGGGAGGATGTTACACGATGAAATTTTGATGTACGATTTTAACATAAAAAACAACTTGCTCACTAAATTTAAGTGAGCTACTCATGTTGAGCCAAGTGGATAACATAGATTAAAACTTGTCAAGAAAGTTTTAATCTTAGCCTTTTATAATTTTAATTTCACCCATGGCCAATATTCATCTTTCGGTAAAATTTTGATATATAGTTTCTTACACCATATGAAACTTATAGAGTAAGTTTCATACTAAATTGGACAAGTGTATGGCCAGGGAGTTGCCACACCTCGTCTTTATTAAGAATTAATATTAGCCATATAAATATTCTAATTTTATTTATGGTAAAGAATGATAACACATCTTATATACATAACACAAAATCATAGTTCTCCTTTCTTCCTTCATGAATTTCCAGCCAGCCTTCCCTCCATTCAGCCTAACCATGTTCTTCCACTCCATACCATGTTTTAAATCATCTCAATTTTTCACCTTGAGATATCATACCCGCTATTGAAGAAAGGATTCAAAGTTGATTAGAAGAGTTAGGAGTGAAAGGGACTATTTTTGGAAGATCCTTTTGAGCTAGAAGCCCTAAAACTTCACAAGTAGGGTCTCTTTTAGCCTTTTACTTTTCAAAATTGGTTCTGATATTATTTGAATGTTTGAGCTTGAGATTTTTAGTTTTATTCAATGAATACACTTAGATGTTGATGTGTTTATATCAGTGGATTAATTTGATGTTGTTAGAAAACTCTTTTAATCAAAAGGAATTGTGAATTATGTTGCTATAATCTCGGATTTTAGCAGCAGGTGAATTTACATGATTTTTCTCACTTAATAGGAGACATATTTTTAGCTAGTTTTTTTAATATGATGAAGCTAACATATGAAGGTATCTCTAGCATTTTTCTTGAGTTCATTTGAAGACTTATACTATTTTTAGAAATTCAAAAATAGCGAAGTTAGGGTATCTTCATGAATAGCAAATTTTAAAGTATCGATTTTGTCTAATTTTGTTACTATATCAAATGATTAAATTTTGACATGAAATTTTTATAGGATGTTGTAAAAATCTTGAAGTCCAACCCTAAATTTTTATAGAATTTATTGAGTTTATTTGATATGATAACAAAATTCAAAACTTCTCTGTTGGTTGGAATTAAGTGCTTCCTGACCTCTGAATTTTTAAAATTTTATTAATATAACTAAAGACATTATTTTGCTCTAAAATTTTTATAGGATCTGGTAAACATATTGAACTATCTTTGAAAATTATTTTACCTTGTATTTATGATGTTTAGTATTTTAACCAAAATTTTCATCAAGGTTGAAATTTTGGACAGCATGCTATGAGCTGAAACTATGATGAAATGTTAATAACTTGATATTTTGTATACTATGTGAAATTGAGGAAGATGTTATCTGAATATAATTGTGAATACTTGTGATAATTGCCTCTACCTGAGAAAGATCAAGATTATGTTTTCTTGGCCAGAAAAAAAAATCTGGTTAAGTCAGGGAAAGGAAACCTGACTACCCTTGAATTGAGTTAGGAAAGTAAACTGCATAGGACTGAATCTATGTGAGAATTAGAGAAAGTAAATCCAATGATTATGTATAGAAATGAGCTTAGTCCTAAAAATCAGTTTATTACCCAGGAGTAGAATAAGCCACCATAGATCAAAGGCCAAGATAAGTTAACGTAGCATTGTCCTAAGTTATTCCCTATGTTATGTGCTAAGAAAATGATTATACCATTGATGTTGAGGCCAATATGTTTAAGTTGCAATTTGACAATATGTTCTCTAAATGATAATGTTTGACTAAAGTGATTATGATGATGATGAAGATGATATGTTTATACACAAGGGATGCCTCCTGAGAATTTTATAGTATTCTCATCCTTACATTGCATGTACTTTGTGTATCCTCAGATTTTATAGATGCCATCCATATGAATCTTCATCAAATTGTTATAGTAGGAAAAGCTTTTGCTTGCACCATCAACAACCTGTGAAAGTCGTATAAGCTCAGTCATCTTCGTTCAACTCTAGCATTGTCACGAGGGCAAGGTTAACATCCAAGTGAGCAAGTAGTGTTCTTTTAGGGACTTTTAGGAGATACTTAGAATTAATGTACTCATGTCTTACGACATATTTATGTGTGTATGTCTATATATATATATATATATATATATATATATATATATATATATATATATATGTTTGTTTTCGACTATTGAAGGCCGCATTAGTAATTTAAAACGTCGACATTGGATTCATTTCAGTTAACTTTAGGCCTAATGACTAGTATAAGTTAGAAAAAATGAAAGTAACACACTTCTAATTATTGTGTAAACTCTTGAGTAATACGTAGTAGTTAGGAGGATGTTACAATTGTTGTTGGTGATGGAGTGAAGCATGATGGTGGTTGAAGTTGAGAACTTGGTGGGTTTTTGAATGGAACCCTAATTGTTGGTGGTGGCTATGGGTGGAGATGAGATTAGAGAGGGAGTTGATGAATTGGGTTAGGATTAGGCATTATGAATATGAGGAAGGGTGATTTTTCTAGGTATGTGCCCATGTCCTAGTCATGATAACTTAACAGAAGATTTGGTTGGAAAGTAAACGGAAGTGTGATTTGCGCCATTTAGAAACTTCAAGATGTTATATTGCATATTTTGAAAAGTCAGAAGCTAAAGTACACATGACCAAAACTCAGGGGATTCAATGCATTTTCCCTTCTTGTTGACAAAATCCTAGTATGCACTTAGAATAAGATGGTCTTGGCATTTTTTCTTCTTTTACTCTATCACGGCATTAGAACCACCATTTATCATCACATACCTTTTATTCCTCTTTGAGCCTTTTTATCCCATTTTCCCTTATTCACTCAATCTCACCTAACCATTAGCACAAGCACTAGTCTAATCAAACATATCATTGCGAGAGAATATTGAGTATAAAAGTGAAAAACTTATTTTTGGAATCACTCTTTCTTGATATGCATAGTCTCATGCAAGTATTTACTTATTTGTGAGATGGGTTATTAGATATCATGACCCACCCCAAGCCATGACTAGCGCATTGGGAACTTCAACTCCCTAGCATGCCTAGCCAAAATTTTTATAGAAAAATGACTAGTCTTTCCTGACAAACTTTTCCCAAAATACATAAACATGCCAATATGCAAACATACTCAATTCCATAACACACATTAGAAAATAAAGTAGTTCTATACATTGTCCAAATATTAATATTGTAACACCCTAATAATTAACCCAATACGCCTAGGCATTTGATTAATTAATAGACTTTACTCTTTGCTTCAGTTCCTTAATCATGCTTTGAAAATACTTATTGAAATTATGAGCCATTTTTTTTAAACATAATTGAAAACGTGAGCCGCACATAACGTGAACGATAATCGAGATAAAGCAAAAAATGAATAGACATATCATGAAGAAACACATCATATTGGCTCCATCATATGATATCCATAATTACATATCACATAGATATTTTGCCTACCAACAAAATAAGACTAGGTGTAGTCTAACAAAACATAAATAATATATGGATGGAAGGACATCCATTAATGGCACCTAGTAATAACACTCCAGGGATAGAGATAGATATATGAATATACGAGTGAAACTAAGGATCAAGTTCACTACCCTGAGCCTCAATGTGATTCACGACGCTTCCTTCTTTTGAAGACGAGATGGAAAGAAAAATAGAGGAGTGAGAAACTTATAAAAAGAATCTCAGTAGGGTACTCACCTCATGATGCATTGTGTCATCATCATCGTAGGAACCTCAGGTTATTATGAAATAATGAGCATGCTAAGATTGATTTATTAAGTTTGAAAATATACTTTACGAGGTTCGTCGTTTAATCATGCGTCTTATAATGCATCATAAACTTAGCATGTCATGTATATAATGAAATTTTCCTTTCATATATAATAACATAGTTATGCATAAAATCACATCATATTCATCATCATTTCATAATACTATGCATAGCAAGAACATCATATTTCTCATCATCATCTCATAAATACTATGCATAGTAAAACATCATATTCACATAATGCATTTACTTAGTTTCTTAGGTGACTTAAAATTACTTTCATCATCATTTTCCTAGGCCACCCTATACTCCACCCTTTTGGAGTAATCTAGGTTATGAGCTCATACCTTACTAGTCGTCACTAGCATATACTTATCCCTTTTGATAAGTTAAAATTTCTCTACCCTTTGAGAGAGGGGGCAAGAATCACCTTTCACCGCCTATAGTTTGACGGGTCCAAAGGATCATTTTCTCAGGATACCTTTCACCACCTATAGTTGATAGGTCAAAGTCATTCCTCATATATTTTGAGTCACCTTTAAGTCTTTGCATGTTATATCATAATCATCAGATGCATGAACATTCTCATTGTTTGCAATAGCAACTATAACATGCAAGCCATGAAATTATTCAATAATATCAAATTTATAGGCATTACATCATCATATAAATGACATTCCAAAGCATCAAATCTCACTTAGACTTAGCATTTAAAACATCAAGGAGGCATCATCATCAATTCTTAAAAGCTGTCTCAACAGAAACTTAGAATCGACAACCTCAATTATTGGACTAATTAATTATGCATCTAAGGATTCATTACCATCATTACCATTAATTATAAGCCTTAGGAACATTATTAGACTATATGGGGTAGCATAGGAGGAAGTCATTCTTAAGGTTTACCTGTGCTAGAAGTTGCGTTTTTAACCTTTTTTACCATATTTCCTATGATGCTAAAATTAATTACTAACCCAATTATGAATCATTCTCCCTTATCTAAACATAATAAAATCTGGTTCTTAAGGCCACTAAAGGTTCTGGACAGATTGCATAAATTTTATTATCTAGAGTTCTAGAAATCTTGCTTTACCGATTGTTTTATATAGCTAGTTTCTCTTCTAACTTGCATATAATTGTTCCTCATCAATAAACATAATAATCACAACTTTAAACATATTAAATCATCATCATACATTGGTAATAAACTTAGATTAGTGGCTGAATCATGAACCTATCATAATCACATTTTAAGTGTATATGGAATACTAGTTTCTTGTAAAGTCTTTGCAAGGCCTCAAATTTCTTTTAGAAACTAATTCTTTTTGCTAAACTTGAAAGAATCTTCATGATTAAAATTCTCACTTAAGATAAAAGGAGCAAGTCTTAATCTTAAGAGATTTATGTGATATCTTAGAATCATAAACATGCTATGCAACCTCATTTTAATCTTGTCATTATAAGGTGATAACTTGGAATTATAAACATGATATGCAAATCCATTTCTTTATCTTTAAGATTTAAGGTGATGACTTGAAAATTAAACATGATGCAAGAGCTTGAAATATAAACATGATGCAAGAAATTGGAGCGGCGTAGTACATAGGACCAGTGGGAGAAGAGAATCTTAGAACCTGGCGTAATTGCATTGGACCGGTGAAGGGAGAAGAGAATTATTATTACATCTTTTTAAGCTCCAATCTCAAGACTTCTTAAAGAATTAATTCTTTAACTCCAATAATCTTATTTCTTTGCTTGTGATACTTGGGTAAGTCTTTAAGCTCTAGGATCTTTAGGTGATGACATAAAAATAAACATGTCATGCGTTGATTCTTTTAGCCATTATAAAATAAAGTGAGAACATAAAATAAATATGAGATGCAACTTCTTTATTATCTTTAGAGATTAAGTGACAACATGAAATATAAACATGAAATGCAAACTTGGAAATTTAAACATGAGTATGCAAGTTCATTTATTCATTCTTGAAATTTTAGTGATGACATAGAAAGTAAACATGATTATGCAAGGCATAAACTTAAACATGGATGCAAGTTCATTTGATTTCTTTACTAGAGCTCCTTCAAGACTTATAGAAATACAAATTCAATGTATATATCTTAACAAGACAAAGTGAGAAATACATCTTTCAAATTCTAAACTCAAGATCATAAAATCATCATAAAAACATCATTCTTTAAAGTTTTGCATCAAGTGGAACTTTCAAGCTTTAGAGGCCTAACTTGTGATGGATTCACAACCCACCTTCAAGGTCCTCATCATCAAGCCATCATCTTAGTCCCACCTAGGCCATATGGCCAATTGGTTAAAGAAAAAGAAGAAAACCAAATGGAAAAACTAGAGAAAATCCATGAAATCATCATTTTGAACCAAGAACAACACTTAGCAAAACATAGAAATAAACTTAAAAACAACTCCCTACCTAATCTGATTTGAAGGAAAGGAAGAGAACTTGGTTTCTTGGAGTGAAATGAAAGAAAATATTCTTGAAAGGTTGAAGAAAGAATTTCAGCCAAGGGAAGAAGAAAGAAAGTTTTTGAGCTTAGGAAAAACTTGAAGTTGTGAAATTTTTGAGCAAGTCTCTAATGACTTCTAAGCATGCCTATTTATAGAAGAATTCAAGCTCATAAATGGACAAGAGGAGAAGGAAAATCTGATTCAATTTGAGGAGGAGAAGGAAGGAAAAATCATCTTGTTTGGTGGCTTAAAACATGGAATCATGTTTCAAAGTTCCTTGTTTTATGGTGATTTTTGGCATTATGTTTTAGTGCAATTTTTTTGGTGTATTATGGCTGTATTATTTCATGCATTACAGCCTCATGGAAGAGGATTTTGTGTGTTCCATGTATTATTTAGGTGTAGGCAAGGTATTCACAATTTAGAGAATTTACGGTTAAGGGCTTAGGTGAATTAGTAAGCAATTTGAGTGTTTAAAGCAATTTTAGGTTCTAATCAATTTAAATAAATAATTTTGACTCTAGATTAATAATTAGAATTTAATAAGTTTTAATTTGAGCCTAATATTGCTTAGGTTTTTCAGCAAATCAAAAATCTCAAAATTTGTAAAACTCACAAAGACAGGGGCAAAACGGTCATTTTACTTAAAAATTACCCGAGACCACCGAGCTTAACCAATGGTTAATCATGGCTTAAAAACACCTTTTAAAACATTTTAGTGAGGTTCGGCTCAGCGGCACGCAATAAAGTTAAAACCGAAGGGGTGTTTTGGTCATTTGCGTAGAAGCTCAAAATTATGATTCTTCTCCTCTATTAACACACATAACACAAACAATCCCTTATTATTATCAAAACATCCCTTTGAGGATGGGTGGGGCCCACGATCCTCATTTTCAGTATAACCTAGGGGCATTTTGGTCATTTTACAAAAAATCGGGGTTTGCAATACTTGCAAATTGCTCCTAACTTCTCTTCTAACATTATATTCCTTTATTAAGGATTGTTTGGTCTAAATTTTATATAATGTTTACCTACGATAATTCGGTAATTCCTAATGACAGTAAAAATTAAGTAAAGTTGACGTTACAAATATATATAGCAAGCAATAATCACATAATAAGTCATAAAAGGTTATCAATTTTAAACGTAAAATAAATTTCTAGACTCTTATAATTTTAATGAAGTTTTGACAATGCATAATACGAAATGATAAGAATATAGGTCTCCCCTATAAAAAGTTACCCGTACTACTATGTTGGGTCCAACACAAAATGGAATAACTCCTGAGAGGTTGGAGCTACATAGGATCTTTGTTGTGTAAAAGGATAGCCACAAGGTGAGTCATAAATTCATTGAACAATAATTTATTTACGGTATGCATAGGAGGCTTAAGGATTCACAGGAAATAAAATTCAAGTTATCCATAAATATATGATAAGCACTTTAGGAAAATAAAAAAATTTTACAAATGAGATTTTAGTTAGGGGGATTTCTCATATTTCAGAATAATTCTCAAATGGTGTCACATCTTGGTGACCCTAACACCTACCTAGTGAGACCAAAGATCTGGGCATATGGGTTAGACATGTTGGAGCTAGAAACACCCTTGCTGGGATTTCGACTAAGCTGCACAAGCCAACATCATTATCATTAACTATAGATCTTGTCAAGACTTTCCCTCTTACAAGTTTCTCAACAATCATAAATCACAACAAGATCTCGATTCCCATTCCTTTCCAAAATTCATTTTGTACCATCAAACCATTCTCGGCCACATAATAAACTCAGTTATAGGCTTCATGTGATGACCCAATTTGTCGTGACTAGCACATAGGAACCAAGTCTCTTCCAAGCATCCTGATAAACATGCTTCCTATATACGAATAAATTCATAAATCTTTCTGATAAAAAATAATCCATAAACAAATAATCATTTCAACCTGAAAAAAAATCCATAATAATCAATTATCCAAATATTTGTAACCATAAGTTTGTAAACACACTTAATCAATTCTTGTGGAAAATAAGTACATGAAAATAACTTCATGATCAAAATAATGCATGTTTTTAGAGCTTGCGCATTACTTAAGCACTCTAAGACTTAAACATAAATGTAAAATACTTGGCTTTCCTTAAAGTGAAGTTCACCAGAAGTTTTTGAGAAGTCTACTATGAAGGAGTCGAAGCAACATGCACTAACAACTAGATTTGAAAGGGGGAGAGGATGGGTAAGCCATTAAACTCAGTGAATGGATCATCACCACAACCCACATAGGATGACAAGGAAATTCATGCAAACAATGCAACATTCACAAGCATAAACATTTACATATAATATCAACATTCATCATCACTTTAAATATTTACATTGACTTGTTATAGGAGCTTGAAATTCTTGCATTATATAAAAACATGGGTCCTTATATCATAAAATACATGCATCATATAAAAATCATAAAATCCCCAAATCATGGGTTGTTGTAGCATGCCATGTTATAGGAACATCCTACATGGCCCATTTATCTTGTTAGGATAACATGAGGAAATCAACCTAGGAGGGCCCACATGTACGTGTGTCTTGTATCATGGATAACAAGTGGGAAACAACTCAAGTAGGGCCCACATCTACACGTGTCATGGATCATGGAAAAAGGGAGACTATATCAGGCATGAGCAACTTGGTATACCAAGGTGAATAATCTAAGCCTGTCGTTAACTCATAGCTTTGTTTCTCACAAATTCTCATCTTAAGAAAATACATACACAGCACTTAAATTTACATAACTCTAAATCAGCTCCAAAAGTTATTCATACATGACCTTATGTTATTCATATAATCATTCTCTAATAAAACATTCATGGAACTTACTCTTACATGTAAAAATATATTTTCTAAAATTTACAACATTAGATTGTTGTAAAATTAAATTCAATAAATTTTAATTTCAACTCCATAAGTTCCAAATAGTCATATGTTAACAAAAACATAAACATTCATGTCCCAAATATTAATAAAACATGTTCCACATTTAAAAATATTGCAAATAGGCACAAACTAGCATGCATTCATTAAATATGGTCCCATGTAATTTGTCAAAAAATCAGGTTTCATGAAAATAAATCCAATTGACATCTATGCAGAGGATTTTGCTAAAATCCAAGCTAACATCTCCTATTGATTCCACCAAGACTTAAAGATCACTTCCTACCATCACGTGTGATAAGTGTAGCTTATCTAGCATGTTTTATCCTAAACACCTAATGTGTTAATCCTCATTGGTGTATAAAATCCCATTATATTGCATAGCTCCTTGCTAGGTCTCATCCTGCAAATGATGTAAATTCCTTGCATAGATGCTCCTTTTTGGGTTTGAGCTTTGTATGATTTTACACTTAGACACTTATGTTTGGTGCTTGTGACTTGTGGGAACCCTAATTCGAGGTGTACGAAGTTTGGAAAGGAGTTTGGAGCAAATCAAGTCAGGGGTACTTTCAGACCATTATAGTGGTTGATTGGGGGTATTTGTGATAGATAGGGTAGACCTATAGTGGCCCTGAATCGCTATAGCGGTCTTGGATTGCTATAGCAGTCAGGAGAGAAGTTTTATGTGGCAGTAGGTGAGGCTTTATGGCCTATAATGACTATAGTGATCAGTGATCATCTTAGCATCAATGCATCAATTTTTATATTAGATAGGCCCCAATTTTTTACGTGTAATCAATATAGTGTAAAGAGCTTTTAGGTCAGAAATTAGGGACATCTATCAGACTAATTTAGGTTGTCTTTACTTTCTACCTTTTTTCTACCTTCTCCCTAAGGTTTTTTATGATTCCTATCTTTCATTTTTGCACCCATTTGGAATTTTCATTATGCTTTTCAATATCTTTTGCAGTAATCCTCCATCTTTTGCAGTAATCCCCATTTCTCCAAGTACAAATGACCGAAATGCCCTGAGGTCATTTCTACCCGAAATTAAAGGACAGTTGCCCGGCAACCTCGAATGGGTAAACTGATGTTTGAAGGGGATTATGCTGTTATGAATGATATCCAGGGGGAAACCTCGTTTCTAAACTTCCGCTCAAAATGACCAAAATACCCTCTGTCTACACGGGTAAAAGATGCCGTTTGAGCCCAAACTTTCCGGAAGTTTAGAATGATGTTTATGAGCAATGTTTGATGTTTAGTTGGCAAGAAGTCCAGGTTTTAGTGTAAAATTACCATTTTGCCCCTAGAACGTGTACCAGTGCGCCTAATGAAGCAATCAGCCGAACCTAAGCGATATTAGGCTCTAATCGAAGATTAATTTATTTCGATAATTAATCTAGAGTCAAAATGATTTATTAAGGTTAATTAGAACCTAAGATTGCTTAGATAAACTCTAATGGTATTCTTTAAATTCAAGATTGCTAGTCATGGAATCTTGAATAGTGTTTTTCTCTCTTTCCTTAAATTAAGGAATTGAGCCATACCTCATTTGACCAAAAGAATTATTTTAAATTACTAATCTAATAAGATCACCCTCCTAATCAAGTCTTGAAACACCTCAATTAACCATTTTCTCACCTAAACGCTTGCTTA
This sequence comes from Dalbergia oliveri, assembly GCA_030441495.1. Taxonomy (NCBI): domain Eukaryota; kingdom Viridiplantae; phylum Streptophyta; class Magnoliopsida; order Fabales; family Fabaceae; genus Dalbergia; species Dalbergia oliveri. The sequence continues at coordinate 3,806,200 of JAMLFY010000005.1, read as the reverse complement.
CAAACTCCTAATCAAAAAGCCTAATCATAGAAACACTTAAACACATCCTTAAACCACAATTACATGAACAAAAATCCCTTCCCCTTGGCTGATGAGGAGGCCGAAAATCTGTCCCCAAATGGTGCCACATGTTGAGTTGTGATGCACTCCAAGCCCATGCCTTAGGCCATACCTTGCCCATGCTTCCAACCATGCTTGCCATGCCTAAGCCCATGCTTTTGTAAGAGATATTTCCTCTCCTCCCTTGACCTTGAAAAAGTCATCAGCCATTCCCTCCCCAAATCAGCCAACATGTCTCATTTTTCTATAAATACCAAGCCTTGATGAACCTTGTCACACTTTGGTTCACTTGGTAAGTTCACACTTCTTGCAAATTCTCTCATTCCTCTCAAATTCCCTCAACTTGGCTGATTTCTTCCTCAAGACTCCAAAAGGATTTCCTTCTCCTTCCATCTAGAAAACAAAGCTTTCTTACATCTCTTCAAGACTTCTTAAGGTAGGGGTTAAGTTTTGATGATTTTTGTTTGTGTTCTTCAAGAAAGTTCTAGTTTTTCTCTTGGTTTCAAACTCCTTCCTTTCCTTTCTTTTTCGGCCAAGAGGCCTTCTTACAAAAAGAATGTGAGCTTGATGATGAGGTTTCAAGATAATGATTTGTTGTTGTCATGTGAGAAACCTCTAAAGCTTGAAACAACTTGGTCTTGGACCATACATGCTTGGATTTCCTTTCTTTTCTTGGCTTAAGTTTCGATTTTTTTTCCTCTTCCACTTTCCTTTAAGGATTTTCAGTTTTTCTTCTATGGATTTGAACAAAGTTTGTAAAATATGTCTAGTAGATCACGAAAGTTTTGTTAAGAAAGTTAATCTCATGATTTCAAAGAGCTCTAGGCTTACCCTTGCCAACCTTAAAGTTGGTCGGCCGTTCTAGAATCCGCGCTAGATTGAAGCCTATGAGCAATAAAATAAAGAATATGACTTAGTTCTTGTAGTTTTGTTTAGACAAAGTGATGAACTTTGGGTCCATTTCCTTAAGCTTGATGGTGAGTTCAAACCTTAAGATTTCTCTTGAAGTCTAGGTGCTAAGAACTCTAAAGCTTGCCTTATGATGCATAATGGGTTGAGGTTTATGTTCCTCTAAAAGTCTTGCAAGAGCTCTAGCTAAGACAAAAACAAGATGCATTCATGTTTAAATTTATGTCTTGCATCTCATGTTTATTTTGATGTTATCACTAATTTCACAAGAGTAAATGAATGAACTTGCATTACCATATTTAAATTCCCAAGCTTGCATTTCATGTTTATATTTCAAGTCATCACTTAATCCTTAAAGATAATAATGAAGTTGCATCTCATATTTATTTTATGCTCTCACTTTACTTTCTAATGAAGAGTAAAATAAAGTGCATGGCATGTTTAAGATTTTGTCATCACCTAAACACTCTAGAGCTCAAAGACTTGCCCTAAGTATCCTAAAAAGGAAACTCCATTCAAAAAGAAATGGATGAGTTTTGGTATGAACCAACAATGGTTTGATTTTGTAAAATACATGAATAATTTTCAAGGAAATGTTGGAAAACTGTTTTATGAGGTCTCAAGAGGTTTAAAATAGTTTGGAATGTGTCAAAATCATGTTTTCTCAATTTTCAAGGTTCTGGTAATCGATTACCACCAATGTAATCGATTACCAAAGGGTTTTGAAGGACTTTTGGTTCTGGTAATCGATTACCAGAGGCAGTGTAATCGATTACTACGGCTTTTCATGCCCAGAACCTTTTGGAAACCTGTAATCGATTACTTTATAATGTAATCGATTACCAAATGTTCTTTACTTTTCCAAAGTTTAACCCTAAGTAATCGATTACGTCGTATGTAATCGATTACCTATGTTCCTTACTTTCAGAAAGGATTTAACCTACGTAATCGATTACCATTATGTGTAATCGATTACCTTGTTTTGAAAACCCAGAATGAATTGAGCTCCTGGTAATCGATTACTAGGAACATGTAATCGATTACCAGAACACCTTTTGTTTCCAGAACATTCCAAGAGAAAACTAGCAACTTATATGCATTTCAACCCAAGAGATTATGTGATCTTATGGGTTCATGATTTCGGTTCTATGTTTGGCTACTATAAATGCTGTTCTAAGGTGTTAAATGTGTAAAATTATGTTGAGTGAAGCAAGGATCGATTTAGAGAAGCTAGTAAAGAATAAGTAACTAAAAAGGGACTTGAGATGAGAATTCTAGAACACCTTAATACAAAGAAGTGCAAATCTGTTCTAGAATGGTTAATTCAGGGATAAATGATTCATAATTAGTAAGACATGTACAAGATCCCTTCATAAATGATTAGGTGCTAATTTCTAAGTATAAGATGATGATAAGAGATCTAAGTGGTTTATAACTTAGAGAACATGCCTAGGAATCCCTCATAATTGATCTAAGAATTAATTATGGAGTCTTAGGCGAAGATGGATCTTAAAAGGGTCGCGAATGGAGATTTAGAGCCCCTTAAGCAAACGATATATATTTTCTCCCTTTTATGTTGAATGCTGAGTGGAATCTTGGTGAGTTCAAATCTTAGAGGAAAAGTTTAAGTGCCAACCCCTTGAGGGTAATAATAATGCAAATACAAGTTTAAAGCCCGAAAGGGGCAAAGCATAAGATCCTAGGTGGACGAGAGTATGATTATGATGATGAACCTCGTGCACACGTATGATGATGTGATTATGTTAGTTCCTTGAGCATGAAACTTTATATGCATAATTTGATGAATTGTTGTGTTTGAGATGCATAATGTTTCAAAGATATGAATGAAATTGAGAAATATGCTCATGTGAACTAGAAAGTTGTGGCAATGAGAAAGTTCCATGAAAATGATGCATGTGACTGAAATTATGTGGCATGACTCAAATTTGAGGAAATTCGAGAGTAGTGTCATGCCGCCGAATTTCCGTCAAATTGAGGGACAAAAAGAAAGTTTTTGAAAAATATGAAGTTTAAAAGTTATATGCCGAGACGCATTTCTCCTTCCGAGAGAAAGTAAACCCGTGGGGGTATGGACGTCGAGCCATCCAAGCGGACAAAGTCGTTGGTCTTAACCAGTCGATGCGTTTCGAAGAAGGAGAAAGTCCCATGATGGGTGATCCTTAGGCCCCTACCCGTACTCTGGGAGTTGGGATTATGATATTTATGATTCGCTTATCAAGAGGATAAGTAAGAGCTAGTGACGACTAGTTAAGGTATGAGCTCATAGCCTAGCTTAAGGGGCGGTTACTATATTATTGGTGACACAAGTATGAGAAAGGAAAGATGTTCAAAGAAAAGTTTCATGCCACACAAATGTTGTTTGAATTATTGTTTGATTTACCTAAAGTGCCACCATGCATCCATGAAACATTATGTTGCATACATGCATTAAGAATCATTATAAAAGACATGGACCTTGGACAACAACCTTTGCGAAAACCTCATAATGAACCTATGCATGCTCAACCTTTTCATAATAAACCCAAGGTTCCTGGGACGTAAACGATGGCACTAGGATAGAGGACTTCCCTCCTGAGATTCTTTAGTAAGAATTCTCACCCCTCTCTCTGTTCTTTCCGTTACGTCTTCAGATATCGATGGCGTCGTTCGTGATTTCATTGACCCGCCTACATGGGAGGTGCACTATGACCCCGAGCATCAGTCCTACCACTTCAAGGGTCATTGCGAGGTGCGCGTTTTGCATATGTGGGACGCCCTTTTGCTTTCCCCGTCTCCAGCTATCGCTTCGATCCGACTTCACCCTTTGGCGACGACCTGATCTTTGAGAGGACACGACCCTGACGAGAGACGTGCCCCTTCCGTCCGAGGTACGCCTGATCCTAGTATGTTCCCCGTTCTCGATCAGAGCTGATCCTTCGAGGATCTTCCCTTCGTTCCTATGGGTCACGGAGGAGGTAGTGAGGACACGGTCACTCAGGAGGCATGCGAGGCGCGTTCGCACCGAGAGGCGACCACGACGCGGCCACGCTGCCCTCGATTCCCATGCCTGATCTCCGCTTCGTTGGGCTACATCGAGGAGCTTCGTCAGTCGGCTACATCTCCCAACCGAGGACGGCGTCACCAGTAGGCTTGGAGTGGGAGGGTAGTGATAGTTGGGTGTTTATCTTTTGGGATTATTACCATGTATTTGTCTTTATGTTTCCCATTGTCCTGCAAGCTCTTCCACTAGTACGGGTAAGACTTTATGTTTCTGTTATATTTCTTTGATGTACTAAACTATATTATCTAATGTAATGAGGAATGATGTTTATGATGGATGTGTTCTTTAATGTTTATATTCTGTATGTTTTATTTATTCTTCCGCTTCACGTTGTTTATGTTACGCGCAAAGGCTCGCACTTTGGTTTATATAAATCATTTCAAAAAAAATTTACCCATTTTCCGCTAAGTATTTTATAAATGAATTTAAAGAGAAGTAATAACTAATAATTAGTCTTGATACGTCCTAGGCGTATTGAGGTTAAATATTAGGGTGTTACATTATGGTATCAGAGGTTCGAATTCTCACGAGCCTGAGGATTGGACTGACCATGCTTTAGAAGCATGTTACGTTAGTATGTCATGTGTAGTGCTTAGCTATTAGAGATAAGCTATAGGATAGGCATTCATGACCTTGTCTGCTTGTCTGTGCCATGGTAACTAGCTCATTTAGTTTGGAATGTTGAGCATGATCACCTCGGTATTTGTTGACTTGTGTGCTTAGGGACCAATGGCACCCAGACGGAATGGAACGCAACGCCGCGGTGACGAGGAGATGAGGCTGCAGCGCCTACGCGAAATGGCTAGGGCGATGGAACGCATGTTCGACCGCATGAATCAACCAAGGGACGCGCTCAAGGTCCCCGCGCGAAGCCTGGAACAAGCCCGTTTGGGAGTTCGCAAGGCTAATCCCCAACCTTCGTGGAGCTCTGAACCGACAAGGCTGATGAGTGGATCAAGAACATGGAAAAGATCTACTCTGTGGTTACCCTCGGGAGCAGAAAGTCACCTTTGCCTACATGATGGAAGCCGACGCTAGTTTTGGTGGACGGCACCGAAGGCTGCTAGAAGCTACGGCGCAGCCATCAATGGGAGCTGTTTAAGACGTACTTCTATGAGAAGTATTTCCCGAATCCGTGAAGAATGCCAAGGACATTGAGTTCATGCAGTTGGTCCAAGGTGGAATGTCTGCGCCACACGGCAAAATTTGAAGAGTTGATCAAGTTCTCACGAGTTTTCCAAGGGAACCCCGATGAGGTATGGAAGTGTGTTAGTTCGAGGCCGGTCTAAGGGCCGAACTTAACTTTGCCTGTGGCACACATGGAGATTAGGGACTTCCGACCCTAGTCAACAAGTGCAAATCATGAAGAAGGGCACAAGAAGATGAGTGCCGCAAGGGTGGATCGTCCCGTGGTTGGGACCTCAAGCCCGAAGTTCAAGCCATCAAATCAGACTCAAATGAGGAACCACTACCATCCCTACCAA
>JAMLFY010000005.1:3742186-3800186 GCA_030441495.1 Dalbergia oliveri | reverse complement strand
CACAATACTTTCAATGTGTTGAGTATGCATCATAATACCTATAATAGATAAAAATAAGGTGTCACAATACCTCAAAAAGATAAAGAAGATGTCACAATATCTTCAACGTGTTGAATAGACATGTCACAATACCTACAATGGATAAAAGTGAAGCGCCATAAACCTCAAGAAGATAAAGAAGGAATCGCAATACCTTCAATGGGTTGAGTCAGCACCAAAATTCCTACAATTAATAAAAAAGAGGTATCACAATACCTCAACAAAATAAAGAAGGCATCACAATACCTTCAATATGTTGAGTAAGTTCACAATACATACAATGTGTAAAATAAGGCATCACAATACCTCAAAAGGAAAAGAAGGTGTCACAATACCTTCAGAATAAATTAGGTGTCTCAACACATAGGATAAAATGAGCAAATGAAGTAAGCTTCTCAATACCTTGAATGCAAATGAACTAGACTTCACAATACCTAGAATGCAAATGAACAAAGCTTTCAGTGCATGCTAGTGAGCTAGAATTAAGAATATCTAGGACTCTTGACTAGCCTCCCAATCTATTCATAAAACTAATAGCTTGGAACCGTTAAACATTTCAAAAGCTTGGTTTTGAATGCTAACAAATCAATCTTGGTAAAGGAATAATAGTGAGTTCTATATGCTTGTTTAGGATGGTAATTATAGATAAGCGGATAAGAGTGACGCTAATGATCATTAACCTTGCTACCAAGTTGTCCCTAGAGGATAATCTCACCTCTCAAATTTAGACATGGAACCTTCTAAGGTGTCCACCTTACGGGACCTTTTTAGGTGCCCTTCCCATATTCAATTATTAGTTTATCATGATTTAGATTTAGATTTGGATATTTTTTTTCTCCAATTCCTAAATTTGGATTTAGAAATGCTTTTAGTATATTATGTATATAAATATAAAAAATGATTTATGCTTGTTGCATTTATTATTATGTATATCTCTTTGTTGTCCTATATGGGTTGTGAGGGAGAATCAACTCACTTTGATGACTCACTTTTCTCTTCTCCTTCCTCTTTCAGGTACAACTATGATTACTCTAATTCCTCTATTCTAATAGTGCTTCAATTGTTCAGTTGAGCTTGGCTTCAAAGTGAAGCTTAGATAGATCATGTTAGTCATAGAGTGCTGCAATAGTCATGTACACATGATTTATACCAGGCATCACCATTTTGATATGTATTAGACAGATTAAGTATTTATGTTTTGTTGAGCATGAACTAGATATGTTTTGTGGTAATTCTTATGGTTTTCATGTTTTTGGAGAAACTTAGTTTTATGGATTTCTTTACTATGGTTTTGGTTAGAAAACTCAATGATATATGAGTATTCGATGTTTTGAAAGGAAATATTATGTTTATTATGCATTTTGGCAGGCAATGTTACCAAGAGTTCCTGGGGATTCAATCCTTCAGTGCTAGTCACGTACTAGAGCAATTGTTTGCAATTAGCATGGCGTTCATGTAAATGACTTCGCACCCATTTGCATAAACGTGGTGTTATTTGAGGCCTTTAGGGAAAGTCAATAAGTCTAGGTTCAGTAAGTATCTTGTCTTTTCTTGGCACTCATGATCTTGTCCCTAGTCATTCTTCTGTAGGTGCATTCATGGCACCTTTGAATCCCTTCATATTTGACACCATCATAGTAGCGGCTCATCTAATGGCAGTGCTCGTATAAGGACCTTGGAGCAAGTGGCAAGCCTACTGATGTGCTTACTTGAGCTTAAGGTTGGGTGCACCCACCTCCAATCAAAGGCATTGAGGCCTTAGAGCACTTCAAGAGGATGGATCCACATGTTTTATTAGGGTGCCCTTTAGTGGAAGATTCGCAAACCTGGGGCAAGTGGAGAAGATCATGGGGTTTCCATTAGGGGGCTAAGTTGAGCTTTGGTATGAGGAATTTTGGAGCATGGTGCTTCAAACCCACCACCTTGGGAGAAGTTCAAGGCAATTTTCATGAAGAGGATTCTTCTAGCCAACCAAAAGGCTTAGATGATGGAGCTTTTGAAGCCCAAGCATGATTTCGATGGAGGGCAATAGGGTGAGGCAACTCATTCAAGGACTACCCAAGGACATGTCTTTAGCCAAGCCTACATTCAGTCCAAGGACTATGCTCAAATCATGGATTCAATGATTGGCTTAGAGAGCGGTTGGCAGAGCATAGAGCAATGTTGAGAGCGGGAGACGGGCCAAGACACATGGATCTATGTTTGAGACCAAGAAGGGGCCAAGACACATGGATCTTTCTCAAATGGAGCTTGGAGTAAAGGCTAGGCCGGGGCCAATGCGAGTTCAGTCACATAGGATTGCTTCTCAAAGCCCGCCTGGACTTGGCCCCTTGCCTTACAAACTCAAAGTAAGGCTGCAACTAGTTCAATGGTTAGAGCTAAACAGACTTATTCCCATGTGCCAGACTTGTGGGAAACGGTCAATGCATGGTGTTATAGAACATATAATTTTATATGAAATTTAAAAGAGCTTTAGGAGATTTAAAGTTTGTGAACATTTTAAATTTTTGTGATTTTTTTAATTGAATTAAATATTAAAAGATAATCAATTTGGTTTGGTTTGTGTTTGACCAAAAGAAACCCTAAACTTGAACCAAACTAATTGAACTAATCAAAATTGAATGATTTGAATTCATTTTTCTTTCAAATCAGAATCCGATTACACTTCTATCAAATTTCACCTCTATCAAATATTATATGTAAATTGATACTTATTTGGTTGTAAAAAATATAAATTATTGGTTAAAATAAAACTAATAATTAGTAGAGATTTATAGTTCTTTATTTTTATTATATTATCTTATAACTTTATTATTTTATTATATATAATTAATTAATAATTGATATGCATTCCTTTTATTGTATTACAATTAAGCCCGATTTGATGTTTGGCTCAATTGTTTCATTCGTTGTCGACTTCCTCAATTATCCAAATTTCTTATTTGCTTTGTCGGAAATTCTGTCAATACTATAGATGGACTCAAATTAATCGATCATATCTATTGATTTACATTATAAATATGTCATGATTAACTTTTTAATTCAACTAGATTTTGACCCGCGCATTTGCATAGATAATTGAATTAAATCAATATACAATTTGGAATTATCTTTGTATGATAAAGAAATAGTTTAGATAGTTAAATAAATTATTCATATGAATTATACATAAATCATTAACCAACTTATAATAGCATTCAACTTACATTTCTAGACACTTCCTTATACAATTATTATAGATGATCTTTGAATCACCATGACGTAAAAAAATCTTCAATCATCTCTTATTGGTAACATTACAAATTGTAGCATACAATTAATCCCGACTAAAATTAGATTTTTCCAAAATGAAGGCAAACTTTCTTTAGTGTGGAACTCATGTGATGGATGGAATAATAATAATAATAATAATAATAATAATAATAATAATAATAATAATAATAATAAGGGGTTTCTTTGGTATTCTATGGGATATTGATACCTCTTAGTTATTTATGATTAAGAATAGTTACATGTCCCATTAATTTAAATTTTAAAATCTATCAAATTACAACCATTAATTACACAAAGGGTACCCATACCTAATAGGTACCAAAACAAAAACCTAATAGTAATAATAATCTAATAAAGAATTTTTTTGGTAGAAAATTTTAATAAAGATTAATAAAATAGATATCAAAATGAATCCATAAAAAATTATAAAAATGTATTTTTAAAATAGATTTTATGAGTAACAACTATTTATAACAAATTAATTAAGAAACTTCATCATTTCATCCTCTTGCTACTCTCTTCCTAAGTAAAGAAATGACTAAAAATTCATATTAAACGAAATACATTCATTCAGTTAATATTCTCAAACAATTTTTATGAATAAACTAAAAAAGTCCATCATCTGCACCGCGACTATCCCGTTTTTTCTTAAAAAGGAAATGTTGCTGAACAATCACATTCACAGTAAATAAAAAATTAAAATATAGTAAAAAAGTATAAATTTATGATTATAACCAACTTTACTGAGAGATATTTTAACAATTTTAATGAGAATTTATTAAAAATTATTTTATCTTCTCATTTTACATATATAGTGTTATAGTAAAGATCATATAGTTAGCTCTAAGAAAATATGTAGTTATAAATTATTAACAATGTTGATTTCTTCCTCATACACATTTTTTTTAGTTTATTTTTAAATCCCATAACAAAAGTTAAAAAAAATTGCAAAATAATTTTGTAGAATATTTAAGATAATCTGAATTTATAACAATCATATTTAAATTAATTACATTTGTTTTTGTTATAATTTTTATATTTGTATGTAAATAATTAACATCTTTTAAGTTATAAAAAATTCAAATACTTCACAATATAAATATAATAAATCTCTATAATTCACTTGATTAAGTATCCTTAAAAAGGTTTTACTAAAAAATTATTAAAAAAAATTAAAATCATCACCCCTCTTCCTTTCATTTGTTAGATATGTTCTAAAAAAGGTTCTTTTCAAAATCAATTAACAAAGCAAACAAATATAATTAGAAAAATATAAAATCCATCACCTATCCACGTACTCTTCTCTTTTCTTAATCTTATTCTTATTGAGTAAAGAAATGCATGACTGAAAAATTTGCATTAATTAAAAAAATTAAAATAAAAGATTTTACGTATCAATATATCAATATCAATCAATATATATATTCTTCACTACATTTTGCATTTATGACACTTAAAAAAAGCTAGACATGGAAAATATACTATAATTTACAATTACATATAAGAAACTATTACAATTTACTCATCAATCAATATATATCACTGCACTCTACTATTATTTAGTACACACACACACAAAAAAAAAAAAATAGAATGTAAAATAGATTGCAATTTACAATTTACATATATGAAACTATTACAACATTTAGTAATAGTCTTGAAACTATCCTTAGGTAGCAATTAAATGTTTACTTATGCAATATATATATATATATAAAAATTAACTGCATTATGCAATAATCAAAGAAAAAATGTATCTATGTATTTATATTACATAATATGAAATACTATCTATTGAAAAATTGCTAATTGTCTACTAATTGTAATAATGTGTGATTGAAACCATTTACTATCTAATAATTGTCTACAATAACTACAATAGAATTTCTTTCAAAATATAACACGCGTATAATATAAATGTAATGGAATATAATGATGATTTCTTTTATAAGCCTTCATAAAGGAATATAATGGTAATCAATGTGCTTGGTAGTTAAATGGTCCGTAATTTCAATTCCTGTTTATAACCAACAAAACCAAAAGAATTTGGTCATATAGAATTTTCTAGCCATTATTGGTTCATAAAAAAAACGCAACGTATTGACGATTGATTTTGAACATTGCAATTGAATTTGAAAGGATACTTGAAAAGGTTGGCCTTGGAACGTTATCAAATATTCGCTTTGTGAGGAAGTTGTATATTGTCTAGATGGTGGGTCTTTGGTCCTTATCATGCAATGAAGAAATAGTGCATGATTAAATTGTATATATAAGGTATGCATGGCGATTGAAAAGCTTTTTTTTTTCCTCCAAGAGTGATAGTTTTAAATTTTAGTTTTGGCTCTTTTTATCTTTTTTTTTTTTGTCATTCTTTCATGGGCTAAATATAAAGGCAGGACAAGAGAAGGCAGCAAATAAAGTAACAAGTTAGGATGTAAGAGGGAGTAGTTTAGGTGGCAGTGGAAACAAAAGGTAGGCAAAGATGATTAATTTGGGGTGTTGATTATAGACATGGAATTTATAAAATATTTGTATTGCATGTTCAACTATCGATTTGCTTTCTACCTATTTCTCAAGTTTTGAATTCAATTTTTTTTTTAAGTGCTCTCTCTTTTATCTTTCTAATTTCCTATCTTTTCAATTAAATATTAGTTTGATTTTATGTGCCTGCCAAGACATTTTTTTATTTTATTGAGTTTTTGGGTTCAAGATAGATATAGACTCTTTGTTCAATTTTATCTTAGTTCAATATATGAGGAAGTAGCTTTCAATTGCATTATTTGTATTTTTTTGTTGATGAGTATTTTATTTTACTGTTTATTGTTTAATATATTCATAAATATTTAATTATTATTTCCAATATTTCAATTTTCCACTTAAATTGAATGTACTTTTGTTATTATTGTATAAAACGTTCTTAGATTTAACTAATAACGATAATGTTACTTGACATACTTTTCTTCAAACTTAACTGCTTAATTATACATAAGTTAGTAAAAAACAAAATTTAAGCTTATATTCTTATCAATATTAAGTACTTGAAGCAATGAATAAAAAGGTTACGAGTAAAAAAATAATTACAATAACAATAAGGGTAATTACACTCACCTTAGAGAAATTTGTGGAAATGCACAAATCAGTTCTTTATTCACCTGACACCACACCCCTCTGCTTGTCAAATTTTAAGTATTTATATTAAGTTTCACTCCTTATCCACATAACCCTGATAATAAACTTAAAAAATGATATTTTTGTAATATTTACTATTTTTAATTAATAAAATTATAAAAATAACCTTCAACTTAATAGAGGGGTACAGGTATTTTTTATAATTTTATTAATTAAAAATAGTTAATAACAAAAATATAAATTATGTTAAGTTTATTAATAGTGTTATGTGAATGAGGAGTGAAACTGTAATATAAATCCTTAAAATTTGGCAAAGGGGGTGTGAGTATTAGGTGGACAAATAGAGGGGATGTGAGTTGTATTTTCACAAGACTTAGGAAAGATGAGTGTAATTACCTTAACAATAAACATTAATTTATAGGTTCAAGAAAGTTGAAGAATGACGGAGTTACAAATTATTTTCGTATCTTACAAAAACTATGCTAAAATGATATAATAAATTTAATAGTATATGCCTTTATGTGCATTAAAAAATCATCAAAATAATACATATAATAATTGCTTTAAATATAATTTAATTTTTCCTATATTATATTTGTATTCAATATAACTTAAAACAATTTTTTAAAAGTCAATGTACGTAATTTTTTGAGAATATAATTGTTACGACCTCCGAATATGGGTCATGACCATTTTCGATGTATTGGGCCAGCCCATATGGTGATACCCAACACCAGCGCTCAAGGGCTCAAGGCCATAAGTCGGAAAGAGTCACATCCAGCGTGTGGTCAACGTCTTCCGGCCTGGGATGGTTTAAAAGTCTTCCGGCCTCGCCAACTGGGAGCCCATATATCCCACGATCACACCATATATATATAAGAGAATACTGATAGTAAAATTTGACAATTGGGTATTTGTTTAAAATTATAGATTTTGATATTTGTATTTTGTGAACAAATGACACCTAATGACACAATAGGAAAACTAGATTTTAGACTTCAAATTAACTTAATTTATAAAAGAATTGAAATTATGTATATTATACACTATTTAAAATTACAGGATTAAAATAAATGAATTGAAAAAATTATGCTTAAAGACATTTACGTAAAACAATATTATGCTTAAAATTATTCTTAAAATATCTAAGAGTTGACTCTTTTACATATACCAGTATCTTTTCTTTCATGTGATACCCAAACTATTAATGTTAAAAAATTTGAATATTTATTATTTTTTTTGTATGATTTTTCAATACATTTTTACGTTAATAATAATACAACAATACTAATCATGCTTTCTTGAAAATTTCTACTACACATAAGTTCTAGCATTTTTGGGGTTAGTTTTTAGTTTTTGCTAATATCTTTATGGTATGAATTCCTTGTTATTTGTCAAAATTATTTTATTTTGATGAAATACTCTTAATTAGAATTATTTAAAACTTTTGTATATTTCACACAAGCTTATATCGGTGCAATGACTTTTACAAGTGAAAAAATAAAGAAGAATAGAGGTTAGATCAATTATATTTAAACTTCACCATATAATTATATTTATTTTTAAAATAAAACAAAAAATAACAGACGCTGTTTATTTATTTAATCTTTTCTAATTCTTTACTTTTTTAAAACAACAGATTATTTTTAAAGCATCACATATAAAATAAAAATATAATAACTCATATGGGATAAAGAATATCTTAGAGAAAGAGCAATATTGTCTCTTTTAAATGAAACCATTGATGAAATAAATGATTATGTTTTCAACATAATTCATGATCCAACAAAATAATACTAATGCAGATGCCCATAATCGATAACATAGCATAAGAGATTATGTCTCCAATAGGATTTTTTAATACTTTAAATTTTACTTGATTCCCAAATCATTGTTTGCAACTAAAAGAATCTGCCAATATGTTACTCATGAATAGAAATCCTGCATTAAATGTGCAATGGTAAGACTACTTCATGCACTTGGAAGGTGGGTCATAAAACAAAAGTTATTAGATGAAGTAATATTTGTGCACAACTACTTATCCATGGAGTAGTTTTGATAGCAAATGACACAAAGTGACCTTTTTCTTATCAAAGAAACAATTCTCTATAAAATCTAGTTATACAATAACAATAAACAAAAGTCAAAGCCAATAGTTGAACAAGGTCATAGACAATTATGTGTCATTGCTAAGAGTGCTTTATCAAAAGGGCCAAAATTTCTTATAGTTTAGGAGGGTGTGAAATATAAAGACTATACTAAAACTATAGTCTACAATGAATTGTTCAATAAAATCTTTGAATATAATTGCTATGACCTAATTTATTATGCACAACAAACAAAGAAAATTATTCAACATATTTTTATTATATATAATTTTTAATGATGACAAAGTTTTCTTTGAATATTAAATTTAAACTTAATCATCAAATAAAGTTTGATAAACCTGTGCAATGCACGGGGCTCACTTCTAGTTGTGTGTAAAATTTCTCATATGCAATTAATTCTAATACTAATTTTAGTTATTACATAAATCATTATATTTTATTTTTGAAATTTCACTTTAATTTGTAGTTAAATATACTCTAATTTATACTTGTATGATTGATATAGAAATGCAATTTACAAATAAAATTCAATGTAATTTTAACTAAAACAAATACTCTAATTTTCAACTGATATATCATTCAAGTAATAATAATATTAATATTTTGTATTCAAATATAATTATATTAAAATTTGAATAATCATTGTAATTTGTTTATTCATCATAACATAATTTTGTGATTTTATTAATCTAGCTAGGTTAAAAATAGAGAAAACACAATACTCTAATTTGTAACTATTGCACGCCATTCAAGTAATAACAATGAATCTATTATCTCTAACTATAATCAGATTAAAATTTAAATACCTATTTTAGTTTGTTTGTATATGATAACATAATTTTTTATTTTATTTTTAAGAATTATTTTACTTGATCTTTTTAAAATATAAAAATTAATTTAAAGCAAACAAATATAAAACTTTTTTCATAAAAAAATTATATCATCGAGTTTAAAGAAAGAAATAACCTTAACATTTTCAAGAAAAAGTTGCATCACATGACACTTAATTTAATTGCACATAACAATATTAATAATTTATCTACAAATTTTATAACTTTGAAATTTAAATGATTGCATAATTAATTAGCTTATTATAATATAATTTTTTGTGACTTTAATTTTTTTATAGTTAATTTTATTAAAATAAGTTTAGTAAAAGAAATATCCTTAACATTTTCCGGAAACATTAATTTCATATTACATTTCACTTAATTGCACTTAACAACAACAATAATAATTTATCTCTGAATTTTATGAAGTTGAAATTTGAGTATTACATTAATCTATTAGCTTATGAAAACATAAATTTTGTGTTTAAATTTTTTAAAAAAAATTGATAAAAACTTTCAAATATGTAAGCTTAAAATTATTTTTAAAGCAAACAAATAAAATATTTTTATTCTTAAATTGTTAATCTCATAAAGATTATTTATGAAGTCAAAATTTGAATATTACATTAATCTATTAGCTTATGGAAAGATAAATTTTGTGTTTTAAGTTTTTTTAAAAAATTGATAAAAAAATTTCAAATATGTAAGCTTAAAATTATTTTTAAAGCAAACAAATAAAATATTTTTATTCTTAAATTATTAATCAAATAAAGATTATGATGCATTTAATTAATTAGGTAATATATAATTTGTGACATTAAGGTGGATATAAGTTAAAATTATGATTAGAATTATGTAGAACAATAAAAAAAATTATATATATTATTATCATATCTAATTTTTAACCACTAACACATATTTCTTTTAAAAATATTCATATTAAAATAATTCTAAAATCCCATTAAAGAGTACGTGCAACACACGGGGGTTTATGGTTAATAAGTAGTATAACTGACTGGGAATGGTTAAAATGTATTAGTGCGAACTTATTAACATGTCAATGTACAATATTTTGATAGATTAATGTAAATCCAAGTTAAACTTGAGTTGATAAGTGGTTTCATAAGAAAAAGATGATAGGTAAAATCTTTAAATAAAAAGAATTGCAAAATAGATAGTATTTGAAATTTAAATTTTATAGTTAGTGTAATTGTTGATCATAAATATATCCAACTTAAGAGGTGACATTTACCAGACATAATAGTATCTTAAAGAGTGTAATTTTGGAGGCAAATTTGGTGTTAAATGTGTAACATAGAGACATAGTTATCAAATTTTCAAGTTAACTCTTAAACTCTTATGAATTTAGGTTTCTAAATCGTGTTAACTTGTTTGAGAACTCAAACCTAAGTAAATTTGGGTAAACTCAACTAAACTCTTATAAACTCATATAAATTCAGTTAAATTCAGAGTTTACATTTTTAGTTAGAATTTGGTTTCACTAGTAACAAAATGTGGAATTTTACAATAAACATTCGTAACTAAACCCTCTAAAATTGAAGTTATGATGCATTGACTTAAGTTATTTTAATTTTTCACATCCTAAAGTGTTAACCTGTTATGTTTCTTAAAATTTTAATATGTATTTTATATTTGATGACTTGTATTTACTTTATTATAGTATTTTAATTGGATTTTTTATATATTTATATTTTATCATAAATTTATTTTATGATAGTTAGATGTTATACTATTTTTTAATATTATTTTTAAAATAAGTAACCGAATATATGAGTTAGATAAAATCATAAGTTTGAGAACTTTAGTAGATAAGTATTCAACTTTGATATATTGATAGATATGCTACAATTGTTTCTGGGTAATTGCGTCGTATGCGTTTTATTGTAGCAATTTGAGTATACAGTTTAAATTAAAACTAAATCATGCACCAAAAAAAAAAAATTTAAACTAAATCTTTTATTCGCTAAACACTAAAACAACATGCACTTGGTGCCAATAAAATATTCAAACATCGTGCTCCGAAAGAATTCCAAAAAGAAAAACTGCTGCTCTCAAAACAGTAGATCAACAGATACGTGGGCCATACATCATTTAATATTATCAATAATCAATAGTATTATTAATATGAGTCCGGATTTAGTTAGCCACGTGGTAGCACCAACAAAGAGCGACGCTTGGATTTTACTACGAATGGAAGTATGCTAATTGGCTGACCTTTCTAAAACCAAGATAATACGAATGTATTAGTAACAAAACAATGCCTTAATTTGGCCTCTCAAAACAAAACAAAGAAAAAAAGAGATAAATAAAATTTGATCACTGAAAATGTATTTTAAATTGATAGAAAAGCTGTAATTTGGTAATGGTTTTTATAGTATTTAAATCACATAAGATACTTTGATTATCAAAACAAACTTTTCATTTTGAGCTGGTTAGTGATTACAAAAATGACATACATAACTTTTTTTTCATCAGACAAATGACATAATTATTCTATTGATGCTTTACGGTTCTTTATTTCTAAATAAAATATGAGTTTAATTTTTTTTATACTAATAGAGTAAATTTTTTTTCATACTTATTCTAGTCATATAAATGAAATAATTTAATTGGATGATATTATAAAATTTTAGTATATAAAAATTAAATTCACAAAATATATAAAGCAAAAAGGGAATGAATGATACAACAAAAATATTCCTTCATCTAATGTTTAAAATGTACGTGATTTTGGTTTCGTTAATTAAAATATCTAGAAATTGATTTTAAAAGATGATTTTAGCTTTGATTAGCTAATAGTATAGAAAAAATTTACTTTAAGGATCTAATAAAATTTCTTCATTTCCATGAGACTTCAAGTAGTGAATGTGAAAATGAGAGGCTTAAGCTGATATTGTTGTGGCTTTTTGAGCGCTATTGAGCTCTTTAAGTTTAAAAACTGCTCTTAAAATGTCACAATATTGTTTGATAAAATAATATAGAAGTTGCTTTCAATAAGTGAAGTCACAATAATAGTATTTGATAAATATGCTCAAAAAATAAAAAATGACAATAGAAGTCAACTAAAAAGCATTCTCTTTTTAATTTCCAAACAAAAAATTGACTTATGTTTTTCACTTGGCAAGCACCCATTTGGAAAACCTAGCCTAATAATATTTGTTTATGTGTCATTATATTATTGACTGACAATATATAATTATTTTTGCACCATCATCGAATTAAAATTAAATATTTTATATTTGAAAATATTAAAAGCAGTTATTCATTAACTTAAAACTCTAAAGTAATTGTAACCAAAAAAAAAAAAAAACTCTAAAGTAATTCTAACATCATACATACATTGCATGAGTTATACTTTCAATTACGGCAAACCCCATGCTTGGGTTATCACCCTCCACTTTATTCTTTTTTTTTTTCAGGGTTCTTTAAGTTTAAATAACAACCCTATACACAACTTGTGGGCTACCTAGAACACGATGATTTTTTTACATTTGAAAAATTAAAATTTACTTATTATTTTTACAATTGAAAATAAATAAAAAGTGGGTAATTTAAATGGATTAAGGTTAAGCTCAAGCATAGGGTGAGGTTGGCGGGACATTATCTCCAAAAGGCTTATATGGCAGGCCACCCATCCAATCACCGTTTCGTCGGTGCCCTTCGTTTACTACCAACCAACTCACACTATTAATAATTTCCCTCTGCTTCTCTTACCCTCTCCAATATCAGCAAATGACCATTCTGTCCCCATATCATAATCATGAATTCTATGTGGTGAGATCACAAAATTGTCCTCACCTTATTTTTTTTCCCTCACCTTATTGAATACTAACAAAAACAAACGCATGATTGCCCAAAAGCATACCATATGGTTTTACTTAATGAATAAATGATAGTAAATCTAACGTAAAGGAATTTTACAAAACTCACTACTATACTTCTGCGTCACAAGAAACAGCAACTATGTAATAAATAAAGAGAGATTATCAACAAGATTATGAAAATGGTTTTATTTTGCTATAGACCATGATTTTTTTTTTTTATGTTGTCATATTTAATCATATATTATCAAATCAATAAATATAATTGATTATCATATCTCCTACTTAAAAAGTCATGAAAATTAAATATTTTAATTGAATAATAATATAATAATTTTTAACATGATTAATACATCAAAATTAAATTTTTATAAAAGTATGTGATTACATTGCAATTTATAAGGATGTGTTATTTATTAGAGTAAAGCTACAATTCGATAGTTGAAAGATTTTTATGGTAACATTTTAGTTCTCATGATAAATGCATACACGTGAATCCTTGAAAAAATGTAGTTTTACTCGGAAAACTTGACATAAAAAGGTTCCTAAAAAGATTTATTATTGTAACATTTTAGTCTATATTTTTTCTTACAGAAAATAATAACAATATACTGAAGTGATATAATGCCAAATATTTTGGAGACTCATGTGTATGTAATTGGTCTTTTGAGGATGAAAGTGTTTAAATAAAATGTTTTTGGAGATCAAAGTGTATTTTTATTCTTTTGTTAAATATTATGAATATTATTTTTTCATTTTATCTTTATATTAACTATAGTATTAATAAGTAACCAGTAAAACGCATAGATAAGATTATATTTGATACAAGAATAATTTTTGTAAAATTAAATTATCAAAGTTCTTTATTGATTTCCCTAATATATGTTTTAATCCTAAAATTGCAACTATTTCTAAAACAAAAGAAGTATCTTAGAAAGAGTAATGGTTTAGCATGATAGAGTTAAGCGGAATTGGGGCCTTTTTTTAACAATTGTAGGTGTAGAACACAAAAGTGCTTTTGAAAAAATTTAATTTACTTTTAGTAAAATGAAAATTAAACTAAATAAAATGGTTTTGAAAAATTAAAATGAAAAGTTCTTTGTTTTTAGAAATAAAATATGTATAAAGTCATATTTTCTCTCACATTTAAAATTTGATCCTCTATGGGGAAAAAAATCTACCATTTGGTTTTTTTTCCTTTATTTTTATATATATTATGATATATCCAAAGGTAATTAGTAAAGTAAAACTAAACAACTAACTTGAAGTAAATTTTTCATTTGATATTTTTTAATATTCATATCTATACTAATTATATTTTAGAGGACTAAACAATGATAGACTGACAAGTGTCACAATCGGAATAAATCCATATTAAAACTATATTTGAAAATAAAAATAAAATAAAATAATTAAGTATTATGAGATATCAATTATACTCATCAAACTTAATTGATACATATAAATCACAACAATCGTAATTAATTATTAGATATCAACTATATCAATCGTCAATAAAAATAAGTTTTCTTTAACTTCTTTTGTGCATAAAATAAGTAAAACTGATTTAGTAAAATCAGTTAGAAAATTATAAAGTTTAAGTTTCGAATTCAGAGTCTTTAAATTAATTCATAATCTTTACATGTATTTTATGTTCATTTAATATGTTTATTTGAAAATGAAAAACAAAGAAAATAATTTACAAAAGTTTAATTTTAATTGTTTAGTTAATGCTGACAATTGATATCATATATTATGGATGTATTTTATCCAATGACTTTCCAACTCTTGTTTCTATTAACTAGTATTTTCTTTATGTAACGTCCAAATTTTTAGATATACAAATGGTAAATGCCAAGTTAGAATCATTTTTAGGAAAATGATTCAAGCCCAACCATACCTCCAAGGGATGTTTTGATGTTAAAAGGGGATTTTGTTTGTTATGTATGCTAATAGAATAGAAAATCTCATTTGAGTTCAAATGTCCAAAATGACCAAAATACCTATGGCTAATAACATCGAATTAAGTGACGATTGAGCCCGAACTTCACTCAAAGGTTTGAAATGATGTTTTTAAGCAATGTTTAACATCGGGTAGAGCACGAGTAGCCCCAGGACTTTTGAAAAATTACCATTTTGTCCCTAGCTAAGTGCATTTTGGGCCTAATGATACGTTTAACGAAACGTAAGCAATATAAGGCTTAATTAAAGATTAGTAAATTCTAATTACTAATCCAAAGTCAAAATAATTAATTAAGGTTAATTAGAACCTATATTGCTTAGAGAAACTCAAAATTCTTTTCTTGATTTAAGACTTTATGTCACATTTTTATGAATAGTAAAATCCCTATTCCAATTTTCTTAAATTATGAAAATGGTCACATGATGAGATTCCTCCCTAATAAAGGTGGGTTCGCATTAATCAAGCAAGTGCACTCTTTAATCTTGTCTTGAGTCACCTTAATTACTCATTTCTCACCTAAAACACTAAATTACAACCCTTAATTCATGATCTAACCAAATCAACTTCTAAACATATACATAAACCAACATTAAAACGAGATTTTCACCTCCAATTTTTCCTAAACAAATCAGTCACCTCCTCCATTTCATCCATCACATGTTGAAATTCAATTAAAATATACTTAAAGAACCATACCTAGCCATACCTTAAGTCATGCCTTTAACCATACCTAGCCATACCCAAAGCCATACCTTGCAAATAGATATTTTCTCTTCCTTTCCCTCCAAAGAATGCCAACCACTCCCCCCATGACACTCCATGTGTTTCATTTTTTATAAATAGGCATAAAGGAAAGCTTGTAACACTTGCTCATCTTCTCAACCTCAAAGCTTTTTTTCTTAAACTCAAAAAATTCTTCTTCTTCTTCTTCTTCAAGAGCTACCATCCTCAATTATTTCCTAACCACAGACCACCACACAAGCACCACAAACATTCCTCTAAACACATAATTTCTCCATCTCCATGATCAAAACCCAAGACAAACCTTTCTTCCTTTTCCTTTCTTCTTGGCCGAAACCATCTTGGCACTAAGGAGATTCTTCTCATCACATTTCCAAGACTAAGCTTTTCTCTTTTCAAAAGAAAAATACCTTTGGTAGGGAGTTGTTTTAAGGATTTGCTATTCTCTTCTCTTGTATTACTCTTGGTTTAAGATGTTCTTCCTTTCTTATTACACCATTTCGGTTATTTGTTTTCCTTTCCTTCTCTTTTTGTTTTCAGCCTTATGGCCTACATCATGAGAAACCATGGCTTGATGATGAGAGTCTTGGGTGTTGGTTGTAAAACCATCATTTGTTTGACCTCTAAAGTTTGAAGGTTTTACTTTAAGAGTTTTTAGCAAATGATGATATTATGTGTTAGAATGGAAGTCTTGAGCCTAGGACTCAAAGAAATGCATCCATATTTATATTTCAAATCTTTGCATTACATATTTATAATTAAGCTTTGCATTTCATGTTTACATAATCACCTAAATAATTAATCTTGAAGCCTACCTATTTTAACCTTAAAGTTGAAATGTGATTTAGAGTGAATACTCTAAGAGGCCTAGAGCACTAAAATAAAGAATTGGACTTGCATTCATATTTACATTTCCTTGCTTAGCATATTTACTTTTCAAGCCATCACTTAAACTTAAAGATTAAAACAAGAGTTTGCATTTTCATACCACCTAAATAATTAACTCAAAGCCTACCTATTTCAATCTTAAAGTTGAAATGTGATTTAGTGAATACTCTAAGGGACCTAGAGCACTAAAATAAAGAATTGAACTTGCATTCATGTTTACATTTCTTATCTAGCATATTTATTTTTCAAGTCATCACCTAAACTTAAAGATTTAAAAACTAGAGCTTGCATTCTCATGCTTAAATTCAAAGCTTTGCATAGCATGTTTATGTTTTTCTTGCCATTAATGCCAAGATTAAAAATAAAGCTTGCATTGCATGTTTAAATTATGCCATCACTTAGTTAACCTTGTGCTCAAGACTCATCATTTCAACTCACATGAGGTCTTTGACTCATGCAATATATAAGTCTTAATAAAATGTAAACATCTTTTATTAAGTTCTCTAATTTATGCTACTAATCTAAGGTTGCTTGTTGTGTTGCTATAAGGATACGAATTAAAGTACTTATCCTATAAAATGTTGTGATTTTCATATGCTTGAGGAATTGTGTGAAATGGAGGAGTTACATGTTAGTTATTTGAATTTGAATGAATACGGCATGTTATAATTTCACTTGAAATATCTTAAAGTTGCATAGAGCATGAGAAAAAGTATATGATATGGTTATGGCTTTGCATCTTAACATAATATGTTAATATAAAGGTGATATAAAAATACATGGAAATGATCCTCTAGACTCCCAAATTAAAGGTTATGAGAGGTGATCCAATAAGAAAGTGATCCTTTGGACTCCTTGAATTAAAGGTTATGAAAGGTGATCCTATTGCCCCCTATCCCACACTCCAAGAGTGAGATGTTAACTTATCATAGGATAAGATTATGCTAATGACGACTAGCGATATATGAGCTCATAACCTAGAAACTCTCAAAAGGCGAGGGAAATAGGGTGGCCCTAAATGAGAGAAAATTAATCTAAGTCACCTAAAAGATAAGTGGAAGAAGGTCAAGTTATAATTGTTATGATTCATGAGTATCTTTTATGATTGAAATTAGTATCTCATATCTTGCATTGCCATGCATTTCATGATATGGTATATTGCATTCATGACATCCAAGATGCATACTAAAATTAAATAGGCCTCGTAAATGGTACTTTAGAACTTTAAAATTGAACCTTATGAATGTCCACCTTTCTATAAATAAACCCAGACTCCTGAGATGTAATGATGACACCAAAATAGGAGGAAACCCTCTGAGATTCTTTATCAAGTTTTTCACTATCTCTATCTTTTCTTTCCGTCATGTTTTAGAGATCAATGACGTTCGTAATCTCATTGATGCGCCCTGGGAGCTCATTTTGATGCCATGCACCAGTCATCCACTTTGTTGGACGTTGTTCTGTGTGCCTGTTTGTGTTCCTCGATTGTCGTTTGCCCATCCGTCACCAAGTTTTCGTTTCACGGGACTTCGCCCTAAACGGTCAACTCTTAAGTGTGCCGCCCCAAGGAGAGCGTAACGGTTGTGCCCAATGCAGCTTGTAACACCCTAATATTTAACCCAACACGCCTAGGACGTATTAAGATTAATTATTAGTTACTTCCCTTTAAAACGCATTTGTAAAATTACTTAATGAAAAATACGGGTAAATTTTTTTTTTGAAATAGTAAAACAAAATGGGAGCCATCACGTACTACATCAGCGAAACGTAAAAGAAAGAGAACATAAATCATGCAATACAAAAGCAATAAGAACACCTCAACCATAGAAGCAACCATCATTATATTAAATATCGTAGTTTGGTACATCAACTGGAATATAAAAGGCATAAAGTCATACCCATATAAGTGGGAGAGCTTGTAGTATAGGAACGAAAATACAAGAAAAGAAAATAGGAAACATAAATAAAAAATACATGGAAAGCCCTAATAGATCAATCCCAAGCCATGGCTACCCCCTCAAACTCCTAATAATGCTACTCCTCGTCCCTCAAAGGTACATACCTAATGAACTGAGCTCCTTGGGTGTGTACAAGTGGAAAGGTGGACGGACATGACCTCCTCGTGGGCGCATCTCAGGGCATCAAGCTAGCCTCCGCTCTGCTCCAGGATTCTCCTGCCCCCTCTCGATGTCCATGGGACTGTAGGGGGCAGGTGCCCTTGAAAAGATATAGTATGGGAATCCTCAGACAGGGATCTCTAAATGCCTCGAGCGGGAACGTACTCGGGTAGTGCGCACCTCTCGAAAGGCGGGCATGACGAGTCTGTTCCAGGCCGTGTCCTTTCAAAGATCAAATCGTCGCCATAGGGAGAGGTCGGGGTAAAACAAAAGGAAGACCTGGAATGCAAATGGACGGCCCATGTATGCAAAAATACGCAAGCACAATGACATCAAAGTGATATGAGCACCTCCTAAATGGGTGTATCAACGAAGATCACGACGATGCCATCGAATCTGAAGACGTAACGGGAAAAGAATAGAGGGATGAGAATCTTGCTAAAGAATCTCAGGAAATCCTCTATCCTAGTGTCATCATTTACGTCCCAGGAACCTTGGTCTTATTATGAAAAGGTTAAATATGCAAAGGTTCATTATGAGGTTTTCATAAAAGTAATTATCCAAGGGCCGTGTCTTTTGTGATGAATCTTAATGCATGCATGCAGCATGCAGAACATGAATGCATGGCAATACTTTATGCAGCAAACCAATAAAACATCTCATCAATAACTAATTCTCATATAAGTCTCATGTACTTTCTCATAATCAACTTCTCTCTTTCATAAGCAAAATGCTTCACATCTTTCTCGTTTCTCAAACTTGTGACATCATGGTATAAAAAATTCATAACGACCCTGATACAAGGCTATAAGCTCATACCTTAACTAGTCATCACTATTGTTACTTATCCTCTTGATAAGCGTATCATAATTATAAAAATAATCCCGACTCGTAGATACGGCGGGGGACCTAAGGAATCACCCATCCTAGGACTTTTTTCCTTCTGGAAACGCATCGACTTGGTTAAGACCAAGTGACTTTGTCCACTTTGCAGGCTAATGTAAATGCCCTCATGGTTTTACCTCTCCTCACCATAGTAGGAGAAGTACGTCTTAGTTCTGCGGAACGCATCGTCTGGTTAAGACTAGTGACATTGTTCGCTTCGATATGGCTCCACAACCATACCCCAACGGGTTCGTTTCTCTTCACCGTAATAGGAGAAATGTGCTCGCATGTCACATATAAAATCTTTCTTTTCAAACTTTCTTAAGTTCCTCAAATTTGACGGAAATTCGGCAACATAACGACTGCACCCTGAATTTCCTCAAATTTGAGTCATGCCACATAACTCAAATCACACATGTTGTTCTCATGAAATTTCTCAAATCAAGTAAATCTCTTAATCATAGGAGCATACCCTCCTAACTTATTCATAAATCGCATTCTCATGCTTCTTAAGCATAGCATCACATCATCACAACAACATGTCACAAATACACATATAGTCTCATGTTCATGGTATTAACACATTCACCTTCATCTTGAGATATCCACTCGGTCTAATTCTCACATCATATCTCATGGTGTCTTATGCTTGGCCCTTACGGGTTTTAAACTTATGTTCTAATTATCCTATCTTTCATTATGGATTTTTATTTCACCTAAGGGATCATTACCTATAATTGCCTCTAATGTTTATGCTTACTAACATAACCAAACAGCATTACACCTTTTGGGACAGAAAATTATCATGTGATTATGGATTCCTAGACCTCTCTTTGACACTTTCTAAGTTTCGTCTTCGCCTAAGGCTCTATAATCAACTCCTAAACCAATTATGAGGGATTCCTACACATATCCTAATTATAAACTATTTTTCAAGTCCATTATGCTGGAACAAAATTTACAATTTGGGCATCTAAGTGTTCTAGAATTCTCATCTTAAGCCCTTTTTAGTTACTTGTTCTTTTCTAGCTTTCCTAAATCGATCCTTGCTTCACTCAAACATAATTTTACACATTTTAACACCATAAAACAGAATTTATATGAGTGGCCAAGTACACAAGGCAGAACAGAAAATATAGCTCACATAAATCACATAATTTCATGATTTAAAAGAATATAAGTTGCTAGCGTTCTCTTGGAATCATTTTAGGAACTCAAAACTCTTTTAGAAACCAATTAATCTCATTGAAATCACATAAATGTGGGTGAGGTTAGTAGCTAAAACAATTTGTTCATGCATTAGATTTAAAACATCAAATCTTGCTAATGATATTCCTTAAGTTTACCTAAGCTTGGAAAAATTCCAAGACATAGGTGTTAACACCTAATATTTAACCCAATACGCCTGGGCGTATCAAGACTAATTATTAGTTATTACTTCTCTTTAAATTCATTTATAAAATACTTAGCGGAAAAATACGGGTAATTTTTTTTGAAATGATTTATATAAAACAAAGTGCGAGCCTTTGCGCGTAACATAAACAACGTGAAGCGGAAGAATAAATAAAACATCCAGAACATAAGCATTAAAGAACACATCCATCATAAACATCATTCCTCATCACATTAGATAATATAGTTTAGTACATCACAACGGAAATATAACGGAAACATAAAGTCTTACCCATACTAGTGGGCAGAGCTTTAAGTACAATAACATAAAATAAGAAACATGATAACAAATACATGGAACAACCCAAAAGATACTCCCAAGCTAAGACTCTCCTCCCTCGAGCTATGGATGGCGCTCCTACTCATCTCTCGGTGGCACATAACCCAATGAACTGGGCAAGCTCCTCGGTGCATGAAGACGGAAGGATGGATGAGCATGCCTCCCATGACGTGACGCACACCTGGACGTCGTGCCAACCTCGGTGGGTCACGTCTCCTCGCACCATCCTGATATCCATGGGTGCACGGGCGAACCCTCAGAGAAAGGATGGGAAGGGGGATCCTCTTCAGGGGTCCGTCTCGAACGCCTGCCGGCGAGGCACGTACTCGGGGTAACCTTGTACACAAGCTGGAAGATCGGGCGGGCGCGGACGTTCTCTCGTCACGGGTCGCGTCCTCTCAAAAATCATGTCATCGCCAAAGGGGAGGTCGGGGTGAATGTAAGCTCGAGACTGGAAAGGCAACGGGCGTCCCACGTATGCAAAAATGCGTATCACATCGACCCTTGAAATGGTATGACTGATGATCTGGATCGAAGTGCACCTCCCACTGGCGCATCAACAAAAATCACGAACGACGCCATCGATCTCTGAAGACGTAACGGAAAGAAGAGAGAGAGGGGTGAGAATTCTTGCTAAAGAATCTCAGTAGGGAAATCCTCTATCCTAGTGTCATCGTTTACGTCCCAGGAACCTTGGGTTTATTATGAAAAGGTTAAGCATGCATAAGTTCATTATGAGGTTTTCACAAAGGTATTTATCCAAGGTCCATGTCTTTTATAATGATTCTTAATGCATGTATGCAACATAATAGTTCATGGATGCATGGCAATACTTTAGGTAAATCAAACAAATATCAAACAACATATAAGTGGCATGTAACTTTTCTCTTGAACATCTTTCCTTTTCTCATACTTGTGACACCAATCATAATAGTAACCGCACCCTTAAACTAGGCTATGAGCTCATACCTTAACTAGTCGTCACTAGTTCTTACTTATCCTCTTGATAAGCGAATCATAAACATAATCATAATCATCATAATCCCGACTCCCAGAGTACGGGTAGGGGGCCTAAGGATCACCCATCATGGGACTTTTCCTTCTTCGAAACGCATCGACTTGGTTAAGACCAGCGACTTTGTCCGCTTCAGGCTAATGTCTATGCCCTCACGGTTTTACCTTCTCCTCAGAAGCAGAGAAGTACGTCTCGGTGTCACCTTAAACATCATATACTTTCATTCTTCGAAACGCATCGACTGGTTAAGACCAGCGACTTGTCCTTCGGTATGGCTCACGTCCATACCCCACGGTTTTACTTTCTCCTAGGAAGCAGAGAAATGCGTCTCGGCATATAACTTTAAACTTCATATTTCTCAAAAACTTCTTTTTTCCCTCAAATTTGACGGAAATCGCGGCATAACGCTCTCCGAATTTCCTCAAATTTAGTCATGCCACATAATCTCACATGCATCATTTTCATGGAACTTTCTCATTGCAATAACTTTCTAGTTCACATGAGCATATTTCTCAATTTCATTCATATTTTGAAAACATTATGCATCTCAAACACAACATTTCATCATATCACCATATCAAATTTGCACATAAAGTTTCATGCTCAAGGAACTAACATAATCACATCATCATAAGTGTGCACGAGGTTCATCATCATAATCATACTCTCTCGTCCACCTATCTCATAGTATCTTATGCTTTGACCCTTACGGGCTTTAAACTTGTATTTGCATTTTTATTACCCTCAAGGGGTTGGCACTTAAACTTTTCTCTAAGATTTGAACTCATCAAAATTCCAATCAGCACTTATCATAAAAGGGCAGAAAAATATCATATGCTTACGGGGCTCTAAAATCTCCATTTGTGACCCTTTTTAATCCATCTTCGCCTAAGGCTCCATAATTAATTCTTAGATCAATTATGAGGATTCCTAGGCATGTTCTCTAAGTTATAAACCACTTTAGATCTCTTATCATCATCTTAAACTTAGAAATTAGCACCTAATCATTTATGAAGGGATCTTGTACATGTCTTACTAATTATGAATCATTTATCCTTGAATTAATCATGCTAGAACAGATTTGCACTTCTTTGCATTAAGGTGTTCTAGAATTCTCATCTCTAATCCCTTTTAAGTTACTTATTCTTTTCTAACTTCTCTAAATCGATCCTTGCTTCACTCAACATAATTTTACACATTTAACACCTTAGAACAGCATTTATACAGGAGCCAAACATAGAACCAAAATCATGAACCCATAAAATCACATAATCTCTTGGGTTGAAATGCATATAAGTTACTAGTTTTCTCTTGGAATATTTTTGGAAACAAAAGGTGTTCTGGTAATCGATTACATGTTCCTAGTAATCGATTACCAGGAGCTTAATTCATTAGGTTTCAAAACAACCGGGTAATGATTACATACAATGGTAATCGATTACTTAGGGTTAAATATTTCCTAAAAATAAAGAACATAGGTAATCGATTACACTATAAGGTAATCGATTACAGGGTTTCCAGAACAGGTTCTGGGCATGAAAAAGTGGTAATCAATTACGCTCTGGTAATCGATTACAGAACCAAAAGTCCTTCGAAAACCCTTCTGGTAATCGATTACATGGGTGGTAATCGATTACCAGAACCTAAAATTTGAGAAAACATGATTTTGACACATTCCAAACTATTTAAACATCTTGAGACCTCATAAAACAGTTTTCCAACATTTTCTTGAAATTATTCATCACATTTTACAAAATCAAACCATTATTGAATCATACTAAAACTCATCCATTTCTTTTAATAGAGTTTCCTTTTTAGGATACTTAGGGCAAGTCTTTGAGCTCTAGAGTATTTAGGTGATGACAAAATCTTAAACATGCTATGCACTTTATTTTACTCTTCATTAGAAAGTAAAGTGAGAGCATAAAATAAATATGAGATGCAACTTCATTATTATCTTTAAGGATTAAGTGATGACTTGAAATATAAACATGAAATGCAAGCTTGGAAATTTAAATATGGTAATGCAAGTTCATTCATTTACTCTTGTGAAATTAGTGATAGCATCAAAATAAACATGAGATGCAAGACATAAATTTAAACATGAATGCAACTTGTTTTTATCTTAACTAGAGCTCTTGCAAGACTTTTAGAGGAACATAAACCTCAACCCATTATGTATCATAAGGCAAGCTTTAGAGTTCTTAGCACCTAGACTTCAAAGAAATCTTAAGGTTTGAACTTCATCATCAAGCTTAAGGAAATGGACTCAAAGTTCAACACTTTGTCTAAACAAAACTACAAGAACTAAGTCATATTCTTTATTTTATTGCTCATGGGCTTCAATCTAGAGTAAAACTCTTAGAACGGCCGACCAACTTTAAGGTTGGCAAGGGTAAGCTTAGAGCTCTTTGAAATCATAAGATTAACTTTCTTAACAAAACTTTTGTGATCTACTAGACATATTTTACAAACTTTGTTCAAATCCAAAGAAGAAAAACTGAAATCCTTAAGGGAAAGAGGAAGAGGAAAGCGAAACTTAAGCCAAGAAAAGAAAGGAAATCCAAGCATGTATGGTCCAAGACCAAGTTGTTTCAAGCTTTAGAGGTTTCTCACATGACAACAACAAGTCATTATCTTGAAACCTCATCATCAAGCTCATTTCTTTTTGTAAAAAGGCCTCTTGGCCGAAAAAGAAAGAAAGGGAAAGGAGTTTGAAACCAAGAGAAAACTAGAACTTTCTTGAAGAACACAAACAAAAATCATCAAAACTTAACCCCTACCTTAAGAAGTCTTGAAGAGATATAAGAAAGCTTTGTTTTCTTGATGAAGGAGAAGGAAATCCTCTTGGAGTCTTGAGGAAGAAATCAGCCAAGTGAGGGAACTTTGAGAGGAAATGAGAAAGTGTAAGAGAATGTTAAACTTGGCAAATGATCCAAAGTGTGACAAGTTCTTCAAAGGCTTGGTATTTATAGAAAAATGAGACATGTTGGCTGATTTGGGGAGGAATGGCTGATGGCTTTTCAAGATCAAGGGAGGAGGAAAATATCTCTTACAAAAGCATGGGCTTAGGCATGGCAAGCATGGTTGGAAGCATGGGCAAGGTATGGCCTAAGGCATGGGCTTGGAGTGCATCAAAAATCAACATGTGGCACCATTTTTAGGGGGGAATTTTGGCCATATCAGCCAAGGGGAAGGGATTTTTGTTCATGTAATTGTGGTTTAAGGATGTGTTTAAGTGTTTCTTTGATTAAGGTTTTGATTAGGAGTTTGTAAGCAAGTGTTTAGGTGAGAAAATGGTTAATTAAGGTGGTTCAAGACTTGATTAGGAGGGTAATCTTATTAGATTAGTAATTTAAAATAATTCTTTTGGTCAAATGAGGTATGGCTCAATTCCTTAATTTAAGGAATTGGAGAGAAAACATTCAAGATTCCATGACTAGGAATCTTGAATTAAAGAATGCAATTAGAGTTTATCTAAGCAATCTTAGGTTCTAATTAACCTTAATAAATTATTTTGACTCTAGATTAATTATCGAAATAAATTAATCTTCGATTAGAGCCTAATATTGCTTAGGTTTGCTTAATTGCGTCATTAGGCTTACTGTACACTGTTCTAGGGGCAAAATGGTAATTTTGTTAAAGCTGCCGAGGGGCCTTTTGCTCGACTAAACATCAAACATTGCTCATAAACATCATTCTAAACTTCCTGGAAAAGTTTCAGGCTAAACGGCACCTTTTACAGTGTAGAACAAGCAGGGGTATTTTGGTCATTTTGAGCGAAAGTTTTGAAAACGAGATTCACCTCGAAAATCATTCATAACAGACGTAATCCCCTCTAAACATCGAGTTGACCCGTTAAACTGGGCGACTATTCCTGGAATTTTGGGTAAAAATGACCTAAGGGCATTCGGTCATTTGTACTCTAAGGCGGAAATCGGGCGTTACATAGGCTATTGGTACTTATAATTTGATGAAATCGTATCAAGTCCTTCATCATCATCATAAGCCAAGGGGCATTCATAGAGTGCTTCCATTTTATAAGACTCCTTTGTGATACTTGAGCAAGTCTTTGAGCTCTAGAATATTTAGGTGATGATATAAACTTCGCCATGCTATGCACTTGTTTTACTCTTCATTATAAAATAAAGTGAGAGCATAAAATAAATATGAGATGCAACTTCATTATTATCTTTAAAGATTAAGTGAGGACTTGAAATATAAACATGAAATGCAAGCTTGAAAATTTAAACATGATAATGCAAGTTCATTTAGTTATTCTTGGGAGCTTAGTGATGGAATCAAAATAAACATGCTATGTAAGGCATAAACATAAACATGTATGCAAATTATTTTATCTTAATTAGAGCTCTTACAAGACTTTAGAGGAACAATACAACCTTAACCCAACTTGTATCTTTACAACATAAAGTGAGCTTTAGAGTTCTTAGCACCAAGTCTTCAAAGAAGCCTTTGGTTTTGAACTTCATCATCAAGCTCAAGAAAATGGACACAAAACTCAACACTTTATCTAAACAAGCATACAAGAACTAGTCATATTCTTTATTTTATTGCTCATGGGCTTCAATCAGAGTAAACTCTTAGAACGGCTGACCAACTTTAAGGTTGGCAAGGGTAAGCTTAGAGCTCTTTGAAAACATAGGATTAATTTTCTTAACAAAACTTTTAGTGATCTACTTAACATTTTTATCAAACTTTGTTCAAACAAAGGAAAAGGAAACCGAAACCATTAAAGGGAAAGGAAAAGAGAACCGAAAACTTTGAGCAAAGAAAAGGAAAGAAATCAAGAGCATATATGGTCCAAGACTAAGATTTTCAAGCTTTAGAAGTTGCTCACATGACATCACAAGACTATTATCTTGAAACCTTATCATCAAGCTAAAGTTTCTCACACAAAAAGCTCCAAGGCCGAAAAAGAAAATGAGAAGGAAAGGCTTGAAAAACCAAGAGAAATCTAGAACTTTTCTTAAAGAAAACAAGTAAAACTTTGAAATAAAACCCCTACCTAAGGAAGTCTTGAAAGAAATGAGAGGAAGCTTGTGTTCTTGAAGAATGAGAAGACAAAATCTTCTCTTAAAGGAGGAAGAGGATTCGGCCAAAGAGAAAGCTCAAGGAAGATGATTTTTCCTTGAGAAAGCAAGCTTGGAAATGAAAAGGTTAAGTGTTTGAGAGGTGGTTTGAGGTAAGGGAGTGGTGGTTTAAGACTGTTTGTGGTGGATTGTGGTGGTGGAAAGGTTTCTTTGAGGGAAGAAGAAGAAAAGCAAGATGAAGAGAACTTTGAGAGAAAAATAGAGAATGCAAGAAAACTAAACTTGGCAAAGCTTCTAAAGTGTAACCAAGTTCTTCAAGGCTTGGTATTTATAGAAAAATGAAACTTTGTGGCTGATTTAGGGGGAGGATGGCCAACGGTTCTTCATGCCAAAGGGAGGAAAATATCTTCAAAAACTTGTAATTCAAAGGCATGGTTGAAAACATGGCTAGGTATGGTCAAGGTATGGCTTGAGGTATGACCTTTGGAGTGAAATAAAATCAACATGTGACACATCTTCAAGGGTATGTATTCGGGGATTCCAGCCAAGGGGAGGAGGATGATTTGTTCATGTAATTGTGGTTTAGTGATGTGTTTAGGTGTTTTTTTGATTAAGGTTTTGATTAGGAGTTTGTAAGAAAGTGTTTAGGTGAGGTAATGGTTAATTAAGGTTGTCAAGACTTGATTAGGGGAGTGATCTTGCTAGATTAACAATTTAAAACCATTTTCTTAGTCAAATGAAGGTATGGGCACAATTTCTTAATTTAAGGAATTGGAGAGAAAACACTATTCAAGATTCCATGACTAGGAATCTTGAATTAAATGTAATTAGAGTTTAACCAAGCAATCTTAGGTCTAATTAATCTTAATAAATTATTTTGACTCTAGATTAATTATCAAAATAAATTAATCTTCGATTAGAGCTTAATATTGCTTAGGTTTGCTTAATTACGTCATTAGGCTCACTGTACACGTTACTAGGGCAAAATGGTAATTTTACACTAAACCGCTAGGACCCCTGGCTTAACTAAACATCATAACCCACTCAAAAACATCATTCCGAACTTCTTGGAAAAGTTTCGGGCTCAAACGGCACCTTTACCTTGTAAACACTACAGGGTATTTTGGTAATTTTGAGCCGAAAGTTTGAAAATGAGATTTCACCTCTAATATCAAACAAAACCGTTATAATCCTCTTCAAACATTGAGTTGACCCATTCGAGGGGTGCCGGTTTGTTTTAATTTTCTGTAACCTTAGGGGCATTTAGGCCATTTGTTCTTAAATAGTAAAATCGGGCGTTACACGGTCTTTGTAACACCCTAAAATTTAATTAAAAATTAATTTGAGCTTTATTAATCGTAATTTCAAAAATATAATAGTTTAGCAATGATTAGGGCGGCCCAATAAATCTTAAAAAAAATAAAATTTCGGGCCGGTGAATAGTAACCTTGTGGGCCCCAGAGCCCGCCTAGAGCCAAACCAGATTTTGGGCCCTAGGTGCTGAAATTAGGGAAACATGGAAATGAGGTTAGGAATATTGGGAATGATAATTTTATACTTAAAATTAATTTCTGGATAATATGTTTAATTGGAATTGTGTTTTACCGTTCGCGATTTCGTGTGGCCCTTACACGAATGAACTCTTGTAGAGCAAGTTGCCACCTAAGGAGGACAAGTGTGTGGCTTGAGATGTGCCACACAATTACACCTTTATGACTAACCAATAGGAATTGCACAAAATTACAATAATTATCTTCAAAGAAAACATTTTGGACTTGAAAATTCTATGTATTTTGCCCTAAACTCAAAATATCAACATCTTATCATTTCCCTTCATCAAAATTTTCGGCCAGACCTCTCTAAGAACCCTTCCTCCATTGTTCTTCCTCTCAAACTCCATTAACAAGCTTCAAGCCAAAACCCTAGCTCCAAGTCACTAAAACCACAAACTCTCTTCACTAAACTTATTCTATTCATCATAACCTACAAATCTAAACGATTATAATTTGAATCCATCACTTTTTCCAACTTTGAGGCACACAATCAGAGGTTAAAGGAAGGGTTTGATGTTGGTGGGGAAGCTTTGAAGTGAAGCAAAAGCATTCTAGAGCATCCTTTGGAGCATAGAGCTCAAGAGCTCTCAAAGTAGGGTTTTCTATGGTCTTTTCTTTGAAATTTTTACTGATTCGTTCTCCTTGGTTTTATTCCAAAATTTTCATTTTATTTGGTTGATGTTATATTTTTATTGATGTGTGAATTTTGGTGATGGGCTTGGATGGTGTAAAAATGAGTTTTCACCAAAACAAATTTGAACTAGGCTGCGGATTTCAGCCGTCCCTAAGAACCCATACCGAATTTCTGACATATTTGTGGGTGGTTTCATGACCTACAAAAATTATATGTTGTATTTGACATTTTAAAATAACTATATGAATTTCCTTGGGTGTTATTTTTAATGTTTGATGCCTCAAAAAATCAAAAACCGAAATGAAGCAAGATGTTACCATATTAAATGAAGCAATAAAGTTGTCTGATTTTATTAATATAGAAAAGGATTGAACTAGCCTTTGAAATTTTTACATGAAGTTAATAACATATTGAAATATCACTGTGAATTTTATTGTGCATTGGTTCAATCATTTGATAGGGTGAAAAATTATGAGAACTCTAGTCTAAGTTGAATTGGTGGTCCCTACCACCTAATTTGTACAATTTATGGAAGGAGTTAGAGAGCTCTGTTTGTATTGAAATTTTTATTGGACCTTGTGGACACATTGAAGTGTCTGAGTAATTTTTATAGCCTCTGAATTGATTTTTTGAGGGGAAACATAATTCGTGTTACAATGGTGTAAAATCTACCATTATGCTGGAAATGCAACAATGTTTTGAATTGATGAAGTAATGGAATTTTTGGTTCTAGATAACATGAGTCTTGATGTTACCTTTTTGGCTTGTATGTCTTGTGACATATGAATGCATACTAGATAATTTAAAAGGTTGATTTATAAGATACAATGAGAATTTAATTGTGAATGGATGCCTGTATGTGTTTTATGCATGCAGTGTAAATGATGTATAAATTAAGCTCATGATCCCAAGAAACTTGAGATCCTCTTGACTTGTTAAGGGCAAATAATGAAACATGAGATCCTCTTTGACTGTCAAGAGCAAAATAATGACACACGAGATCCTTTTGACTTGTCAAAGGCAAATAGAGTGAGTGAGATCCTTTTGACTTGTCAAAGGCAAATGGAGTGGATTGAGATCCTTTTGGCTTGTCGAAGGCAAATAGAGAGGATGTGATACTTTTGATTCATCAAGGAAAATCAAAGATGAATTTCATTACATTGGGCATATACATATTTATATCCGTTCTTCTTGGTTGCCATAACTTACTATGAGTATGATCTAACGGTAGAGGTGTATTAAGTGATTGGTTTTTCTTAAAAGTAACCCACTTCCAAAAAGATAGATTTTGAACTTTAAAAATGAATAGTCATTATGTAATGCATGATCACCTTTTGTTAAATAAATCGAAGTGGCTGGGCGGTAACGATGACATGAACTTCAGTATATGTTTTGGGGGCCCCACTGAGAATTTTAGAAGTCTCAACCCTATGTATTTGTTTTCCGTCGTCCCAGGTTGATCTCAAAGACCTGAGACTGTTGCAAGAGAAGATCAAGTGGATTTTGCAGGAGTTAGTAGCAGAACTTGTGTTTTTTTGTACTTAAGTGTATGTATATGTCTAAAACATAAGAGATAACGATGTAATGGAAAGCCCTTAAGAGCTTCCGTTGTACTTGACTTGTATTAAATAAATAAGTTGTTTCTAGCTATATATCTCAGAGAACCACGAGTTAGTTACATAATTTTATCGACCTTTATTATAGGTAATTAAGAAAGGTCCGCATAATATAAGTAACAACTCTTGAGTGATACCATGACTTAAGGATGGGGTTGTACTTGGAGGAGGTTAAACCTTCGCCGACCACGCCTACCCGGAGTGCGTCCCTTTAGTGGAGTCCGACCCCTTCAAGAAATATTCCATCCATGGGTTCTTCCCTCACCGTTCCTATGGCGTTAGGTAGCGAGGACATTATGATTAAGCCCGTTGTCTGAGGTAGGACTAAGGATGATGCCCGTCTGGGTCATATGCCGAACCCATTTATCGCTTGGCCACCCTCAACAATTTCTTCATTATCTCTTGGTTCATGGTTATCGCAATCAAGTACAACAAGAGAATCAATTGATAAGTATCCAAAGTCCCTTTCATATGGCAAAATTTTCATACCCTTTAGGTCCCTAGAAAGCATTTGTGGTGGGTTGGAATGCTAAAACAAATGATGGATCATACAATATAAATGGCATGGAAGAGACAAATTAACGACTGAAATTGTAAAAGAAAGAAATGAGAGAAAGAAGAAAGCAAAAGAAAGGAAATAGAAACAATGCAAAATGAAAGCACAAAGAAAGACTATTAAAAATCATGCAAGTTCATTTAGATGATGTCTCAGTAGTATAAACAAAAGCATAAATAATCTTGAACAATATAACCCAACAATTACTTTGAAGCAACAACATCAATCACTAGTTAAATTGTCCAAGTTTATTTGCATTTCATCATTATTGAGGAGAAGTGATGTTGTACTCAATAACTTCTTAACATCCACCATATTGATGGTGGGAAAAGCGAGGGAAGTAAGCTTCTATATTTCTATGGCATTCACCGTTTCCTCCTTCATGATTTGGGATTAACAATATTGTACTTTGGATCTTCTTGAAGGTCCAAGTCTTCCATAAGCAATTAGCTCTTTACCATTTTGAAACCTTCACAATCCTTGATGGAATGCCCAACTATATCCATATGATATTTGCAAGTTAAGTTTGGATTATACCAAGCTAGGTATGGAAGTCTTAACGGACGCACAGGACATGGTGAGATTAGATGGGCATCAACTAATCTTTGAAAAAGGTCAGCATTTGAAATAAATAGCTTTGGAAAAGGTGGAAGATTGGGGAATAGATTCCGATTCCAGTTTTGGGAATTTGTCGGGATGTTGGGGTATATGTTGGGTGAGTTAGTTGATATCGTATATGGATATTATTGAATTGAGGTTGGGAGTATGGGATAGTGTTTGTGGTTGGTGTAGTTTGGTAAAATGGGATAGGGGTTTGGTATGATGGCATTGGGTTTTGGGTGCATTGTACATGTCTTGGGATGAAGGGTTAGACTTTACATAATTGCATCTGTCTCCTTCTTCTAGGTGAGAAACCTTTCCTTGCTGTCCTCATTGCTCATGAAGTTGCTAGCCTTAGCCAAGTTCTCAATTCTTCTCCAGGTTATAGACTAGAGAATCCTTGTATGCCCTTTTACCATTGCCTTCGATATATAAGGGATCCCAAGGTTCCCAAGAAGTATGAACACATTTCAGTCGGGATAGCACTGGTTGAACTTAAGCAGCCAGGCTCTCCACCTTTAAGCACATTGCTTAAACTTGTCATCCTTCATTTTCTCATTCAATGAATTATCCTTTAGAGGTGCCACTTCAAGGTTGAATTTGTATTGGCTCATGAATTGATTAACCAATTCTTTCCAGGTGGAATCTTCGAATGGTCTAATTGAATGTACAATTCAGAAGATGTTCTGTGAAGCTTTCATGGAAAAAGCTAATGAGAAATTTTTCATTCTTAGACCATATCACCATCTTGGTGCAATAGCTCTTCAGGTCAAACAATGGATTACTTAGTTTCATCATATTTTGAAGTTACTAGTCCCATTCATATTTTGCGAAGTCAGGAATCTTGAAATCCTCAGGGACCACTATGTCCATAGGAGGCACAGTGCTCAATCTCCACATAGCCATAGGAGCTAGGTCCTTGGATAGCCTTATTTGCTCTTGTATTTTCTTCATCCACTTTTCTTTGAACTTGTCTTTTTCCGCCTCTAATGATTATTCCCTAAGGAAGATGATTGTTTTAGGATAGGACACGAGGATGCTCCCAAATAGGAAAGCATGCTCGTGTCCCTTTGCATGTGATCATCCAAGGCATGATAGCCTTCTCCAAAGGGTATCAATGGCATCGTGGGCGATAGTTGTCCATGGAGGATATTTAGGATTTCCCCCATGTCATTCATCCCCTAAGTGACACCCATGGTCTGTTCATCAGAGGCTAATGGCAACATTAGTTTGCTCTATCAGAGGTATACCCATTCGTTTCCTCCCCATAAGTCAAATGACTCTTTCATGGCCCTTATCATATCCTCCAACCTAGCTTGGTTATTTCAATTCATTTAGCTTTCCTCCTGCATTAACCTCCAAGCTCAATTTTCCCTGGTCAGAAGTAGTTATGGTTGGTATAGTATTCCTGATTCAATACCTTGACCATCTTAGTTAGAGCTCTGTATTTTGAATATGAGTTTGATCATATTCGCTCCTCAGGTGGCCCAATGGTTGAAAAGTTACCTTTAAAAAATAATTTTATAAAAGGAGACAAAAGTATAGTTATTATTAGAAATCGTCAATCAAACTTTGTCTTGATGTGAGTATCTTTATTATAATTGTTCCCAGAACGTTCGTCAAGGTACAATTTGTTTCATCCTTCCTATTGTTTGGTCTCATGTTTGCTTCCATTTTCTAAAGATACTCACAATAATATTTTAGTTCGATTCTTGAACAAATATGTCACAATAAAATTCTTGATTTAAAAGAAAGAAAGAATAATAAACGATTTAGGCAATGAAAAGAATTTATATACAAAGAATAATTTAGGCAATGAGAAGAATTTATATACAAAGAAATGAGTTAAGGAAGATTTATGCTCTCTTTGTGTCCTATTTAAGGTGAACTCTTGGAGGTCAATTCTATGGTCCTATGGTTGTTCTACTTGGTAAACAATTTCACTAGGTGGGTTTATATTCTCATTTTATAGCCTCTAGAGTTAAAGCTCATCTTAGAATATTACCAACAATAGGTGAACCGCTAGATGTAGGATATTCACGAAAAAGTCACACTCTAGATGAGATTTTGCGATAGCCAAACAGGATGAACATCCAAAATGGCTACCACTCACAATCGCTTACCTGATCTAAATTGCAATTAGACCTTGGTATAGGGCCTCACTTGTGATTAATGTGTTGGTATTATGTGAAGAGTATGCAAACCTGAAATCCTAAAACTACCCATGGTAAACACTTGCAAAATCAATTCAAACAATAAATATACAAAACCAATAACAATCGTCTACTCTAAGGTTGTCACAAAGAAGCAAAATAATGCTAACAAAATTCTAGCACAAAAAGAAATAATTAAAAAATAAAAATAAATAAATAACAAAAAAAATAAACTGAAAAAAGAAGTTATAATAATATGCACAATCAATTATTTTAGGCTTGATTTTCATGGAATTCCCCAGTGGTCGCCATCTATCATAACCAGGATTGCGAACGACGACGAAAAAGAATTTGTTGAAATTGGAATTGTCACCAACTTTTATTTAAATTGGAAAACATGGAAAAATCCATTTATTTTAGAAATGGTGTTTGAAAAACTAGATACGAGTTCGGAAGTCGGTTATACTTAGGGAAGAGTAGGAACTTAATCAACAGGACCCCAACACACCAGTCCAAATGGTACCTTTAATTTATTTGTTCAAATTATTAAATAATCTTTCAAAATATTTATTTTATTATTATTTTTATTTACAAGAACATTACAAAGAAAAGAAAAAAAAATCTTCTAAAAAGAAATTGAAACATCAAGTCACAACTCATGTTGCCCAAATATCAAAGTTAATAAACTATCACAATTAAATTAACATTTTTATTTGAAATGAAATATTCCCAAAGAAATGAAAATTAAATGAAATAAAATATCTCAAATTAAAAAAATTTCATTAGAAAAATTATTTACAATTAAGACAAAAATTATAAAAATTAAATTTTGACTTGACAAGGATTGTAACGCCCCGATTTTCGCTAAACTTTCAAAATGACCAAAATGCCCTGAGGTCATTTTCACCCGAAACACGAGGACGCCCTTTGGGCCATCCTCATAGGGTTCATATGTTATATGAAGGGGATTGTTTGAGTGCGAATGCCTAACGGAGGAAAAACCTCATTTATGAGATCTCTGCGTAAATGACCAAAATACCCCTAAAGAATTAAGGTTTTAAGTTCCGTTTTGACCCGGACTTCGTCCCGAGGTTTAAAACAATGATTTTAAGGCGTGAACTATGTTTGTTTAAGTCCGGAGGTCCCGGGCAAGTTTTGGTAAAAATTACGATTTTGCCCTTGCATATCGCATTTTCAGCTTAATGAGTTGTTCAACTCTAAACCTAAGCAATATTAGGCTCTAATTAAAGGTTAATTAATTTCCATAATTAACCTAGGGCCAAAACCATCATTTGAAATTAATTGGAACCTAAAATTGCTTAGGGAAATTCAAACTTCATTCTAGTCTCTTTCTTTAAAGAAAAAGAATCTGTGAATAGTGTTGAATAGTGTTTCCACTATTCACATCATCTTCTTTCAAGGAGAAGTTGTCACACTCACATCACTAGTCTTGGAGGCTTTGACTCCATTAAACCTTCTAAACCACCTCTAACCTAGGGGTCTATAGTTTTAATTAACCAATTAGTGTACCTAAAGTACCTACTTGGCAACCATTAATCCTAAGCCTAATCTATGTCACACCAAAGCACACTTCTAGACCATGATTTGAGGAGATATTTCTCCTCCCCAAGGCTGCCAAAAGTGGCGCCACCCTCCCCCTAGAAATCACATAAAATTAGTCTAAGTGGTCAAGCTATCTTATGACACATGTCTTGAACACTTTCAATCAATGTTCAACTTCCAAGAAAAATGTCTTTCAAGATTCAAAGAATAATTTATATGGTCAATCAAGGTTTTCAATTCACTTCTAAAATAAAAAGAAATATGTCTTTCAAATTCAAAAAGAATGATTTGTTTTTGTGGTCATTCAAGCTTTCTATCAAACTTTTTCAAGACACCATGTCTTACAACACCTTACCTATGCTTTGGGAATTTAAGTCTAGAAAATTTTCTCCTCTTTTTGGGCATGGGGTGCACGGTTCCTTCAGCCCTTGGCAGCCCAAAATTTTGTGATTTTATGCATTTAAAAAGGTTTGAAAATAAGCTACAATTCTAGCCATGCTTTAGGACATGCATAGCTAGACTTTTCACCATGCTTTGAATGACTAACACCATGCTTTGAACAAAGATATTTCTTTCCCCCAAAAGGCCACCATTATTCAATTCATTTTACTTCTCTATAAATAGGTAGCTTAGGGAACTTGAAGCACCTTTGTTCATTTCACTAAAGCTTAGAGTTTAGAGCACTTTGGGGTCTTCTTTCCTCTCAAGTTTAAGAGTCCATCTTCTCCAACTTCTTCATCTTCTTCACTTCCTCTCAATCTCAAACTCTAGGTAGGGAGCTTTTCAAGAATGCTTTCTTTTATCTTAATGCTCAATGTTTGATCTTGCTTGAAAGTTGTGTTGTAGTGAGTTTCTCTCACAAGTTCATTTCGGTTTCTCCTTTTTCTTTTCCCTTTCATTTTCGGCCTTAGGGCCAAGGTAAGGAGGGCTTGATGATGAGAGTTGTATGTTGATGTTTGTCACATGAACAACCTCTAAAGCTTGAGTTTTCTTAAGATAAGTTTATTATTTCCAAGTTTTGCTCAAGACATAGTTATGTTTCTCTTGAACCTTTGAAAACCCCATTTCTTTTCCTTGAGTTTTCAGCCATGAAGGCCTTTGGGACTTGGAAAAATGGTAGCTTGATGATGAGGGCTTCATGTTGATGTAGGTCACATGAACAAAACTCTAGAGCCTAAACTTGGTTTCTAGGCCAAGTATGTTTCGGTTTCTTTCCTTTATGTTGGTCATGAGTTTTGTTTTGTTAAGAAATGTAGAGCATTGTAAAAATACTCAATGATGAGGACTTGAGATGTTGGTGTTTGAATCACCAAGATCTTGGTCCCTAGAGTTCAAAAAAAAAATGGTTGTTTCCTCATGATGAGGTTTCGGCCACCTTATGGTTCTTGGTGGAGGTATTGGCTCTTTTTACACAACTTAGCAACACTAGTGTTTCTTTTCTTGTGAGGATGAGTTATGGGATGAAACTTTGTTTCCTTTAAAGTCTTGCAAGAGCTCTAAACAAGATATAAAAGAAGTTGCATCCATGTTTACTTTTATGCTTTGCATAGCATGTTTAATTTCAAGCCATCACTAAGCAACTTAAGGATTAAAATGAGAATGTGCATCATCACTTAATTAATCTCAAAGCCTACCTATTTCAACCTTAAAGTTGATTGTTGATTTGGAGTGAAAACTTCAAGAGGCCTAGAGCACTAAAATAAAGAATTGAACCTTGCACCTCATGTTTATCTTTTGCCTAGCACGTTTATGTTTCAAGCTTTGCATCTCATTTTATATTTCAAGTCATCACTAAGCGCTAAGAATAAGAATGGAGATGTATTTCATATTTACTTTGTGTTATCACTTTACTTTCAAAAAGGCTATAAAATGAAATGCATAGCACGTTTATTTTGATGTCGTCACTTAAAACTTTAGAGCTCAAAGACTTGCCCCTTTCATTTTGAGAAAAGAATTAAATCAAGGAGGTACTTCCTTGAATATCATTCGGCCATGTGGTGTAAATGGCTCTAGGATGAGTTTCATTTAACTACAAGGGCCTATAATGCATGACTTAGAATTTTTCTAAGCTTAGATGCACCCAACTAAGGTTTTAAACAAGTTTTCAAGTTTTGCATCTTGATCAAGGGTAAGATTAAATGGCTACTGCCCTTGGCGTTTTATGTTGAGTTTTGGCAAAATAAACTTTGATCTTATGGAGTTTTGAAGTCCCAAAAAGGTTCTAAGAGAAACTAGCAAGTTATATGTTTGAAAGTAAGGTTTTTCTCATGATTTTATGCCTTAAGGGTTTCGGTTCTGCCTTAACAGTTCCAGCACCTTAAATTCTGTTTTGGGTGGTCTAAATATGTTGATTTACCTTGCCGAGTATGTGACATTTGTTCTAGACATTTAAAAGCATCATTAGTGACTTTGTTTGCCTAATATGTGAATTCTAGAACTACTAAAGAATGGCAAAGTTAGTTTCTGCCCAGCCTTGATAAAATAGTTAGAATCACATTATAATATGCCTAGATGTGCGGGAGTGACTCATAATTGGCTTAGGTATTAATTACTGCACCATAGACAAAGTCGGAAGCGAGAAAGGGCTTAAAACGCATTTTTCTAGAACACATAATTCATCAAATGTGAACAACTACATAAAGCTGTCCAACCATAATTAATTAGGAATTA
This sequence comes from Dalbergia oliveri, assembly GCA_030441495.1. Taxonomy (NCBI): domain Eukaryota; kingdom Viridiplantae; phylum Streptophyta; class Magnoliopsida; order Fabales; family Fabaceae; genus Dalbergia; species Dalbergia oliveri. Next base: position 3,761,228 of record JAMLFY010000005.1, on the reverse strand, counting down.
GAACTTAATGGATTATGGTAATGAGGTTAATCAATCCCATCAGCATGCAAGAAAACAATGGGATAGTTTGAGGTTACCCGATTCAGAGATTTCTACCTTAAGGGATGATTATGTGTCTCGCATTTAATGATGAATTGATGTGTTAGCTCATGACATATATGGTGCCATGTAAACTATTATCCTTAAATAATAGTTTTGTACTCTTACGTTATTGCTTCTTTAAAAGACCTTAGAGATGCCGAAGTAGTAATTTTGTGTTACGCATTAATTATGCGGCATCTCAAAGTAACATGTTAAACTTAGGGTGACTTAAAATATGAGAATGTAATCCTTTGAAACCACCAAACGAAGGGTGGGGACGATGTGATTCTAGCCCCCTAAACCCGTACTTAAGGTCGGGAAGTTGACTTATCCCAAGGGATGAAGTCTAGATGCTAGTGACGACTAGTGTGGTATGAGCTCATAACCTAGAGATTTCTCAAAAGGGAGAAAGATTAGGGCGGCCCAGTTAAGTAAAGGTTCTTATGTCACCTAAGTAACCAAGTTATATGACTTATGTTCCATGTACCCAGTTATATGCTTTATGTCCTATGTACCCAGTTGCATGATTTACGTTCTATAATTCAAGTATATAGCTTATGTAAACACAAGTGCCATGTTAAAAAGAACGGATTCTCGGAAATTGAGATTTTAGAAAACTCATAATTGAACCAATATATGTCCATGGTTTTATAAATAAACCGAGAACCCTGGAGACGTAGATGATGACACATAGAATAGGAGGAAAACCCTACGAGTTTCTTTAGCAAGAAAACTCACTCCCTCTATCTCTCTTTCCATTACGTCTTCAGATCGAGATGGCGACCTTCATCCTATTCATTGACACGCCGACATGGGAGATCCACCATGACCCAGAGCTTGGGTCATTTCATTTTGAGGGCTCTTGCACCGTTCGTGTGTTCGCATTTCTTGGACGACCCTTCCCCATCCAGGAGATAGCTACCTCTTTACCCCGACGTCTCCTTATGATGATGCGATGATTTTTGAGCACGCCCGTACGCTTGATGAGAGGATTCTACGGACTCACTCTGCCAGTTCTGAAGGGTACCAGAGTACGTGCCCCTCACTCAGGACTCGGAGGAGGATCCCTCAGAGGACTCTGCCCCACTCCACCGCATATGCCCATGGGTAGTGAGGAGACGGTGACTCAGCCTCGAGAGCCCCGGACCCGTCCACGGCCTCGACGTAGGGAAATGTCCAGCCATCCACCATGCCCGCTCCAGCCGAGCTTCATCATGGAGGACCTGCTCGAGTGCCTACTCCAGACGCACTTCGTCCATGGATTGGTTACGTCCCGCCTTACCCATGGCATTAGCTTTAGGATAGAGGGTAGTCCTTAGTGCACGCACTACACATAGAACGGATAAACTTTCTTTTGTATTGAGGTTATCCACTTTAGATGTTCTTGGGAGGGGTGTTCCTTTTATGATTTCTGGTTCTGTGGTTTCTATTTACATGTATTTCTTGTTTCAGTTGTATTTGCATCATCTCATGTACTCAAGAGTCCTCCGTAGGGTAGGCATATTATTATGTATGAAGTATTTCAATGTGATGTTGTTATATTTGATCTGGAGCCACTTCTATGTTTATATTTCCGCACTTTATGATACCGACCCGATAAGATACGCGCGGCTTTTATTTTAAGTTATGTAAAAAAAAAAAGTGGCTCGTATTTTCTTTAAGTTATTTCTCTTTCTCATAAAAGAACCATGACAGTAAGTAATGACTGATATTTGGCCTAAGTACTTACTAGTAGTATTGGGTCAAATGTTAGGTTGTTACAAGGATCACCAGCTTTACGTATCCCCTGGTGCAATGGAGAATTCAAAATCATGTAGTTCTGTAGAAAATAATTATGGGTTGATTAATGTTATTTTCAAAAAGGAATTTTAGAATATCAAGTGTCATAACTAAATATTCCAGAACATAGGATTAACAACTCTTTACGGCTCAATTAATTCCTATTTTTGAAAGGTACTCTAATTATTATTACCTTTTTTATTTTTTATATTAAAAGTAAAATTCCCAAAAATTTTATTTTTAAAACCCAAATTAATTCAAATCCTTATTTCAAACTTTCTATTTTTATTGCTCTAGTGAAAGAACAAGCAAAACAAAAAGGTTAACGCAATGATTTACGACTTTTTTTTTTAATTTTTAGAAGATGACATTTACACTATCAAACCCAAAAAAAAAAATTATGAGCACTAATTATGATGAAAGTTTATTTTTATTTTTTTATATTTTTCTTTTTGATAAAATAAAATAGAAGCAAAATACCCAAGAAATCATTTTAAACCCCAATTAAATAAAACTATTTTTTTCTTTGTAAGCTTGTTCTTCTTTGACCTAAACTAAATGAAAACTACTTTTTTTTTCAACAAAAGCACATCAACTAAAGAAAGGGAAACATAAACTAACAGAATCACTCATATATATATATATATATATATATATATATATATATATATATATATATATATTTAAAAGGTAAGCAAATATCTAATTTAAAAATAAGAAAATAAAATAAAACTTAACTTAAAAACATAAAATCTTTAATCAATCTAAACACCAACTTAAACTAACAAGAATAAAAGTCCAAACAACAATTAAAGAATACTGCAATACAAAGAATAACTTATTTCTTTTTTTTATATAAAATTTTTTGACTAAACTTAAGCCCATGAAAATAAAGCAAAGCCCAAATTCTACCCCAACAAAAATAAAACAACTAACAAAAAATAATAATAAAAGACAAAAACAAACTCTTAACCTAATTCTAACCCTTCCCCCAAGCACATATGCGCGCACACACACACACACACATAAACCAAACTCACCTACACAACCCATACTCATGCACACTTACACATATACACAGATAGAAAGAAGAGAGAGAGAGGGGGAGGCAAGGCAGGGAAAGAGATAGCGAGGCGGAAAGAGAGAAAGAGAGCACGCGAGAGAGGGAAGCCGACTAGACCGATCCTTGGAGAGGACGGGGTTGAGAGTGAGGCTGTGAGAGTAAGGTCGTGTACACGGTTTGGGTATGAAGGCTTTAGAGACACGGTGCGCCGAGGAAGAAGAGGTCATCGGTGTGGGAGAGCCGGTGATGCGTGAAAGGGAAGAGGAGCCGCCCAGGACCATTAGGCCGATCCGCCGCGCCCCACTGCGATGACAGCACAAGGGCGCGATTGCCGAATGCCGGGAGTGGTAGCGGAGGAAAAAAAGTGTGTCGTGGTGGGATTTGGAAGGGGTGGCTATGGAGGTTCACGATCTGCCCTGGAAGCTGATTTGTCGCAGTGCTGGCTGGCTGAGGTGGCCGATTGTGAGGGAGGGCATGAAGGAGGAGCGAGTCCTCGGTGGTGGTACGACGTGGTGGCCTGGTGGATCTACTTCAGCTTGGTGATGATGGCGGAGGGCTGTGGCCCGCGTGGTTTTGGAGAGGGAGACCGATCCGTGGCCGAGAGCTGAGGACGAGGCCCACCTGGCGCCGAGAGGGTGCATGGAGGATGAGGAGGAGGAAGTCGCCATGCTGGTCACGTGGTGGAGCCGCCATGGCCTCCCCCTTTTTTCTTCCCATTTTTTTTTATTTTGATACTGAAAGAGAAAAAAATACCTATGCTACCGTTGTTGCCTCTAATTTATTTTGCTGGGTTGTATTGCCTGGTTTTCCTTCAAAGTTTTTGCCAGATTCCTGTTATAATGTATTGGTGTAATATTCTTTTGTGTTTGAAATTTTTCTTGTAGCGGTCCTCTCTTTCAAAGATTGTAATAATGAATTTATATATGTAGCTCCCTAACCATCATTCACCATCCCCATTCTCATTTTAGCACCCCGTGAGACATCTCAAACTCATCACGAAAGAAAATTTGCCATTTTGTAGATAGTGGAAAGGAACATAATCATGGTGTCTACCTCCTTCCATTCCTCCGTGATCTGAGCCCCATTCAAGATGCTTTCTCCTTTACGACTATGTTAAGATCACGAAAGAAAATTTTTTGTTTTTTCTTGTTCTTTTTTTTATAAAAATGCAATGGGCTGCCGTGGGTTAGAATTTTTTTTTTTATGCACATGGACCAAAAATGTAAAACAACAATAAAACCAACCAAAAATCATGGTCAAAGCTGGATTTGGATTAATAAATGGGCTAAACTGAAAAAAGTGCCAATTTTTTAGTTTTTTTTTTGTTTTATGGCCACAAATTTGAGTGTTCACAATAGTACTATAGATAAAATTTCCTTTTTTTTTAAATTGTTGAATACTTTTGTTGAGCTGGATGTGAAATACCTATATGATATTTGATGACTTGTTCTTTTATGATTTTGGAAGAACTTGTTTGAGAACACCACCATAACCAAGGTCGAAGACGTCATTTCAACTATTAATGGTGTAGAGGGTCTGATATTCCTAAACATGGAAGACTCTTAACAAGACTTTTGACTTTTATAACTGTTTGACTCATCTCTTTATCCCATGGTGGAGGATTTTTCCTAAGATGCTTTTACAAAGGGGCACATATAGTTCTTATGTTAGGAATAAAATCTTACATAATTAAGACATCCTAAAAATCTTTGTAATTACTTTTTATCTTTTATTTCATTTGGAAATTTTTCTATAAATTCTATCTATCTTTTAATGGGGTAATTGTTCCTTGATAAATCTCATATCCTAAAAATCTTACTTTTAATTGGATTATCTTCATTTTCCTGGCTAATATAACTAATTCATTTTCTTTTATAATTTCAATAAAATTTTCTAAATGTTGTATAGGTTGATTAGTGCCTTTAGAGAATATCAAACATCATCTAAATATACAATAGAAAATTCCATGTATGGATAGAAGATGTTATTTATAATTTCTTGAAATTTGCTTGGAGCGTTTTTAAGTCCTTGAGGCATTACGTTCCATTCATAATGTCCAAAAGGGACTACAAATGCAGTTTTATATCTATTATCTTCTTTTACATATATTTGATAGTATCCTGATTTCTTATCAAAATTTGGAAATATATTGGCATTATTTAATCTTTTAATTAAATCATTTTTATTAGATAATGGATATCTAATCCACTTTAAAACTTTATTTAACGCTTGTAATTAATTACTAATCTGGGGGCTCTTCTTTCCAATTCAATGCTTTCATAACATAAAATCCTTAACAACTCCAAGGAGACTTGGGAGGGTCTTATTAATTCTTTTTCTAAAATATTCTTGTACCTTTTTCTACAATATCTCAAACATTCTTCATTCATTTGTATTGGTTTTTCCTTGGTTGGTATATCTTTTCTTTAAATCCTTCTTTATATGGTAAAGATATTTAATGTATTTTTCTATGATGAAATGCCATGGATTGTTATCACATATTTCTTTTTCTATTTTGTCTTTAACTTCTTTTATTAATTTTTGTACTTTTAGAGTTTGTATCTATTCTTCTATTCTTCTATAATGAATTTCTTTATTTAATAAATTAATTTGTTTTGTTTTTGGTTTATTAATGTTCCTTTTATTTTCTCTCATGATATTGAAGCTACTTGTAATAAATTTAATTCTTTCTTTCTAGGTGGTTCTAAAAATTCAAAGAGGATTAGGGTTTCTAGTACTACATATATTTCTACTCCTTTTTCTATTGTCCAAAAAGGGTATAAAGAATTATAAAGGGGGTTCCTAATATTATAGTGTTCATAATATTTTTTACTAATACAAAAGAGGTAGTCAAACATATTTTATTCTTACAAACTTTTGCATTTTAAAGCTTATAATTTATTTTTAATCCTGCTACTTGCTTTTGAAACTCTTTCAGTTGTTTTTTCATAATATTTAGTTAGTATTACTTCTTCTTATATGGCATTAATATTTGTGCCTAAATCAACTAAGGCTATTAACTCAAATCTTTCTTCTTTTACTATTAAAGTGATTTTTGTCCATCATTTATGAGTGTTCATTAAGCTTAATATTTTAATAAAAGGTATAGAACTTTTCAACTTCTTTAGTTTCTTTTATAGTTATTGATTTTGGAATTTTTTACTTTTATAATTTGTTCTCTTCTAATTGTAATAATTTGAATTCTAATGCAATATTTTGTTGTTTTAATTCTAAAATTTCTTGTTTTAGTGTTTTAATTTCATTTTGAAACTCTTTTATTGTAATTGATTCTTTAGGGGCTTTAAACCTATTATAAACTTTTTTTTATTTCCTGGTCTTATTTCTTCTCGATGGTTCTCTTCTTTTGTAATTAATTCATTTAATTGTTGTAAGAATTCATTTCTTAATGGTGAGTCTTCTAATTTGTCTATTATTGATATTAATGTTGTTGTTTGGTCTCTTGTTAAACATTTAATGTTTTTCCTATACAACTTTCACAATTACATAAACCTGGTCCTAAGTAGTAATTTTCTTCTTCCTCTATTTCTAATTCTTCTAATGAATTTTTTTTATCTAATTAGTAGATTTCATTATCTATCACTTCTTCTTCTTCACTATTAATCTTTTCTTCCTGAATTCGGTTCAGTCTTATTAATTAATACTGTTAATAAAGTATGTTTTAATTCTTCATTGGTTAGTTCATTTATCTTTTGTTGTACTCTACAATTTTTTGCATAGTGTCTTGGTTTCCCACATTTTCAGCACACATTTTCTTTTTTAACTACTTTTTATACTTTCTTTTTGTAGGAGTTGGTTTGTTTTGATAAGTTTGTGGAGGTTGAAGTTTTGCTTTTTATAATATCTTTTGGGATTATAAGCTCTTACAGCTTTAGTTTGTTTTCTAATTTGTTTCTTACGTTGACTACTAGGGCTCTTAAAGGATTCATTCCATATTATTAGCAAAAGGTTCTTGATTCTCTTCTCCTATTTAGATTTTCTTTTCTCATTTTATTCTCTTCTATCCTATTTCTACTATAGTATTATGGAGTTGACCAAAAGTTAGTTGCTCATAAGGGATCTAGGTACCAAAGTGAGATTGTAATTTTTGTGTTACTTTTAGCAAATAATCTTGGTAAAGCTACTACAAATCTCTCTTTCCAAAAGGGTGCATTTGCATCTTCTCTCATTAATACCTTAGACATGAACACTTCTTTGTACCATCTATAATTAGACACGGTTGGACATTTTAAATTAATTAATTGGATTCCTATTTTTTCTCTAAATATACTTGGATTTCCTATAAAGCTTTTAATTATTGAAAAGATTAAAGTTGTGGTTGTATCTGATACTATAGATTCACCTTCTTATTTTACACTAGTAAGTTTGATATTTCTATCATCTAGGGTTAGGAAATTATCCCACCATCCTTTAATTATCCTGTAAACCCATGATGTAACACCCTAACTCTTAACCTCATATGCTGTTCATTCAGTTATCGGTTGTTACGCCTTTGTTTCAGATCTTGACATACTTTCCTCTAAAATCTGAATAATAAAATATGATTAAATTTTTCTTTTCGAACTTAATACTTAAAATGCGAGCCGTGCGTGCGCATATGTAGAGATTAATACACACATGATATATCAAACGTATACACATCATCATAGCATGTATAAGCAAGCCATAGTATAATCACAACATTAGTTATATTAACATGTCATAGTCACAACATAACGACGATGTCCTCTGAACACGAGGACACCTAAACACAACAAACAAGATGAACATACACAAGCCCAACGCTAGACATTACTATAGCACTACTAGACTAGTCCTCATGCTTTCGCTGAAACCTCTGATTCGGTGGATAGCATAGTTCCTATGTTAGCCCCTCAAAGGGGGTCATGAACATTCACATCATTCATGTCTAGAGACAACACAGAAGAAAGGGAAAAGGGATGAGAAACTTATACAAGATTCTCAGGAGGGCCTCCGACTTTAACAAGTGTCATCGTCGTCGCCTAGCCACTTTGGTTTTATTACGAAAGAGGTGTGCATGCATGAGGTTCAATTTTAATTTCTCAAATCCTATTATCCGAAGTGATTGTCTTTTAGCATGGTCTTAATGTCATGAATGCAACAGATAATATTATGTATGCGTGAAATACCTAATAGGAACGATAGAAGTAAATAACACATGTCCCTCGATTCAAATGCACTAGTGAAATAGAAATGAAACATATGCATGTGCATCTTTTACTTTGTCATGATTGAATTCTTTGAGTTCATTTCTTTTTACTTTTCCACCCTCATCATGGTCACCAAAATCCACCTAACATGCCGGCCCCGGCGATTTTCTCATGGTCACCAAAACTCTAAAACGCCTTCGCCTAGGAATGAGCTCAATCCTAACTAGTAGTCACTAGATTTCATATGGGCAAAAGAGGGGAATCTCATCTCTTTCTAAATCACCCGTACAACCCTTAACTTGGGAAGTCATAAATGGGATAATTTCCACATTAGCATATTATGTATGGATGCAACATGAGCACGAAATCATAGAATATTATCAAACAAGTCATAACAAGATGCAACATCACAACTTTATCATATACTTTACTCTTGCTTTTTAACATATGTAGTCCTCATGGCATGCTAGGTAATATAAATCATGTCACACACATTCCCAATAAGTAATCATGCAAGACTATACCTTCACATAAGCATCCATATCATAGATTCATTTCCTCATAAACAAAACACTCTTTGCACATGTAGGGTCCTAGTAATCGATTACACATGCTGGTAATTGATTCCAGAATGAAACTTGGTTCTGGGAAAGGGAGAACAACAAAGTAATTGATTACATGAATGGTAATCGACTATGAAGTTCAGACGTTTTGGTATTAAAACACCTGGAAATCGATTATATAAACTGGGTCAATTACCAAAGCCTAAAATCTTTCTGAAAGCATTCTGGTAATTGATTATGCAGGGTTGTAACGATTACTAGAACCTCAATTTTTAAGAACACAAGGTTTTTGACATATACTCAAGTATTCTTACCACTTTAAAACCATTTTGCCACCTCTTTCCAAAACCCCTTTGAAATTTTTTCATATTTTGCAAATCTCAAAACAACATTTTATCATGACTAAGGTGCATCAACTAGCCATGATTAAAGTTTCCATTTTTACAAAACTTTACATGTGATACTTGGGCAAGTCTTTGAGCTCTAGATCTTTTAAGTGATGACATAAACATAAACATAAAGATGCTATGCTTCCTTATTTTACTCTTCATTAGGAAATAAAGTGAGAGCATAAAATAAACATGGGATGCAACCTCTTTATTATCTTTAAGAATTAAGTGATAACTTGAAATATAAACATGCTAGGCAAGAAAGATAAACAAGGAATGCAAGGTTCAATTCTTTATTTTAGTGCTCTAGGCCCCTTGGAGTGTTTACTCCAAATCAACAATCAACTTTAAGGTTGAAATAGGTAGGCTTTGAGATTATTTAAGTGATAATGCATATTCTTGTTTTTAATCTTTAAGTTGTTTTAGTGATAACTTGAAAGTAAACATGCTATGCAAGGCATAAACATAAACATGAATGCAACTCATTTTATCTTAACTAGAGCTCTTATAAGACTTTTAGGAACATCATGACCTTAGCTCAATATGTATCTAACAATGTAAAGTGAGCCTTAGAGTTCTTAGCACCAAGACTACAAAGAAATCTTTGGTTTTGAACTTCATCATCAAGCTCAAGAAAATGGACTAAGACAAAAACATCAATGCTTATCAAAACAAACATAGAAAGTACTACTTATATTCTTTATTTTATTGCTCATGGGCTTCAATCTAGAGTAAACTCTTAGAATGGCCAACCAACTTTAAGGTTGGCAAAGGTAAGCTTAGAGCTTTTTGAAAACATGTGTTTAAGTTTCTTAACTAAACCATTAGTGAGCTACTTAACATTTTCATCAAACTTTGAACAACTAAAGGAATGAAAACCGAAATCATGTTTGGCCCAATACCAAGTTTTCAAGCTTTAGAGTTTTCTCACATGGTAACCACAAGACTATTATCTTGAAAACTCATCATTAAGCTATCATGAAAAATTATCAAGGCCTTAGTGGCTGAAAAGAAAAAGAAAGGAAGAAGAAAAATCGAAACATAAAAGCTTAGGGAAGATCATTCAAACATCTTTTTAGAACAAGAACAAGACTTAGTAAAGCAAGTAAATAACTTAGAGAACAACTCCCTACCAAGTTATGAAAAGAAAAGCTTGTTTCTTGAAGATGAGAAGAAATCTCCTTAGAACCTCAAGGATGAGATTTCGGCCAAGAGAGACAAGGAAGAGAGCTTGGTCCTTTGCTTGAAATGAGAAGATAAAAATCTTCTCTTGGTGCTTGATGATTTTAGAAGAGCAAGAGAAAGGAAGGGAGAGGTATGTTTTAAGAGAATAAAGAAGAGAAAGAGGCTTCTTTGAACTTTGAGAAGAAATCCTAGAGTTTGCAAAGAGTGTAAAAGATTGAATAAGCTTTCATGCAAGCTTATTTATAGATGAAGTGAAGCTCATGGATGGCCTTTGAGGAGGAGGAAGTGGCCATTTTGAGAGGAAAGGAGGAAAATATCTCATGGTCAAGGCATGGTGTTGGGCATAGGCAAGGCATGGGCAAGGTATGGGCTTGGTATGGCTCTTTTGTGTGCAAAATAAATCAACATGTGAGGAAAAGGGGTGGGGATTTCGGCGCCTCTTGGATTGCAAAAGGGGAGGAAATTTTGCTCATGTAATTGTGGTTTAAGGATGTGTTTAGGTGTTTCTTTGATTAAGGTTTTGATTAGGAGTTTGTAAGAAAGTGTTTAGGTGAGGTAATGGGTAATTAAGGCTATCAAGACATGATTAAGAAGTTGTTCTTGCTAGATTAATAAATCAAAACTCTTTTCAAACTAAATTAAATCATACACAATTCCTTGATTTAAGGAATTGAGAGAGAAAACACTATCCATGATTCCATGACTAGGAATATTGAATCCAAGAATGAAATTAGAGTTTAACTAAGCAATCTTAGGTTCTAATTACCCTTAATAAATTATTTTGACTCTAGATTAATTATCAAAATTAATTAATCTTCCAATTAAAGCCTAATATTGCTTAAGTTTCGCTAATCGCGTCATTAAGCTTAAAATGCCCAAGGCTAGGGGCAAAATGATAATTTTGATAAAAATTAGCCATTAAGCTTAACAGTTACTAAACATAGCTTAAAAACATCATTTAAAACCTTTTGGTAAAGTCCGGAGCAATCCTACGAAATCAGGTCAAAAAGCCGTAGGGCATTTTGGTAATTTCACGTGTTTTGAAACTAAAAATGAGATTCTTCTGCTCTATTACCACACACAACATACATAATCCCTTATTATCATGAAAACATCCCCTTGAGGATGGTCGGTTGCGATTTTTTGTCTTTCCGGTGAAATGACCTTAGGGCATTTCCATTTGTACACTGGAAAATTGTATAATGTTACACATGAGCTATAGTTTTTGCTGTATCGCTTCTGGCATATGTCTTGACTTATAAGTTATGGTTGCCATTGCTATTTGACACGTAATATCTAAATAGCTTGTTCACTTATTCCATCTAGATTCCATTCTTCTAAATTTGTTCCACTAAGGAATTTTGTACCATTTGAGCTCCTTCTTCAAAGCTTAAATCAATTGGAGTAGGCCTTGCATAATAATTTTTTAGTTTCTGAGATTATTGTCCTTTATTGCTAATTTAGTTATCCTTAATTCTAAAGAATTTATGGCTTTTGTTTTTTAATTTTCTCTTTAATATCTTCTATGTCGCTTCGATTGTCATTTTAGGCTTAAAGATTTCAGAATCACTACTTATTTAGTATATTGAAGTTTCTATTAGTTTTGGAGTCACATAGCTTTTACCTATACTAGTGCTAGTACTACTACTTTCTGTGTTGCTTTCAATTCTTCCGTTGTTTACTTATGATTTCTAACATTACATTTGAATAATTTAGTTGTTAATGAATCTCTTAGTATCTTGTTTATCTATATTTCCTTTTAGGCTAGTATCTTTATAGCGAGCTATTTCCACTTTAGTATTATCTGAAACTTTTATGATTGCATTTTCTTTTGGAGGGTGTTTTGATTCTATTACCTTTCCTTACTATTTTCCAGGGGATGTGATTTTTGCTAAGGGACAAATTTCTTTAACCTTTTTATTATGATGATTATTTTTTAACCAATCAAGAAATATAGATTAATCTCATTATCTTCCATATACTGATAAAATATTTTCCTAATTTTTCGGCCCTTTGTTAAAAGTTCCAAAAAACCATTTTCTTAATTCTTTATTATATTCAACTTCAAAATCGATTCTTATCCATTTCTTTATCAATCTTAATCTTCTTAGTTAATACATTTAATATTTGTGATGCGGTTGGAGAATATTGGGTACTATCTTCATAGATCGGGTTGTTATTCCTGCTTTACTATTATCAATTCCTCTTATATCTAGGTTATTGTTGAGCTATCTATTGAATGTCTAGACGGTTAGGGTTTATATATATGGGGTTCTCATACTTTTACAGACGTCTAATCTATTCATCCTTAACCTTATATTGTTTCTTTCTCTTGGATTATTTCTCTTATCCAGTATTTTCAATTTTTGTTTGTTCTACTACATCTTCTAATAACCATTCTTCTAGGACATGCTTTATTACTTCTAATGTTTTAGTTTCTTAGGAACTTGTATGGTAGTTTTCCTTAAAGTTGCTTGTACCAATATAGTTTCATCTCTTGGAGCTATCTTAGTTACTTTATGATATTATTATATATTATCTGAAATGATCATATTTCTCATCTATTATGTCATTAGGGGTTTTAACATATAATTTTATGGCCTTTGAAGTATATTCATTATTTATATTCATTGCAAAGTTTGGATAACAGTTAAAGAAAATTGGTCCATCATGACAATTACTTTCTAAGGTAGCTATTAATGAGTCTTTAAATTTTTTAAACCTTATATCTCGTTAATATTATTAATATGGGAATATTTACTCCTATATTAAAGTTTGGTTTTGCTGCGACTTGTATTAATCCTAAATGTATAAAATTAAACCCTTGTTTTTATGCTCTCTTTCTTTTCAGCTTCTAATATATTTATTATATTGTTATTACTTGTTGTTGGATAACTATATTCTAACATATGAATTTCTTCATCTCTTTGTTGCAAAAAATGTTGACTTTTATATACTTCATTTTTTCTAACTATTGGTATAGACTAATAATGTAACCTTTCTTCTATTTTTGCTATTTGTAATTCTACCAAGGAATTATTATTGTTATTGGGTGTTGAAGCTTGTTCATTATTTGTTCTTACTACTATCTCATTATTTCTTCCTAAGTTCAAATTACTTAAAGTTCTAAGAAGAGCTGCCATTAATCTTATTAATGTTTTATGCTACGAGACTACCCTAGCTTAACAACGGCTTCACTTGCCTCTCGCCATATATATATATATATATATATATATTGAAATTATGAGAGAATACATTTTTTGTATAAATGTTTAAAATTTTTTACATAAAAGATAATATTATAATAATTTAAAATAGAAATTTTATATTATTATATTATTTTATACTAAACAACCTCTAGCTCTATGATTGAGATTAGCTAGCCTTAAGCTCTTCCCGTTTCATTCTTTTTATACCCACATCCCTGCTTATTTCAGACTTCTCTTGAGCCTTGATAGCAATCGATGTGGAAAAGCCAGTTGTAAGATCTTTGTTAGCTCCAACCCTTTAGAAAGCTTCATAGCAATATGTTTTGAGTGACATCAAAACCAATTTAAAGAAAATATTTTGAAGAACGACTAATGTCTTCATTGAGTTTCTTGACATAGCATATAGGTTATTTCCTGAATTGCATAACGTGGACTTAAAGCGAGAATAATTTCACTTTGCATGTGTAAACATGATTTATCTTATATAAAGAACATTGAACTTAATAGAAGTGAATATTATATCATGCAAAGTAAGCATACATGCCTTACGGATATAAAGATATTAAGACAAGTACAAGAAACCAAAATCTGGACTTCAGAAAGTAGCATAAGACTTTAAAAAGACACCTGAACTAAGATTTCCATTAAACCGCGAAGCTAATGTGTTCTACTAGCTTCAATCTTCATGATCGCAACTCTTTTAGTATCATAAAGCTTGGATTGAAGATTGAAGACCAAAGATTTATGGATGAATTTCACTTCAAAAAGCTCACTTCAGTTGCTGAATGTTTACCTTAATGAAAATAGGAAATCTGAATCTTTGAAATTCAAATTTAAAGCCAAACTAGTTTCAAATTCCTTAAGTCATCTCTTCTACTAACTTGGTCAAATAACCTCAATTTCTAGAAGAGTTCAGAAATCACGTTTAGAAAGTAAGATTTGTTCTTAAAGTACATCAGAACCTCATATCTCACAATGGCTTTTGCAAACTCTTAACAATAGACAACTATTCTTCTAGACTTCTTTTCCAAGACACAAGTGAATGATGAAACATGTGTCATTTAGAGATCTGATCAAGGGCAATGGTCATAATGGAAGACCGTCTAAATATAGATGCTGTTCAATGTAAAAGTGACTGAGGTTGCACAAAGAGAAAACTCCTGCAAATGTCTCATGTTCCAACAAAGGTTCATCATATCATTATGTAATCAGCTCCTGATTGAAAATCTTCTTTCCACGTTCTGGAATAATTATATGTTCTTCTTAGGAAGAGTTGTGGGAAGAAGTCATTCAAGTTATCCTAGGTTATTCATGTATATTTTAAGGAAACTGAGTGTAGGTTAGTTTTAGTGGTAACCCAAACACAAACCTTTGCATCCTTGATCTAGAGTGATCAGTGTGATAGCTTGGAGAGGCTAATGTAAAACTCACTTGCAACGTGATAGTAAGGTGTTCTTGTTACTCTTGGTTCAGCTGAGAAAATATTGGGGAAGATTACTCAAAGGTTTAGCTTGGAGTGCCTGGTGAATAACTACTTTCAATATGACAATAAAGGTTATCTACTAGTCACTGGTTTAACCTGTCTAAGGCTGGGAAAGATGTACCCAGTTTAGCTTGGAGAGGCTAGTGAATAACTACTTTCAATGATTGTAAGGGTTGTCTACTTGTTAATTGGGCTTGGAAGACCTAGGACAAGACTATTCAAGGTTCAGACGAGAGGCTTGTGAATAACTACTCAGGTTAGTGAAGTGCTGGGTTGGCTATTGGTCACAAAAGAGAAGCTTAAGAAGGCT
Organism: Dalbergia oliveri; assembly: GCA_030441495.1. NCBI lineage: Eukaryota > Viridiplantae > Streptophyta > Magnoliopsida > Fabales > Fabaceae > Dalbergia > Dalbergia oliveri. Next base: position 3,745,977 of record JAMLFY010000005.1, on the reverse strand, counting down.
AATGTAATGACTATCCATTTTTCTTCTCTAGTTTGAGAAAGATGTTTAGTGGAACCTCAACGTATGTTGAGACCGGATGTAGGCATGTTTGGCCAAACCATAAAAATACTTGTGTCACTTCTTTTTATCCCTGAATCTCTTTACATCTTTGTTATGCTTGTAATCTAATATATGTTGATATATCATTTTGGCTATTCCTGTGATTTCTATGCTTCAGGTCTACTTTCTAAAATAGCTAATATGTTTTCATCTGCAATTGAAGCTTAGTGCTTGATACAATTCACTTAAATGTTTCAGACCAAAAGAAGCGAACATGATTCAACCTCCTTTCGTGCAATTTCATACATACAAGTAGTATTAGAGCTAGGCTTCTGAGGGTTTAAGTAGGCTAATACCGCAGGGGATGAGATCTGAAGCTAAGAATAGCATGGATCTACATTGGAGATCACTTTACCAATGGACCGCCTTTTTTTTATGAGACTTCTGGTTTGGCCAAGCAAGGGATATGTAATAATTGTACATGGGCTTGTGAAGATCTTGATGAAAGTATTTTAATTCTTAAAAATGGTTAGAAAATATTAAGAAGCTTTTAAGAAAGAATGTCTGTTGGTAAGTAATAGCCATCATGAATATCAAGTTCTTCAAACTCTTATCAAGAATACTCTCTGGATCTCTTAGATCCCCAAAATCAAGTCTGAATACTTAATGAACTCATAAAAAAGAGTATGTTCTTTGTTCCTGAAGTCGATGAATCAAAAGCAAAGTAAAGCTATATGCAATGGAAGTTGCTGAAACCTCAAATGAAGAGGATGTATTTGATGAAATATTTGAGATTGACGAATATAGAGACCTCTATGTTTATGAACCAGTTGTTAAAAGCCTAAAAAGGCTAAGTAAGAAAGGATGAGACAACAATCTCAGGAAGATAAAAAGGGCAAAGAATGTATTGAAAGAGAAACCTGTTATCTGAGATAAGAAGGAACTTTGAACCTTTCTATCCAAAGCTCTTGATATCACTAAAAAGTTTTCACATTAAAACAGTAAGAGCTTGCTAGCTACCTAGAGCATCTCTGAAGATATAAAGAATAGGTCAGAAAGTCATATGAGCTAGAAGATGTCACAAATTTATACTTCATGGCATGAGTACACCTAAATAGAAAAATGCAAGGTAAGAGTATTGAACTCATATTGATATTTTCTCTACTTGCACTGGATGATGAGTTGTTGGAAATTTCTCAGACTCCTTCCTTAAAATATCTCATCTTAAGTATTATTTCAGAAGGTTGCTTCTGAATTTAAAATTATAGGTCTTGAAGTCAAATATATCCTAAGCATTTTATAAGCAATAGTTTTAGAAAACAAGTTCTGGATATGAAGAGGAAATAAATGAGAAAAAGTAATGTAACCTCATCTAGTTTGGAAACGCTTATTTCTTACACTCTTTGTCACAAAGAAGAGACACCCACTTACAAATAATTCTTGAGAAAGAAATTTGTCTAAAAGGTTGGAAATCTTATTCTTGAAAACTAACCAAGCTACCCTAAAAGAAAGTTGGGTACCAAAATAAAAAAACTATTCTTATTGCAAGTGAAAGGGGTCAAATACTTGAAATGACAAGGAACAAACAAACGTTGACTACACCAAATACTTATCTTGAATAAGGAAGTAGATCAAGAAGCTTAAAGCCTAAGATCCTCAAATGACTCAAGCTAGATAATGAATGACTTAAAGAAATCTTTGCTAATATTTTCAAAAGAACTAGAGGAATGTCTTGAAAAATGTGACTTAAGGATGTTTCTGAAACCAATTAGATGATCCAAAACATCACCTTTTCAGAAAGCATGCTCAGGTCAAAGCATTCAAAAAGTAACATCATGGACATGAAGATGAGCAATCTTGAAGATAAAAGAGAAGTTGAGGAATCTCAATGATACAGAAACTACAAGGAGTTTCTAACATAAAGATAGCCTCTCAAGACAAAGTTCATGGAGAATTTTTCAGGGTATGAGAACCAGGTCATCCCTTAGATATATATCAAACTTGCTTTCATCTTTCCACCATTGAGCCTAAATGCTGGAAAGAAGTTTTGAGTTAATCAAAGTTAGGTGGATGCTTGGTAAAGGAGTTGTTCTAGTTTTAAAAAGGCAAAGTTGGTGAACTAGTTGAAATTCATCATCAACACAAATGAGATATTTCAAGAACACATTCATTGGTGCTGGAATGTCATGAGGAACAAAGCAAGTTTAATTGCACTAGGTCTTTGAGATGATGACTTCACTGGAAACAAAGTTGAAGAGAAATAGCACCAGGTGATTGCCTGTGTTTAAAAAAGTATGACCATTGGTTATGCAAAAGTTGAGTTCAAATGGCTCTCTCTACTACTAAGATGGATATATATTTGCTGAAGTTGATTGCACCCAGACACGATAAAGAAGGGAATTCAGCAAAATTATCTCTTGAGGTACTTCAATATCCTTGTCTCTCAAGGTATACAAGTGCTATTTATCTTGTTAAGAATCCTTTTAGCACTTTTAATTCAAGGTCTTGTTGTTACAACCTTTTTATCCATGATCCCTCTGAAGGAAGATATTGAGTTAATGGTCGTGGATACTGAAGACCTATATTTAACATATTCACAAATTATTAGCTCAAGATTGTTTTGTATCTCGAAAAGTTTTTTTAAACTCATGTGGTTTTAAATCTATAAGCATCCATGCAAGAACTTCTCTAGGCATCCTTCCTTCATAGCTCCAAACTTGAAGACCTAGCAAAGTCATCAGTTACATGTTCAGGATGTGAGGCAAGAACAGCAGTCAATTGGAAGATCACAAGGGCAGTTTGGCAATATCAGCCTATTTGGTTAGTTTATCAAGATATCAGTTGCAAGACCATGTATCATATTGAAGATCAGATTCCTTGTCTACTAGTTTAGAAAAAGATAGGTTGATTAGAAAGAGAGATTGTAAACAGGAAAATGAAGATTATATTGGGCCATAAGCTTCACATATGAAGATGAGCTTATGATAAGTATACGATATGTTGAGATCAGAAAGTGAATCATGAAGCTTAGAAAGAAGCCCTTTTGAAGTAATCTCCAGTCTAGGTCTCTCTTTCTAAAATGGATCTAAAGGCGGGAATAATTCCCACTCTTTTAGTTTTCTCTCTCCACGTTGCCTATCTTAAGTCACGTCCCCACATTACCTAAATAACCCCCATTCCTCACATACACAGCTTTTTACCTTCATTCTCATCCTCAAACGCATTCCCTCAATTGTTTTATCTTCACACTCCTTCGAGAAACCACACTTCCCTTAAACCCTTTTCCTTGCAACCAAAACCTCTTTCTATGTCACTTTAACTCTTTCCATTTTTTTTAAACATCACCAGATCTTAATCCTTTCTTCTTTTACCTCACATACAAACTTCTTTAAAATGGCTACAAAGAAAACACCACTAACCTTGAAAAGAGAGTTCCTTTCCACATGTACGATGATCCTCAGAATGCAGGATCACTATGATAAACTTTATGCTTCAAGAAAAATGGCTCCTGAAAATCGCTTAGAATAATCTTTGTAAAGAAATCACTATTCTTGATGAATATTCTCTTTTGTAGAAATAGGAGAATATCAGATACAAAATGAGTGAGCTATCCTAGGCTTGTCACCGCCTTCTACTCACAAATGGAAGGAAACTCAACCTCTTCCATAAGGTACTCTAATAAGAGAATGGTCCATCAAATCACTCCATCAGGACTTTAGGTCATTAATAGGCATTTAATGAAGGCTATATGT
>JAMLFY010000005.1:3583145-3741686 GCA_030441495.1 Dalbergia oliveri | reverse complement strand
TGAAAGAATAATGTATTAAAAGATTTCACTTATACAGAAGTGATTTCCAATGGAAGACCAATTTTAGATTGTTACCAGCCTTAAGTTCCTAATCCCACTTAGATTGAATTTTTTTTTAATCTCCAATTTTGTCTTTTCAAAGAAGTACTTCATTTGGATAGGAATAAAACCATTCCTTTAACGCCCCAATTTTCCTGGAATTTTTCCTGTCATTAGGAATTACCGAATTACCATAGGTAAATATTATATAAAATTTGAGACCAAACAATCCTTAATAAAGGAATATAACATTAGAAGAGAAGTTAGGAGTAATTCGTGCAAGTATTGCAAACCCCGATTTTCTATACGTGTAAAATGACCAAAATGCCCCTGAGGTTATTTTACTTAGGAAAATGAGGATCGTGGGCCCCACCCGTCCTCAAGGGGATGTTTTGATAATAATAAGGGATTGTTTGTGTTATGTGTAGAAGAATCATAATTTTGAGCTCGACGCGAAATGACCAAAACGCCCCTGCGTTTTAACCCCATTGCGTGCCGACTTAGCCCGAACCTCACTAAAATGTTTTAAAAGGTGTTTTTAAGCCATGATTAACCATTGGTTAAGCTCGGGTGGTCGGGCAATTTTTAAGTAAAATGACCGTTTTGCCCTGTCTTTTGCAAGTTTTACAAATTTTGAGATTTTTGATTCGTCTAACGAAACCTAAGCAATATTAGGCTCAAATTAAAGCTTATTAAATTCTAATTATTAATCTAGAGTCAAAATTATTTATTTAAATTGATTAGAACCTAAAATTGCTTTAAAACACTCAAATTGCTTACTAATTCACCTAAGCCCTTAACGTAAATTCTCTAAATTGCATGAATACCTTGCCTACACCTAAATAATACATGGAACACACAAAACCCTCTTCCATGAGGCTGTAATGCATGAAATAATTCAGCCATAATCATTAGAATTATTGCAAGATAATGCACTAAAACAAAATGCTAAAAAATTCCCTAAAACATGGCATAAAACATGCCTTAAACAAGAAATGATTTTCCTCCCTTTGTTCCCCATGAAAAATCCAAAATTATGCCTCCTTCTCTTGTCATACATGAGCTTGAATTCCTCTATAAATATGCTTACTTGAGGAGCCTTGGAAGCCTTGCTCATAACTTACACAAATTCTAGTTTTAGGAGCATCAAAAGCTTTCTTTCTTCCTCATCCTTGGCCGAAATTCTTCTCCCATTTCTCAAAGAGATTTTCTTTCATTTCACTCAAGGAAACCAAGTCCTATTCCTTTCCTTCAAATCAAATTAGGTAGGGAGTTGTCTTTAAGCTTATTTCTATGATTTGCTAAGTGTTGTTCTTGGTTCAAAATGATGATTTCATGGACTTTCTCTAGCTTTTCCATTCGGTTTTTTCTTTCTTTTCCTTTGAACATTTCGGCCATAAGGCCTATATGGGAATATGATGATAGCTTGATGATGAGGACCTTGAGTGTTGGTTGTAAATCCATCACAAGTTAGGCCTCTAAAGCTTGAAAATTCCACTTGATGCAAAACTTTAAAGAATGATGTTTTTATGATGTAAAAATAAAGATCTTGAGTTTAGAACTTGAAAGATGTATTTTTCACTTTGTCTTGCTAAGATATATTAGGTTGAATTTATATTTCTCTAAAGTCTTGGAAGAGCTCTAGTAAATAAATAAAATGAACTTGCATCCATGTTTAAGTTTATGCCTTGCATAACCATGTTTACTTTTATGTCATCACTAAATTCTCAAGAATGAATAAATGAACTTGCATTCTCATGTTTAAATTTCCAAGCTTGCATTTCATGTTTATGTTTCAAGTTGTCACTTAATCTTCAAAGATAATAAAGAGGATGCATCTCATATTTATTTTATGCTCTCACTTTATTTTATAATGGCTAAAAGAATCAATGCATGGCATGTTTATTTTATGTCATCACTTAAAGATCCTAGAGCTCAAAGACTTGCCCAAGTATCACAAACAAAGTTGGAACCATGGTAATAAGAACTCTAAAGCTCACTTTCAATTTCCTTAAGATTATTGGAGTCAAAGAATTCATTCTTTAAGAAGTCTTGAGTTTAGAGCTTAATAAGATGTAATAAGAATTCTCTTCTCCCTTCATCGGTCCAGTGCGGACTCCGCCGCTCCGTTTCTTAAGATTCTCTTCTCCCTCCATTGGTCCAGTGCAACTACCACCGCTCTGTTTCTTGCATCATGTTTATATTTCCAAGTTATCACCTTATAAAGACAAGATTAAAATGGGTTGCATAGCATGTTTATAATTCTAGCTATCACTAAATCTCTAAAGCTCAAGACTTGCTCTTTTTATCTTAAGAAAAATTCTAATCATGAACATTCTTTCAATGTATAAATCGGCCTCATGATTATGGAGGCTTAAAGTCTTATAATTTCCCTAAATTTTAACAAAAAGAATTAGTTACTAAAGGAGTTTTGAAGCTTTGCAAAAATTATACGGGAAACTAGTACTTTATGTATACTTGAAATGTGGTTTTATGTAATTATATGAGGTTCATGATTCGGCTACCTATCTAGTTTAGTACTACTGTATGATGATGGTTTAATATGTTCAAAGTTGTGATGATTATGATATATTGCTAAGAGAACGATTCTATGCATGTTAGAAATAAAACTAGCTTCCAGAAAATCGTAAAAGCAAGATTTCTAGAACTCTAGAGAATGAAATTTATGCATTCTGTTAGAACCTTTAGCAGCCCTAAGAATCAAGTACTATTGTGTTTATATAAGGGAGAATGATTCATAATTGGTTTAGTAATTGATTTTAGCACCATAAGGAAAGCCTAATGAGAAAGAGTTAAAAATGCAACTTCTAGCACATGTAAGCCTTAAATATAACTTGCTGCCTATGTTGTCCCATATAGTTTAATAATGTTCTTAAGGCTTATAATTAATGGTAATGATGATAATGAATCCTTTAGATGCATGATTAATTAGTATGATAATTGAGGTTACCGATTCTAAAGTTTTATGTTTAAGAATTTTCGTAAGAATTTATGATGATAGTTCTTTGAAGTTTGAAATGATAAGTCTATGAAGTGATTTGATGCTTATTAAGTATTTGATATCATTGAATGATTTCAGGCTTGCATGTTATAGTTACTGTTGCAAACAATGAAAATGCTTATGCATGAAATAATGAAATATTCTTTGTTATTTAAAAATTTACCCTTGTTGCCTGGAAGAAAGTATATTCTGTAAAAGTGTAATTTGGAAAGGTTCTGGCTAGGAAAGACTTGGTATTTAAGCGTGTCCATTTGTGACCCACTCTCTTTCCTGGGAATCTCCGGATGCATGATTACAGTTGGTATATATATTATTCCAGAATAAGACTATAAATGAGAAAATGTTATAAATGATTATGAATTGAGAATTGTATTATGATATAACATGCAAAGACTTAAAGGTGACTCCAAATATATGAGAAAATGACCCTTTGGACCCATCAAACTATAGGTGGTGAAAAGGTGATCCTGAGAAATGATCCTTTGGACCCGTCAAACTATAGCCGGTGAAAAGGTGATTCTTGCCCCCTAGTCAATTCTCTCAAAAGGGTAGAGAGGAATTTTTACTTATCAAAATGGATAAGTATGTGCTGGTGACGACTAGCAAGGTATGAGCTCATAACCTAGATTACTCCCAAAAGGGTGGAGTATAGGGTGCCCAGGAAAATGATGATGAAAGTAACTTTAAGTCACCTAAGAAACTAAGTAAATGCATTATGTGAATATGATGTTCTGCTATGCATAGTATTTATGAGATGATGATGAGAAATATGATGTTCTGCTATGCATAGTATTATAAAATGATGATGAGGAATATGATGTGATTTTATGCATAACTATGTTATTATATATGAAAGGAAAAGTTCATTATAAACATGACATGCTAAGTTTATGATGCATTATAAGACGCATGATTAAAGCGACGAACCTCGGTAAAGTATATTTTCAAACTTAATAAATCAATCTTAGCATTCTCACTATTTCATAATAACCCGAGGTTCTGGGAACGATGATGATGACACAATGCATCATGAGGTGAGTACCCACTGAGATTCTTTTTATAAGTTTCTCACTCCCTCTATTTTTCTTTCCATCTCGTCTTTAAAAGAAGGAAGCATTCGTGAATTACATTGAGGCTTTCAGGATAGTTGAACTTGATCCTCTAGTTTCACTCGTATATTTCAAATATCTATCCCTATCCTTGGAGTGTTATTACTAGGTGCCATTAATGGATGTCCTTCCATCCATATATTATTTGTTTTGTTATCCTTGCCTACACCTAGTCTTATTCTGTTGGTAGGCAAACTATCTATGTGTTATGTAATTATGGATGTTATATGATGGAGCCAATATGATGTATTTTTCATGCTATATCTCACGTTATTCGCTTTATTTCGATTATTGTTCACGTTATGTGCGGCTCACGTTTTCAATTATGTTTTAAAAAAAAATGGCTCGTAATTTCACTAAGTATTTTCAAAGTATGATGAAAGACTGAAGCAAAGAGTAAAGTCTAGTAATTAATTAGATACAACCTAGGTATATTCGTTAATGTTAGGGTGTTACAATTACAACATCCCACTATTGATTTATGTCAATTGACTTGCCTCTTGCTAGGAAGATCAAGTGTAGTTTGGTGACAACATTGCTTGAAAAGGCACTTGTTTTGCTGAGTTAGAATAGGACATATCTCATATATGGATTACCACTTTAACCTCTACTTTTTCTATCTCCAGCCTTCCTTTTAAGTGGCTAAAGATCTTTGATTTTTATGTTACATTATAAAGTTCGCATATTCTCATGGCTTGTAAATTTTTGTATTTTCCTGATTATAGGTTCTATAAATTAAGGCATTATATGTATTAAATATCATCAAGTCTAATTTTCATTTCTTTATTGTAGTGAAACATGGCTGATGTGTATGTAGTGAAAGATGCCTTGCTTCTTTTCTTTATTTCATGTTATTGTTAGACTAGATGTAAAATTTTCACTTTAACTATAGGGCAATTTTTCTAGTTATACTCCCTTTAATATCTTTTTATTTTTATACATCCCTTTTTCCTGATTTGATATCACTATTGTATATGGAAAATGAGAAAAAAAGTCTTCACTTTGGCCCTCATCATTTGTCAAAATCTTTGCAGAGATTATGGTTCATAAGGTTAACAAAGGGAGTATGAGGAATAATGTATTTTCACCTAAGGTATGGCAAACCATGTTGCATAATCTTAATCAAAGACTGGGCGTGAACATGACATGAAAATGAGTTAATTAGAAATTTAATAGGTTGAGGCAATAACATGGAATATTTCTCGCTTGCTGTAACAAACTAGATTTGGATGGGATGCTAAAACTAATCCTGTCACTGCTATAGAAGAAGTTTGGTCAACCTACATCGGGTATACAATAGATAGAATTTAGCATGTTTTTCATATTTATACATTTTTAGATATAGCGTACATAATTTTTTAATTTCCTTATAAGCACATCCTAATCCTGCACCATTTAAGAAGAAAAGTTTGGATAATTACAAATGTTAGGAGTGATTTTCAATAAAAATAGTGCAACATGGGTGCTTCATCATTCATCTACTCAAGATCCACCCAAAACGGATGATGAAATTGAGCTTGACAATAAATTTTTACATGATGGGGTTCATGTAATTCTAGATGATGAGGAGGAGGAAAATGGCAGCCCAAGAAATAGAGAGAGTTGCCTATAGTGGTAAATGAACAATTAAAGTTCATAACTGCAAGTCAAAGAGAGAAAGTAGGAGCATCTAAGTGGAAGATGCACTCCAAGCATTCATTGAGTCATCTAAGTTGAAAGCAGAAGATATGGTTGAGGCATCTAAGAAGAAAGCCAAGCTTCAATGGCTAGAGCTAAGAGGTATAGGGCAAAGAATGTAGATGCCATTAGTTCTATAGTTACATCAACTGAGTACACTATGGCTAGATGTGTAACAGAGCTTGAAAAGATGGATGATGTCTTAGATGACTCTTATATAAAGGCAGTGGAAAAATTCAAAGATCCTGATTATAGAGAAGCATTTTTAAATATGACCAAGCATAGGAGAAAAGCATGGTTGGATAGACTTGAATGACTACTTTTATGTATAAATATTTGTGCTAGTGATACTTACTATGTATGTGTTTTTTAAATTTATGTGGTTGGTTTGTTTTGACATATATATTTTGTTGTTTAGAACAATATGTAATGGTTAATATTTGTACTTATTAAAATGCATGTTATGTTTAATGTCAGGTTCAATTGTGATAGAAATAAATAATCATGCTTCGGCAGGTAAAAGTATCTTAGCGATACTTTTGAAAGATCTTTATCCTCATCTGACTCTAGTGATGATGAATCTGAATTTGTTGAATTATTGTTGCTAAATATGATTGTTGATTACGAGTATCAATTTTATAATAAAATTCCTATTAGAATATCAACACTAAGTGGTCAAGAATTTGTCAGTGAGCTTTTGAAGGAATTGGAACAAGTTCCTATGAATTATTGCATATTGAAAAAGCATGTTATGTTGCTTCATATGAAGAATTGAGAAGCAAAAATTATTTAGAAGACTCAAGTGTGTTTTTAGAAGAACAAGTAGCAACATTTTTGTTCATTATAGGACATAATGTATGTCATAAAGTAGTAGCAAATCGATTTCAACATTCTACCCAAACAACTTCTCATCATTTCAAGAATGTTTTGAGAGCAATTTGTCGCTTAGGTAAAGAAATCATAAAGTAAGAGTAAGAATTGCCTGAGCATACCCAAAATAATCCAAAATATTATCCATGGTTGAAGGTTAGTCCTTTTCTTCGTCACATATAATGCTTGGTACTATTTTCTTTTGTCAAATTAAGATATTATGATAAATTTATTTGTATCATATGTTTGCATTAGAATTGTATTGGCAAGATTGATGGAACACACATAAGTGAATGGACTCTAGCCAATAAGCAAACATCATGTAGAAGTAGAAAGGCAACCATTACACAAAATGCTATGTGTATATGTGACTTCAATATGCTATTCACATATGTATATTCTAGTTAGGAAGGCAATGCTAATGATTCAAAAGTTTTCTAGATGCACTTACTAATTAAAATCCAAATTTTCCTTGGCCTTTCAAAGGTGATATATTTTTATTTAATACCATAATTTTCATTATGTGTTAAATTTCTCTTTATTAATTTTTATCTATTGATGTTGTTAGTATTCGTGTTAATACTCATTCATTGCTTTAGGTTCATATTATCTAGTGGATTCTAGATATCGTGTACCTGGAGGCTTCTCCCACCTCCAGAGGTGAAAGATATCATGCACAAGAGTTTCACAGACAAGGTCGACAAGCTAGAACTACTAAGGAGTTATTTAACTTTGGACACTCCCCTTTAAGAATGACAATTGAGAGACGTTTTGGAGTCTTGAAAGCAAGATATCCATTTTGAGGTGAATGCCACCATATAAGCCTTCTAGGCAATGCCTTATTGTCATAGCATGTTGTATAATTCATAACTATGTGCATAAACGGGGAATGCGAGACAATTGTTTAAAGAATAGGAGGATAAGGATCGGTCTAATGTTGAAGCTATGAATGATATGTAAATTTATGTAGGGATAATATAACAAGATTGACTGATGAAGTTGCAAAGGAAATAGCAAGACATCGTGACCAAATTGCAAATTAGATGTAGTTACAAGAAAATCATGCATAGCTTATAAATGGATTTATAAATGTAAATTGATATCAAGTTGTATGAAGACTACTTTTAGAATAGGAAGTTGTATTAAGACTTTATTTATTAAGTATGCATGAAAAATATTATCTATAAAACATAATAGTTAAAATTTGTCATTTGTAGTAATACAACTTGCCAAATAGTTTTTTGTTTTATTAGTTTTAAAATTTAAAAAAATTATCCAAATAGGTTTTCTATTTTTCACCATTATAAAACTGTTTTTAAAGTTAAATTGCCAACAGGGTTTTTCTATTTTTTTTGCTTTTAAAAATTGAACTTAAACTTGTTTTGTAAAACAATTTTAAAAAATTTAAGAACAAAAACACTTCCAAACAAGCTCATATATTTTTATAATAATTTATGAAACATTATAAGATTTTAAAGTTCAATTAATATATTTTACATAACTTCATGTTATTTCTACATTGATATAGTTTATTTTGAAACCTATAGCATAAAATATCCCTAAAATTTTGTTTCTTAATTGTCAAATTTTATAACTTTACTATGTACAATATCCAAATTTCCATATATTGTTTGAAGGTCAAGTTGACCTGGTTTACCCATGCAAAGTCGGTCATTATCAAGTTGGTAAGGTTTCAAAAATTGACCCAATCTAAAATTTGTTGATTAAGGTTTTGTCCAACCCAACAACCCAACCTAACATGTCCCTTATACACCCTTAGCTTTGATGAAGTAATACTATATTAAGGAAAATTGGGATGTTACACACATCACCCAATCTTCTTCTCCTTCAAGAATCCATGGCTAAAGGAAAACCCTATTGCTTCCAGGTAAGAGAATCGTTTCCACATGTATAATGACCCCAAAATGCAAGAGTTCTATGATGAGAACTTTTCTTAGATAAAAGTAGCCCAGTAAAAGACGCTAAGAAGGGAACTCCTCAATGAAGTTCTTATCTTGAAGGAAATCTTCTCCTTTCAAGGATGGGAGGACTTTCTAGAGATCTCAAAAAGGGTGTTTCCTAGTATGGTGACAGTTTTTACCCACAATTGAAAGGAACTATAGAAACCCCTCTTTAATCTATGATCAAAGGCTATGGCATTGACATTGGCCTAACATGACTCACCAAGATAATCAATGCCCCATACGATGGCATTGTCTACTTGCCCTATGATGGATAAACTTACTCAATGGGCATTAATGAAGAAGATGGATGAAGGAATCTTATAGATTCCATTATGCACAAACCTAGAAAAATAACTACTACCATGCTTAACTCAAGGGCTTGAAAGGTGTTCACTATAGCTCAATTCTCTATACTACCAAGGCTAGGTAGCACTGATGTATTAATAAGGATAGATTGTATGCTTTTATACTATCTCTTATCTAAGAAGAAAGTCATTTACCCAATCTAATAATGGACTACATGCTAAGTGCCACTACAAAAGAAAAAAGGAAAATTGTTGATATGCCCTATGGCATGTTACTAACAAGGATTTTTCCAATACATTGGATATCCTTTAGCAGATGAGTGGTACGAGTTCATGGTGGAGACTTGAGTTTTCAATAAATTCCTTTAAAACCATTAGAAGAAGCAAAAACAAAGCTCAAAAACCTAGCCCCAAAAAGCTAAGCTATTGGAAGAAGGAAAAACCAAAGAAGCTAAGAGGAAAGGTTCAAAAGAAAGAAAAAGGCAAAGAGAAGAGAAAGTTCATTCTTCTCTCTAGAAAATGAAGATGAGGATTTTGAGGGTACACGCTCTAATAATGTGCCCATCAGAAACTTGGAAAAAAGAGCAAAGGGAAGGGGAGAGAAGAGAAGAAACAGAAGCAAGTACCAAAGGAAGCTTTAGAAATTGAAATACAATCCTTAGAAACTGAAAACCAACAAGGATCCCTAATAAACTCCTTATTCAAAAGCAAGACATTGAGAAAAAGTTCAAAAACTTGTCAAAGGGTGTGTCAAAAGGCTCTTTGATTCTAAATGAACAACTTGCTATAGAAAGAGCTAGTATGGTGGTGAAAGAGGATTTAGTATTTTTTAATGATGAAGAAATTGAAGACATCCTCAAAAAAAGCAAGACCTTGTAAGAAAGGAGGAAGATGGAAAAGGCTAAGAAAGGTCAACAGGCTAAGGGAATTTAGAGCTCTAGTAGAAGCCAAGGTGCTACAATCTCTAAACCATTCATGGTGATTCATGATCAATCTTTTAGCCTAATCATGAAGCAATTTAGGTAACCTCTTTCCCAATTTCTACCAATACTTCTAGTTCTAAGCCTTCCTTAGAAACCACTTCAAAATCAAGCTTAGAAATTGCTTTAGAAACTGCACTTGATATAAGTGCTATTATAGAGAAAACCATAAAGCAATCAAAGGAGCTTGAGAAGTAGTCTTTGAAGAAGCTGAAGATCAATTATCCTTGAGTCAAATACTGAAATCTGTCTCAAAGAATATAGAGGAAGAGACTTATCACTCTAAGGGAGAAGGTATTGAGGAATTGAAGTTGTACATGCATAAGCTCTCAACTACATTCGAGCCCATTATATAGGAGCTAGAAGAAAATGAGGAGCCTTGGAATCCCAACTCTACCATCATTTTGAAGAACATGCCTCAACCATAGCCTTCCATTATAATTTCCTCCCTGGATGAAGGAGATGAAGCTTTAAAACTGAAGCAACACCTATGACTGAACCTACTACTTGAAACTAAGAAAGAACCATCTCAGAAACCACAAGGTTCTGGGGATATAGTTCCCTTGAACATTTCTAACGATAAGATTGCACCAAAAGTTGCTCATGAGAACAACCTAACCTACATAATAAAGCATGCATCAATGCTAATTCATACTTTCATAAATCAATTGATAAGCATACCAAGCAAGTGGTAACATACTTTACCATATTTTCATGACTATCAACTACCCATGCTTCAAGAAAACTTTTCTAAGTGTGTATCAATTATAATATTAGTTTTTCATGGTATTTAATGTCAAATATATTCCTTTCCCTCATTATGCATTCATTTAAAAAGGGCCAATACTTTTAAAATTATGTTAATTCAAAAAATATCATCCTTCTAGCACAAAAACTCATTCTTAGCTTTTGGTATCAATTACATAGACTCTATAATCGATTACTAAAGGCCAAAACACATCAAGACACGTTTTGCGTTCTAGTAATCAATTACAAGGTGCTTGTAATTCACTACCAAGAGGAAAATTATTCCTGATATGGTTTTTCAACTCCTATAATCGATTCCAGATCCTTGTACTTGATTACCAAAGAACAAAACTTGGTTTTTTGAGCTTTCCAGGGTTCTAAAATCATTTTCATCATTCCAAACATCATTTTTAAGATTTCTAAACATTTTCCAACAAAATCAACTATCTAAATCATTCAAAAACTCATTTTTACAACATAGGGCTTAGAAACTCATTTTGACACTTTTAACCACATTAAACACCAAATTATGAAAGTTTTCTTATTAAAATTTCAAAATGATTCAGTTAAACTTATTGTGATATAAAGCATTAATCTTTAACACTTTGGGTGCAAGACAACTCTTTTAACTTTGTGAAGCCTCAAAGCATCCAACTTTTCTCCCTAAAATCACAAGTTAGTTTATTTATCCATTTTAAAACATGGAAGTCAAACTTTAATCATTTGAAATGAATAGTGGACCTTTATAAAACATGTTAGAATCATAAAGTGTTAAACTCCACTCATCAAGAGATAAGATCTCCACCTATCAAGACATAAGATATCCCTTTTAATCATAGAAAACTACAAAGGAACAAACTTTGACTCTTAAAAACATGAACCAAGAATAAGGGACAAATTTTAAGCACTTGGACTTTATAAAATCGTAAAGGAACACTATGCAATCATTAAAGCATCAACAAGCCAAAAGGAACAAGCTTTAAACTTTAGGACGAGGTAGAAGCATAAAAGACAATTTTTGAACTCTAGGACATAAACAATCATGAGGAGACCAACTTCAAACTTTGGTACCATAAAGTGACAAACTTTTGTCATGATAACTCATTTCATTTCATCATTAACACAAGATACCACGCCCAAACATTAAAATGAAACTTGGTTCTTTTTAAAGCATTTAAAATGCAAGTTAGCTTATTTTTAGCCATTACAAACATAAAGTGATGAACTTGAAAATAAACATGCTATGCTTGTCCATTTTTAAGCCTTTATAAATATAAAGTAAGAACTTAAAATATAAACATGATATGCTTGTATGCTTGTTTATTTTTAAGCCTTTAGAAATATAAAGTAAGGACTTGAAATATAAATATGCTATAATTGTTCATTTTTAGGCCTTTAGAAATATAAAGTGAGGACTTGAAATATAAACATATTATGCTTGTCTTTTCAACAAAAGCACAAAAGAAAGAACTTTAGCCCATGGAAAGGGCATGGTTGAGCTTTAGAGCTTCTTGACGGGTTATTTTAGACCTTCATTAGGAGAGCTCATCATCAAGCTCTTTTGAAACAAAAACAAAAACATCAACAAACAAATAAAAAAATAAAGAGAAAGGTAGAGGAATGAAACTCAAAATGAAACAAAAATCCTACCAAAAGCTAGATCCTTGAAGGAGTTAAGGGAATAAGGTCTCTTGAAGACAAAGAAGAAAAATCTCCTCTTCAAGGTATGGTAAAGGTGGTGATTTTTATGTGAGAAGAGAAGAGTTATGTTTTGTTGGTTTTGTTTTGGTTGTGTTTGAGCTAAGTATGTGAAGAGGTTTCCATCAGGAAAGCTTTGAGCTTGAGAATGATGAAGATGAAGAAAAGTTAAGAGAGAGAGTTGAGAAATCTTAAGAAAGTTTGAAAGAATGTTGGTGTTTCTATCTTTGTTTAAAAAAAACACACATTAGCGAGTAAGAGAAAAGAGAAGGTCGTGGCAAGGGGGTGTGGGTACATGGGTTAGATTTTCCAAAATGTTAAAATTAGGGTTAGGTAATTTCCAAGTAATAAAATTAATTCAAAAATAATAATTGAATTCTTTAAGACATGAAATAATAATTATTTAATGGGTTTCTAAATGGAAATTATGTTAAAATGTTATTTGTTTGAATTTGGTCTTAAGACACATCTTCTAAACTTTAGGAAAATGTTCTTACAAAAAGCATAATATGTCCCTCTCTTTTTTGGTGATGTCATGATTATTTTATTTGTCTCTTTGACTTGTTAATTGTGATTAAAGGTGAGATTAAGTATGACTGGTTATTCTAATACCTCAACCAACTCAAATTAATAAAATTGATTAATAAAATAAATAATCTTTAATTTGAGTCTAACATTGCCTATGTGTCTTTAATTATCCTAATTAAGCTTAGTTAGAACTACCTAGGGGTAAAATGGTAATTTCATTTCATAATTCACCAAAATTCACTCAATCATTACATATTCCCATAAATTAACATACCCGATTCCCAAGTAATGATCAGGTCCAATTGTCACTTAATCCCGCATTAAATTACCTTAGGATATTTTAGTAATTTTGCGCATGGAGATTGAGAACTGATTTTTGAATCAAGATCTATTGGAAATGCATACAACCTACTTGAAACACTAAACTAACCCCTTGAGATGACCAGGTTTGGCCGTCCTCAATTCTTGCAAAAATGACGTAAGGGGTACTTTGGTTATTTTGCATGTAGGTAAAATTAGGACACTAGAAAAACTTTCTCAAGACTTTGAGTTTCAGTTGTGATCAGTAAGATAATTTTTCTAAAGAAAAAAAACTTCATTCTTAAAGCCCTTTATCCTGGTGTCTTTTTACTTTCTAATGTGCATGCTATATTTCTTATAGCTTTATTTACTTTCTAAGATATGTTGTGCATTAAACCCGTTCAAAACTCATGAGAAATAGTTATTTTTGCACAAAGTTATGGAACTTGAGTTGAATTTTAACTTTCTCATTAAGTTTATTAAAGAATTTGAGCGCGAATACATAATATGAACCTGGGCTTTAGAAAAGATACTTATACACATAATTAGTTATCTTTCTTGAATGATCCTTTCAAACATTGATTTGTTGTCACGTAAAACCAAACTATAGAAAAACTTTCTCAAGGGTTCTAGAACTTACATCTTTATAGGACTAGGCTTTTTGCCATTATAATTTCTTCATTGTTGATTTTTTAAAAAACTTCCATTTACATTTAATTGCTATACATCAACGCAGATGTTCCAATACTAATGATATAATATTTTTGAAAGGTTTTTCTAAAAATAGAAATGTATTATTTCTTTCATTTGCTTAATACACATGCACTTAATATATTTGAAAAGTTTTCATAAAAATGGAAATGGAACTAAAACCATTGCAAGAATATATCTAAAATAAAACCTTTGGTATCATAATTAATATATATTATTTTATAATTTGAGTTATTACATAACTAAATACAACAAGAAGACGAAGATCATTAATTAAAAGGGAGTAACAAAAAAATGGAATTAATTATTTTCATAATTGTTTGATCATATTTAAACATTGATAATTAAGAAGACAAATACATTTTATTAATATATGTAATTTTTTTACATTGAACTACTTATCAATTATTCATAAATTAAGTTATCAATTTAAAATAAATTTTATTTATAATGTAAGCTATTTTTTAAAAATATTATTGCATTGCACAAGTAAAAAAATTATTAGGAGGATATAATGAATATATTTTACTTTGGTTTTGTAAATATAATACTAGTATATTAAACAACATAGAACAAAAGAAAAACACATGATCTTTTATTGTTATTATTGAATTCCTATTGAATTTTGCAAATATATATTTTAAAATAAATTTTATTTTTATAATTTATATATATTTTATCCATTCAAATTGAATCTAATTAACACTGTTTATTATAAAATAATATAATAATATAAAAATTTCTATTTTAAATTATCATAATATTAAATCATACCATTGTTTCATTGTCAATGATTGGAATGATGGTAAAGCAATTTAAAGCATAAATAAAGCAAAGATTCAGGTATAAAAGTGCACGAGAATAGAGGTTAAATCGTTTCGCCTCTTTTACATGAAACATTTAAGTGAATTCTTTCAAGCACTAAGCTTGAAGTGGAGTGGAAAACACATTAGTTGGTTTAGAAAGTAGATTTTAAAGCATAGAAAAGTAAACAGCCAAAATGATATATCAGCATATATTAAATTATACAACATAACAAAGAAAGTAAAGGATATTAGTGATAAGAAAAAGTGACACAAGTATTTTTATATTGGTTTGGCCAAACATGCTTACATCCAATACTCAAAACACGTTGAGGTCCCACTAAATATCTTTCTCGAACTAGAGAAAGAAAAATGGATAGTCTTTGCATTAGCCTTCCTAAGCTCTCATGTGACCAGACAACCCCTATTTTCACAACCTGAGTAGTTATTCACTAGCCTCTCTAAGCTGAACCTTGAGTAGTCTTGTACTAGCCTCTCCAAGATAACCCCATGACAAGTAGACAACCTCTATAGTCATGTTGAAAGTAGTTATTCACCGCCCTCCAGCTGAACCCGTGTACTCTTTCCCAGCTTCTCCAAGTTGAACCAATAAGGAGAAAACCTCTCCTTCATGTCAAGTAGTTATTCACCAATCTTTTCAAGCTGAACCTTGAGTAGTCTTTCCCCAACTTCTCCAAGCTTAATAGAGAGCAAGAACACCTTACTATTGCATTGCAAGTAGTTTTACATTAGGTTCTCCAAGTTATCTCACACTGATCACTCCTGGATCAAGGATACAAAGGTTTGTGTTTAGGTTGCCACTCAAACTAACCTACACTCAAGTTTCCTTAAAATATACATGAATAACTTGGGATAACTTGAATGACTTCTTCCACAACTCTTCCTAGGAAGAACATAGAACTATTCAAGAATGTGGAAAGAAGATTTTTACAAACAAGGAGACTGATTACATGATGATATGATGAACCTTGCTGGACATGAAGAAAGATTTGCATAGAGTTTCTCTCTTGTGCAGCCTCAAGTCTCTTTTACATTGAAGCACATAATCTCTATTTATAGACGGTCTTCCATTTGTGTTGCCCTTGATCAAATCTCCAAGTGACACATGTTGATCATTCATTTGTGTCTTGGAAAAGCAATTTAGAAGAATAGCTTGTCTATTGTCAAGGATTTTGCAGAAGCCATTGTGAGATATGAGGTTTCTGATGTTACTTAGAAACTACTCTTACTTTCTAAACGTGGTTTCTGAACTCTTTTTCTAGAAGCTGAGATTGTTGACTAAGTTAGTAGAAGAGATGACTTGCTAGTTTTGAAACTAGTTTTAACTTTAAATTTGAATTTCAAAAAGTCAAATTTCCTCATTTTGTAATATTCAACGCTCCACGTGAAGTGACCTTTCTAAAGTGCGGAATTAGTCCCTTGATGAATCTTTGGTCTTAATCTTCAATCCAAGCTTTATGATACTAAAAGATTTGCGATCATGAAGATTGAAGCTAGTATAACATATTGGCTTCAGCATTTGATGGAAATTTTTATTTTAGGTGTACTTTGAAGTCGTACAAGTCCCAATCTTGGTTTCCTATACTTGTCTTGATATCTTTATATCCGTAGGCATGTATGCTTACTTTGCACGATATAATATTCATTTCTATTAAGTTCAATCTCTTTATATGAGATAAATCATGTTTACACATGCAAAGTGAAATTATTCTCGCTAAAGTCCGTTATGCAATTCGAAAATAACTTGTATGCTATGTCAAGAAACTCAAGGAAGACATTAGTCATTCTTCAAAATATTTTCTTTAAATTGGTTTTATTGTCACTCAAAACATATTGCTATAAAGCTTTCTGAAGGGTTCTAGAGCTAACAATCTCCCTTTTTTTATGATGACAAACCAATTTGAAAAAATCTTTTGAAAACATGTTGAAAGAAATAGAACTGAATATGTCATGATAATAACTATTCTTTCAAAACATCATGAGCTGTAACATTTAGATAGTCTTTTCTTAAGGCATGATAAGTTCTCAAACATTTTAAAGCCTTAAGTAACCTATTAGCTGATTTTATTGTTTATGAAGATTCTGAAATTACTTAGTACTTTGAGATACATCAGAATGGTAATAAATCAATATTATCGTTTAAGTTCTTTTAACACAACCAGCTTGATTTTTAGTCTAAAAAAACTTTTTGAAGCAAGCGTGCTTGAAAAGAAAACAAGTAATACTTGTGATATAATTACCTTGATTAAACCTTATTCAACAGCTTTATCCAAACAAATTTTTTTTTAAACTAATGCTCAAAACATATGACAAACTTTAACAGAGCATGCATGATCAAAAGAAGAAAGCATACTGATGCTTATGTAGTTTCTAATGCTCAAAAACCTTGATATAGATACCAGCATATTACATGCTAGGTTTCTGAAACTCATGGGATCAATTCCAAATTTTATCAAAACAAAGCATAAATGAGCCTTTTGATTATGAGAGTACTTTCTCATAAGTATTAGAGCATGAAAAAACCAATTTTTATAAAAAGAAACTTAAAACAAATGTTCATGCTTTTTGTGAAAAACCAGCACATTATATAGACATAACATATTATATGCCATATAAGCGCATACACTTTGAGAAGCTCTGAAGCTCAAAAACTTATCTTAGTTGTATCAAAAACATGTAGAAGCAAGTTTCTAAGGTCTTGTCAGAAACTATTCACAACTAAATTTTGAATAAGTTATACAAAGCTTTTAAGACCTTCTCATATGTGTGACAAAGAGAATATGTTTCATAAAAAGATTTAAGCATATCATACACATCGAAGCATATTAGATAGACACGAGCACCAGAGCAACAAAAGAATGATTTTTTGCTCTTAAAGGATACTTCTAGTGCTAATCTCAAAAACATAAATGAGCTAAATATCTTAGCATGCTAAGGAATAAGCAACTCATACCACACGTATAGGAGATAAGAAGCAAACATATATCAGCAAGATATATGATTAGCTAAGCATAATAGGCATCGATATGTATTAGAGCTTCAAAGGAAACAGCATTTAAAACATATATGTAGCGACCACAAGCATGATATATAAAAAGAATTTTATAAGCCAAGATAAAATCTCAAAACACAAAAAGAACTAAACAAAGAAGAAAATGCATGCTAACAAACAAAATTCTTGAGCTCCCCTTAGCATATGCTCCTAATTTCATAACACTTGATTTTCTTCATCTCTTTCTTCTCCCCCTTTGACATCATCAAAAAGGAGGGTGCTGGAAATTAGAGACACCATCTTCATCTTTGTCGTCCCATCTCTTGTAGAATATCTTGATTGGTCTGATCTAAAGCTACAATTCTTTATTTTGTCTAAGTTGGGTGTCATGCTCTATGATAATTGCCTCAAGCCAATCTTGTCTAGGGATAATTCTCTCAGATGGTCAGGATGATCTGATTGATCTAGAGCTTGCTAGAGGCTCGATTGAAGACGAATGAAGGTGAATGGGTGCCAATGATAGAGTAGCTTTAGGAGAAGGCTCAGGGATGTCTAGGGTATAGCCTCCCAACTTAGGCGATTATCCTGATCATTAATAGCAGGAGCAGCATAAGGTGGAGAGGATGGCATGCCAACATTTGAGGCAACAGAGGCATAAGTAGGCTTAGGAACAGGTGCAACAATAACTTCAAGCATTTGAGCTAGGCAAAGGAGCAACTTCTTAACCAAGAGGAGCACCAATATTGATGCTCTATCCTCTCCTTCTTCCATCTAGTTATGTAGATGGAAGGAGGAGATTGTAGCACCACAAGGATAAGAATAAATATTGGTTCATGGACTTCTTCTGTTAGTTCCTTAACGATAGGTTCCAAGGATGGCTCTTCATAGATTGGCTCTATTTGATACTTCTCATATGTGAAGCCAATCTGAACACTTAGCCCAAGCCTTCTCATTACTTAGCAAACCTTCTTCTTTGATGAGGATGCTTTTACTATATCCTTTTCTTCTATATCTTCTTCTCAGATGAGGTTTCAAAGTCATCAACAATGACTCAATAGCCGACTTCTTCATATTTTGCAAATTTTTTATTCAGGATGGAGATTCTGGACTCATACATAGGCATTTACTTGCATTTGAGCCAAACATCTCTTCTTCTATGATGACCTTTATAGGTTTGACTTCCATCTGAGTTTCTTAATAAGTGGACTCCTGTTTTCTTTTTGTCTTTCTTTCTTCACCAGAGGACAACTCAGATCTTCTTCCTCAGTCTCACTATCCAGGAGAACTAATTTTCTCTTTCCTTTGGTGACCTCCTTTGAGACTCTTTCCTTTGGGAGGATTCTCTTGCTTGGTCTCTTTTTGTTCTAGGACTTTTCCTTGTTAGTTCAATTCCTAAGATAGTGGATTTTTTCCTTGAGGTTCTAAAAGAGGAAGATGTGAATACCATTCCTTCCATGTATTCATACCTTTTTGCAACTTGACAAAGACACATGTGCTAAGAGTCTTATGAGTAGCATTCCATATAAGACACTAGCCGTTTTTCATTACTCTTTTGAGATGGCACTGATCATGTAATCCAGGATAAGTGTTGGCAAGTTTACTTTCCTTTGCCATTAGACAGTACATGAGCATGCAGTCCATGCCAACTAGAGTATCAGTGCTTCCTATTCGATGCAAAATAGAGAATTGTACCAGTATATACCTTTCTAGCCCTAGCACTTAGCATAGTAGTTGTGGTCTCACTAGGCTTGTAAAGAATAAAGATAAGGTACCTTGACATGTCTCCTTCATTTATTCCTAGGGAATAAGCCCAGGCGAGGAGAAGCATATAACACCTTCATTTGGTGCCTTAATGACCCTAGAGAGTCCTGATGGAGTGATTTTGATGGACCATTCTCTTATTAGAGTCCTTATGGAAGAGGTTGAGTTTCCTTCCATTTGTGAGTAGAAGGCGGTGACAAGCCTGGGATAAACTCACTCATTTATCTCTATATTCTTCCTATTTTTGAAAAGAGAATATTTCATCAAGAATAGTGATTTCTTTACGAAGATTATTTCTTAGTGATTTCCAGGAGCCATTTTTCTTGAAGCATAAAGTTTATCATAGTGATCCTGCATTTGAGGATCATCGTACATGTGGAAAGGAACTCTCTTTTAGCAGATTAGTCACTTTTTTCTTTTTAGCCATTTTAAAGAAGTTTGTATGTGAGGTAAAAGAAGAAAGATTAAGTCTTGGTGATGTTTAAAAAAAATGGAGAGAGTTAAAGTGAAATAGAAAGAGGTTTTGGTTGCAAAGAAAAGGGTTTGAGGAAAGGAGGTTGTGGTTATAGAAAGGTATGTGAAGATAAAACAATTGAGGGAATGTGTTTGAGGATGAGGATAAAGGTCAAAAGCTGATGTATGAGGAATGGGGGTTATTTAATAATGTGACGTAACTGAAGATAAGGCGATGGAGAGAGAAAACCCAAAGAGTGGGAATTATCCCTCCTTTTTCATCCATTTTAGAAGAGTTTTCTGACACTAGAGATTACTTTCAAAAGGGCTTACTTTCTAAGCTTCATGATTCACTTTCTAATCTATCAAGACACATCGTATACTTAACATAAGCTCATCTTCATATGTTAAGCTTATGGCCCCATATAATCTTCATTTTTTGACTCTCATCTCTACTTTCTAATCAACCTATCTTTTTTCTAAACTAGTAGACAAGGAATCTGATCTTCAATATGATACATGGTCTTGCACACTAATATCTTGATAAACTAACCAAAAGCTGATGTTGCAACTGCCCGTGATCTTCCAATTACTATCTTACTCACTAATGTCCTCTGAACATGTAAACTGATGACTTTGCTAGGTCTTCAGTTTGGAGGTATGAAGGAAGGATGCCTAGAGAAGTTCTTGTATGGATGCTTATAGATTTAAAACCACATGAGTTTTAAAAAAAAACTTTTCAAGATACAAAAACAATCTTCACTAATGATTTTGTGAATCTGCTCATATTAGGTCTTCAGTATCCACAACCATTAACTCAATATCTCCTTTTAGAACGGATCATGGATAAAAAGGTTGTAACAACAAGACCTTGAATTAAAAGTGCTAAGAAGGATTCTTAACAAGATAAATAGCACTTGTATTACCTTAGACAAGGATATTGAAGCACCTCAAAGAGATAATCTTCTAGCTGATTCCTTATCCATATATCTGGGTGCAATCAACTTCAGCAAATATATATCTATCTTAGCAGTAGAGAGAGCCATTTGAACTCAACTTTTTGCATAACCAATGGTCAGACTTTTTCAAAAGACAGGAACCCTGGTGCTATTTCTCTCAACTTTGTTTCCAGTGAAGTCATCATCTCAAAGACCTAGTGCAATTAAACTTGCTTTGTTCCTCATGACATTGCCAGCACAAATGAATGTGTTCTTGAATATCTCATTTGTGCTGATGATGAATTTTCAACTAGTTAACTAGACTTTGCCTTTTTCAAACTAGAACAACTCATTTTACCAAGCATCCACCCAACTTTGATTGACTCAAAACTTCTTTACACATTTAGGCTTAATGGTGGAGATGAAAGCAGCAATTTGATATATATCTAAGGGATGACCTGTTCTCATACCCTTGAAAAATTCTCCATGAACTTCGTCTCAGAGGCTATCTTTATGTCAAACTCCCTTGTAGTTTCTATATCATGAGATTCCTCAACTTTTCTTTTATTTCAGTTTGCTCACCTTCGTGTCCAGAAATGTTACTTTTTGAATGCTTTGAGGTTCTGAGCATGCTTTCTGAAGAGGTGACATTCTAGATCATCTAGCCCTTTTAGAAACATCCTTAAGTCACATTTTTTCAAGATATTCCTCTAGTTCTTTTTGAAAACATTAGCAAAGATTTCTTTAAGTTCATTCATTATCTAGCTTGAGTCATTTGAGGATCTTAGGCTTTAAGCTTCTGATCACTTCCTTATTCAAGATAAGTATCTAGTGTAGTCAAGGTTTGTTTGTTCCTTGTCATTTCAAGTATTTGGCCCCTTTCACTTGCAATAGGAATAGTTTTTTTATTTGGTACCAGACTTTCTTGGTCCTTTTGGTTAGTTTCAAGAATAAGATTTCCCAACCTTTTAGACAAATTTCTTTCTCAAGAATTATTTGTCAGGTGGGTGTCTCTTCTTGTGACAAAGAGTGTAAGAAATAAATTTTACGGATCTTAGATGAGGTTACATTACTTTTTCTCATTTATTTCCTCTTCATATACCGAACTTGTTTTCTAAAACTATTGCTTATAAAATGCTTAGGATATATTTAGCTTCAGACCTATAATTTTAATTTCAGAAGCAACCTTCTGAAGTAATACTTTCAAGATGAGATATTTTAGAGGAAGGAGTCTAGAAATTTCCAACAACTCATCATACAGTGCAAGTAGAGAAAATATGAGATATCGAGTTCAGATACTCTTACCTTGCATTTTTCTATTTAGGTGTACTCATGCCATGAAGTATAAATTTGTGACATCTTCTAGCTCATCATGACTTTCTGACCTATTCTTTATATCTTTAGAGATGATCTAGGTAGCTAGCAAGCTCTTCTATTTTAATGTGAAAACTTTTTAGTGATATCAAGAGCTTTGGATAGAAAGGTTCAAAAAGTTCCCTTCTTATAAGGTTACTCTTTCAATACATTCTTTGCCCTTTTTATCTTTCCTGAGATTGTTGTCTCATCCTTTCTTAGCTTAGCCTTTTTAGGCTTTTGACAACTGGTTCATAAACATAGAGGTATCTTCTCTATATCATCAATCTCAAATATTTCATCAAATACATCCTCTTCATTTGAGGTTTCAGCAACTTCCATTGCATATAGCTTTACTTTGCTTTTGATGCGTGACTTCAGGAACAAAGAACATATTCTTCTTTATGAGTTCATTATGTATCAGAGAACTTGATTTTGGGGATATTAAGAGATCCAAGAAGAGTATTCTTGATAAGAGTTTGAAGAACTTGATATCAGTGATGGTTGTTACTTAGATAGACATCTTTAAAAGCTTCTTAATATTTTCTAACCATTTCTAAGTTAGAATACTTTTCATCAAGATCTTCAAGCAGCATGTGCAATTATTACATATGTCCCTTGCTTGGCCAAACAGAAGTCTCATAAAAAAATCAATTGGTAGAGTGATCTTCTATATCCATGTTATTCTTTCACTAGATCTTCATCCCCTCGGTCATTAGCCTGCTAACCCCTCAGAAGCCTAGCTCTAATACTACTTGTAGGTATGAAATTGAACGAGAAAGGAGGTTGAATCGTGTTTCGTTTCTTTTTGCATCTGAAACATTTAAGTGAATTCTATCAAGCATAAGCTTGTAGTGTGGAAAACATAGTAGCTATTTTAGAAAGTAGATTTCTGAAGCATAGAAAGAGTAAAAAACCAAAATGATATATCAACATATATTAAATTACACAGCATAAGAAAGTAAAGGAATAAGGGATAAAAGAAGTGACACAAGTATTTTATACCTGGTTCGGCCAAACATGCCTACATCCAGGATACTCAACATACGTTGAGGTTCCACTAAACATCTTTCTCAAACTAGAGAAAGAAAAATGGATAGTCATTATATTAGCCTTCCAAGCTCTCTTCTGTGACCAATAGTCAACCCCTCCTTTCACAACCTGAGTAGTTATTCACTAGCCTCTCCACTGAACCTTGAATAGTCTTGTACTAGCCTCTCCAAGCAAACCCCTGACAAGTACAACCCCTACAATCACGTTGAAAGTAGTTATTCACTAGCCTCTCCAAGCTAAACTCAGTAGTCTTTCCCCAGCCTTATCAACCCTGACTAGTAGACAACCTTTATTGTCATATTGAAAGTAGTTATTCACCAACCTCTCCAAGCTAAACCTTGAGTATCTTTCCCTAGCCTTTCTAAACTAAACCAAGAGCAACAAGAACACCTTACTATCATTGCAAGTAGTTTACATTAGCCTCTCCAAGCTATCTCACACTGATCACTACTAGATCAAGGATGCAAAGGTTTGTGTTTGGGTTACCACTCAAACTAACCTACACTCATTTCCTAAAATATACATGAATAACCTAGGATAACTTGAATGACTTCTTTCCCACTACTCTTCCTAGGAAGAACATATAATTTTTCAGAACGTGGAAAGAAGATTTTTACAAGCAAGGAGACTGATTACATAATGATATGATGAACCTTGCTGGACATGAGACATTTGCAGAGAGTTTCTCTCTTGTGCAACCTCATCACTTTTACATTGAAGAACAGCATCTATATTTAGACGGTGTTCCATTATGACCGTTGCCCTTGATCAGATCTTAAATGACACATGTTGATCATTCATTTGTGTCTTGGAAAAGAAGTCTAGAAGAATAGCTTGTCTATTTGTTAGAGTTTTGCAAAAGCCATTGTGAGATATGAGGTTTCTGATGTTACTTTAAGAACAAATCTTACTTTTTGAACTTGGTTTTTGAACTCTTTCTTCTAGAAATTGAGGTTATTGACCAAGTTAGTAGAAGAGATGACTTGCGGTTTTGAAACTACTTTTGGCTTTAAATTTGAATTTCAAAAATTCAAATTTCCTCCTTTTCTAGGTCAACATTCCACATAGAAGTGCTTTTTGAAGCGAAATCAGTCCCTTCATAAATCTTTGGTCTTCAGATCTTCAATCCAAGCTTTATGATACTAAAAGAGTTGCGATCATGAGATTGAAGCTAGTAGAACACATTAGCTTCAGCATTTAATGGAAATCTTCATTTCAGGTGTACTTTCTAAAGTCCTATGCTACTTTCTGAAGTCCAATTTTGGTTTCTTGTACTTGTCTTAATATCTTTATATCCGTCAGGCATGTATGCTTACTTTGCACGATATAATATTCACTTCTATTAAGCTCAATGTCTTTATATAAGATAAATCATGTTTACACATGCAAAGTGAAATTATTCTCGCTTTAAGTCCACGTTATGCAATTCAAATAACCTATATGCTATGTCAAGAAACTCAAGGAAGACATTAGTCGTTCTTCAAAATATTTTCTTTAAATTGGTTTTGATGTCACTCAAAACATATTGCTATGAAGCTTTCTAAAGGGTTCTGGAGCTAACAAAGATCTCACTCGCTTTTTCCACATCGATTGCTATAGAGGCTCAAGAGAAGTCTCAAATCGCTCCCGGGATGTGGGTGATTAAAAGAAATGAAGCGGGAAGAGCTTAAGGCTAGCTAATCTCAATCATAGAGCTAGAGGTTGTTTAGTATAAATAATATAATAATATAAAATTTCTATTTTAAATTATTATAATATTACTCTTATTATGTAAAAAATTTTAAAGATTTATACAAAAAATGTATTTGCCTAGATTTCAATATATATATATATGGCGGAGGAGTTGAAGCCATTGGTCAGCTAGGGTAGTCTCGTAGCATAAAACTTTGATAAGATTAATGGCAGCTCTTCTTAGAACTTTAAGTAATTTGAACTTAGGAAGAAATAATGAGATAGTAATAAGAACAAATAATGAACAAGCTTCAACACCCAATAACAATAATAGTTCCTCGTCAGAATTATAAATAGCAAAAATAGAAGAAAGGTTACATTATTAGTCTATACCAATAGTTAGAAAAAATGAAGTATATAAAAGTCAACATTTTTTGCAACAAAGAGATGAAGAAATTCATATATTAGAATATAGTTATCCAAGAACAAGTAATAACAATATAATAAATATATTAGAAGCTGAAAAGAAAAGAGAGCATAAAAAACAAGGGTTTAATTTTATACATTTAGGATTAATACAAGTTGCAGCAAAACCAAACTTTAAGATAGGAGTAAATATTCCCATATTAATAATATTAACAGATATAAGGTTTAAAAAATTTAAAGACTCATTAATAGCTACCTTAGAAAGTAATTGTCATGATGGACCAATTTTCTTTAACTGTTATCCTAACTTTGCAATGAATATAAATAATGAATATACTTAGAGGCCATAAAATTATATGTTAAAACCCCTAATGACATAATAGATGAGAAATATGATCATTTCCAGATAATATATAGAATATATCATAAAGTAACTAAGATACCTCCAAGAGATGAAACTATATTGGTACAAGCAACTTTAAGGAAAACTATACAAGTTCCTAAGAAACTAAAACATTTAGAAGTAATAAAGCATGTCCTAGAAGAATGGTTATTAGAAGATGTAGTAGAACAAATAAAAATTGAAAATACCTATAAGAGAAATAATCCAAGAAAGAAACAATATAAGGTTAAGGATGAATAGATTAGCATCTGAAAAGTATGAAGAACCATATATATAAACCCTAACCTCTAGACATTCAAGAGATGGCTTAACAATCAACCTAGATATAAGAGGAATTGATAATAGTAAAGCAAGTAACAACCCGATCTATGAAGATAGTACCCAATATTCTCCAACCGCATCACAAATATTAAATGTATTAACTAAAGAAGAATCTTTTAAGATTGATAAAAAATGGATAAGAATCGATTTTGAAGCTGAATATAATAAAGAATTAAGAAAATGGTTTTTTGGAACTTTTAACAAAGGAGAAACCGAAGAAATTAGGAAAATATTTTATCAGTATATGGAAGATAATGAGATTAATCTATATTTCTTTGATTGGTTAAAAAATAATCATCATAATAAAAAGGTAAAAGAAATTTGTTCCTTAGCAAAAATCACATCCACCTGGAAAATAGTAAGGAAAGGTAATAGAATCAAAACACCTTCCAAAAGAAAATGCAATCATAAAAGTTTCAGATAATACTAAAGTGGAAATAGCTCGCTATAAAGATACTAGCCTAAAAGGAAATATAGATAAACAAGATACTAAGAAGATTCATTAACAACTAAATTATTCAAATGTAATGTTAGAAATCATGAGTAAACAACTAGGAAGAATTGAAAACACAAGAAAGTAGTAGTACTAGCACTAGTATAGGTAAAAGCTATGTGACTCCAAAACTAATAGAAACTTCAATATACTAAATAAGTAGTAATTCTAAAATCTTTAAGCCTAAAATGACAATCGAAATAGACATAGAAGATATTAAAGAGAAAATTCAAAAAAAAAAAAAGCCATAAATACTTTAGAATTAAGGATAACTAAATTAGGCAATAAAGGATGTAATTATCGAAAACTAAAAAATTATTATGCAAGGCCTACTCCAATTGATTTAAGCTTTGAAGAAGGAGCTCAAATGGTACAAAATTCCTTTAGTGGAACAAATTTAGAAGAATGGAATCTAGATGGAATAAGTGAACAAGCTATACTAGATCTTACGTGTCAAATGGCAATGGCCGCAAGCTTATAAGTCAAGACATATGCCAGAAGCCGCTACAACAAAAACTATAGCTCATGTGTAACACCCCGATTTTTCCAGTATACAAATGACGAAATGCCCTTGAGGTCATTTCACCCAGAAAACAAGGATTGTCTTTACCATCCTCAAGGGATGTTTTCATGATAATAAGGGATTATGTATGTTGTGTGTGGTAATAGAGCAGAAGAATCTCATTTTTTAGTTTTACGTGAAATTACCAAAATGCCCTATGGCTTTTTGACCTCGTTTTTATGGTCCCTACTAGGACTTCACCAAAAGGTTTTAAATGATGTTTTCAAGCTATGTTTAGTAACTAATTAAGCTTGGGTGGCCCCAGGGCTTTTATCAAAATTATCATTTTGCCCCTAGCCTTGGGCATTTTAAGCTTAATGACGCGATTAAAACCTAAGCAATATTAGGTTCTAATAGAAGATTAATTAATTTTGATAATTAATCTAGAGTCAAAATAATTTATTAAGGGTAATTAGAACCTAAGATTGCTTAGTTAAACTCTAATTTCATCTGGATTCAATATTCCTAGTCATGGAATCATGGATAGTATTTTTCTCTCCAATTCCTTAAATCAAGGAATTGTGTCTATGATTTAATTTAGTTTGAAAAGAGTTTTGATTTATTAATCTAGCAAGAACAACTTCTTAATCATGTCTTGATAGCCTTAATTACCCATTACCTCACCTAAACACTTTCTTACAAACTCCTAATCAAAACCTTAATCAAAGAAACACCTAAACACATCCTTAAACCACAATTACATGAGCAAAATTTCCTCCCTTTTGGCTGCAAGCTGCTGAAATCCCCAATTTTCCTCACATGTTGATTTATTTTGCACACAAAAGAGCCATACCCAAGCCCATACCTTGCCCATGCCTTGCCTATGCCCAACACCATGCCTAAGACCATGCCTTGACCAAGAGATATTTTCGTCCTTTCCTCTCAAAATGGCCGGCCACTTCCTCCTCCTCAAAGGCCATCCATGAGCTTCACTTCATCTATAAATAAGCTTGCATGAAAGCTCATTCAATCTTTTACACTCTTTGCAAACTTTAGGATTTCTCTCAAAGTTCAAAGAAGCCTCTTTCTCTTCTTCATTCTCTTAAAACACAACCTCTCATCTTCCTTTCTCTTGCTCTTCGAAAATCATAAGCACAAGAGAAGATTTTCTTCTCATCTCAAGCAAAGGACCAAGCTCTTTCCTTGTCTCTCTTGGCCGAAATCTCATCCTTGAGGTTCCAAGGAGATTTCTTCTCATCTTCAAGAAACAAGCTTTTCTTTTCATAACTTGGTAGGGAGTTGTTCTGTAAGTTATTTACTTGCCTTACTAAGTCTTGTTCTTGTTCTAAAAGATGTTTGAATGATCTTCCCTTAACACTCTAGTAATTAACCAAATACACCTAGGTTAAATTTGATTAATGACTAGACTTTACTCTTTGCTTTGGTTCTTTCATCATATTTTGAAAATACTTAGTGAAATTACGAGCCTTTTTTTTTTTAACATAATTGAAATCATGAGCCATGCATAACATAAACGATTAAGCGGTAGTAAAATAAGACATTTAAGAATCTAAATATATCATATTGGCTCCATCACATAACATCCATAATGCACATCACAACATATATACAATAACCTCACTCAAAAGGTGAGTTAAGTTCATACATCATATCTTACACCTTCACACCATAGGAAACTATTTATAAGGAAATTCATGCCCCTAAACTAGATAACCTTAAAAGCTGAGGAAGGCTACTCTAAAACTGGGATGTATAACATTCTTAAGACTACTAAGAACTCTGGGCCACTGTCTTGGAAACGGGGAAGAAACCTGATCACTGACGAGCTTCCTGGAAGGGGGCACACGAGATGCACCACCCGGGGTCGCATGGACGATCTTCTTGCTAACCTCGGCGAACAACTGTTTCCTCACTACCCTCTCTTACACGTGGAGAGTAGGAGTAGAGCTTTAGAATAAGCATAAGTAGGAAGGTCCTCTGAAGGATTAGTTTTAGAATATCGTTCGTGGATTATACTCTGGAAAACCATGGACAGGATATGAGGCGGGATAAGAACGTAACATTCTTTCATCAAGTGGATGCATGTTCAAAAACCATTTCATCACCATAGGGAGAAGTAGGAGAAAAACGATAACTGGGACAGGATGTGCAAATGGACGACCTACATAAATAAAAACACGAACCGAGCACCTTCCTTCAAAGTAATACGAATAATGCATGGATCATAGTGGAATTCCCAAGTAGGGGTGTCAACGAAAGGACGAATGTCGCTAAATCTGAAGACAATGACGGAAATAAAGGAAAGGGAGTGAGAATCTTACTAAAGAATTCTCAGTAGGGTATCTCCTTCTACGTGTCATCATCAAAGTCTCCAGGAATCTCTGGGTTATTATAAAATAGTGAACATACGAAAATTAAATTTTAAGTTCAAAAAATACTTTTACCGAGATTCGATCAATTTTAATTATGCGTCTTATAATGCATCATAATCTTAACATGTCATATTTATAATGAACTTTTCTTTTATCATTACATCATATTCCTCATCATCATCATTAATATAACATGCATAGAAGAACATCATATTTCTCATCATCAACTCATGTATGTTATGCAAAGAATATCATAATAGCTACACATGGACATGGTGCACATAATTTATTTCTTTAGTAGCTTAGGTGACTTTAAAATCTTATCATCCTCATTATTTTCCTTGGGCCACCCTATACTCCACCCTTTTGGGAGTAATCTAGGTTATGAGCTCATACCTTACTAGTCGTCACTAGCATATACTTATCCTTTTTGATAAGTTAAAGTCCTGACTCTACCCTTTTGAGAGAAAGGTTAGGGGCTAGAATCACCTTTTCACCACCTATAGTTTGATGGGTCCAAGGATCATTTTCTTATAAATTTTAAGTCACCAATAAGTCTTTGCATGTTACAACTCGCAATTCATAATAATTCTAACATTTTCTTATTTAAAGTCTTATTTTGGAATAATATATATCAACTATAATCATGCATCTGGAGATTCCCAGGAAAGAGAGGTGGGTCACAATGGACACGCTTAAATACCAAATCTTTTCTTAGCCAGAATCTTTCCAAATTGCACTTACAGGAATACACTTTCTTCCAGGAACAAAATATGTCCTTATTTCATGCATAAGTTTTCATTGTTTGCAACAGCAACTATAACATACAAACCAAGGAATCAATCAATGACACCAAATTCTTGATAAGCATCAAATCACATTTTAAGTACACATAAAATTACTAGCTTCCCATAAAATTCTTACAAAGTTTTAAAACTCTTTTAGAACTAATTCTTTTTGTTAAACTTGAAAGAAGTCATAGGACTTTAGGCCTAACTTAACCATGGGACCGATTTATAACTTGAAAGAATGTTCATAGTTAAATCTTTCACTTAAGATAAAAGGAGCAAGTCTTGAGCTTTAGAGATTTAGGTGACATCTTAGAATTATTACCATGCTATGCAACCTTATTTTAATCTTATCTTTATAAGGTGATAGCTTGGAATTATAAACATGATATGCAATTCCATTTCTTTATCTTTAAGATTTAAGGTGATGACTTGAAAATTAAACATGATGCAAGAACTTGTAATATAAACATGATGCAAGAAACTTGAAGGCGTAATTGATAGGACAAGTAGAAGGATAAGAAAGCAAGCAACCGAGCAGCGATCGGTGCAGGGAGAAAGAATTACATTTTTTAAGCTCCAATTCTCAAGACTTCTTAAAGAATAAATTCTTTAACTCCAATTATCTCATTTCTTCGCTTATGATTCATAGGCAAGTCTTTGAGCTCTAGGATTTTTAGGTGATGACATAAAATAAACATGTCATGCATTGATTCTTTTAGCCATTATAAAATAAAGTGAGAGCATAAAATAAACATGAGATGCAACTTCTTTATTATCTTTAGAGATTAAGTGACAACTTGAAATTTAAACATGAAATGCAAGCTTGAAATTTAAACATGAGATATGCAAGTTCATTTATTTATTCTTGAGAATTTAGTTATGACATAAAATAAATATGGCTTATGCAAGACATAAACTTAAACATGGATGCAAGTTCACTTGATCTCTTTACTAGAGCTCCTTCAAGACTTTAAGAAAATTATGATTTCAACCCAATATATGTATCTTAGCAAGACAAAGTAAAAATATATATATTTCATATTCAAACCTCAAGATAAAAACATTATTCTTTAAAGTTTTGCATTAAATGGAATGTTCAAGCTTTAGAGGCCTAACTTGTGATGGATTTACAACCCATATTCAAGGTCCTCATCATCAAGCCATCATTTCATTCCTTCCTAGGCCATTTGGCCAAAACCATGAAAGGAAAATAAGGAAAGAAAAACTGAAATTTTAGAAGCTTGGAAACTAGTGAAACCTTCAAGTTTTAGAGATCTAACTTGTGAAAGCTTTACAACCAACACTCAAGAATCTCATCATCAAACCATGGTCTCATCATAAGCTAGGCCATATGGCCGAAATACTTAAAAAGAAAGGAAGAAGAAACTGAAAATGAAAACTTAAAAGAAAGCTCATGAAAACATCATTTTTGAGCTAGAAACATAACTTGTCTTAGCATAAAATGAACTTAGAAACACCTCCCTACCTAATTTGATTTGAAAGAAAGGAAGAGAACTTGGTTTCCTTGAGTGAAATGAAGCAAAATATCCTTGAAAAGCTGAAAGGAGAATTTGGCCAAGAGAAAGAAAGAAAGAAAGCTTTTGGTGCTCCTAAGACTAGAATTTGTGTAAGTTATGAACTAAGCATCTAAACTATCTTCAAGCATGCCTATTTATAGAGATTTTGCAGCTCATAAATGGACAAAGGAAGGAAGGAAATCTGACCAAAAATTAGAGAAAAAAAATAAGGAAGAAAAATCATTTTGTTTGGTGGCTTAAAACATGGAATCATGTTTCCATGTTTTCATGATTCTTTGTTTTCATTCTTTGGATTTTTGTGTAATAATTTTCTGACTTATTACTCAATAATTTCAGCCATTACAGCCTTGTGGAAGAGGATTTTGTGTGTTCCATGTATTATTTAGGTGTAGGCAAGGTATTCATGCAATTTAGAGAATTTACGGTTAAGGGCTTAAGTGAATTACTAAGCAATTTGGGTGTTTTAAGCAATTTTAGGTTCTAATCAATCTAAATAAATAATTTTGACTCTAGATTAGTAATTAGAATTTAATAAGCTTTAATTTGAGCCTAATATTGTTTAGGTTTCGTTAGACAAATCAAAAATCTCAAAATTTGCAAAACTCACAAATCAGGGCAAAAACGGAATTAACCAAAACGCCAGGGACCATCCGGACTTAACCAAGGGTCATTCATAACTTAAAACACCTTTTAAAATATTTTAGTGAGGTTCTACAGTCGGCACGCAATCGGAGTTAAATCGCGGGGCGTTTTGGTCATTCGCGTCGAAACTCAAAATTGAGATTCTTCTCTCTATTAACACACATAGCACAAACAATCCTTTATTATCCTCAAAACATCCCCTTGAGGACGGGTGGGGCCCATGATCCTCATTTTCTGAGTAAAATAACCTCGGGGCATTTTGGTCATTTTACACATACATAAAATCGAGGTTTGCAATGCTTGTACGAATTGCTCCTAACTTCTCTTCTAACGTTATATTCCTTTATTGAGAATTGTTTGGTCTCAAATTTTATATAATATTTACCTACGGTAATTTGGTAATTTCTAATGACAGTAAAAATCAAGTAAAAATTGGGGCGTACATTCCTATGCTTTTATGTTTCGATTTTCTTCTTCCTTTCTTTTTTCTTTTCAGCCACTAAGGCCTTGATAATTTTTCATGAGAGCTTAATGATGAGTTTTCAAGATAATAGTTTTGTGGTTACCATGAGAAAACCTAAAGCTTGAAAACTTGGTCTTGGGCCAAACATGTTTTCATTCCCTTTAGTTGTTCAAAGTTGGATGAAAATGTTAAGTAGCTCACTAATAGTTTTGTTAAGAAACTTAAACACATGTTTTCAAAAAGCTCAGCTTACCTTTGCCAACCTTAAAGTTGGTCGGCCATTCTAAGAGTTTACTCTCATTGAAGCCCATGAGCAATAAAATAAAGAATATAAGTAGTACTTTCTATGTTTGTTTTGATAAGTATTGATGTTTTTGTCTTAGTCCATTTTCTTGAACTTGATGATGAAGTTCAAAACCAAAGATTTCTTTGTAGTCTTGGTGCTAAGAACTCTAAGGTTACATTGTTAGATACATATTGGGTTAAGGTCATGATGTTCCTCTAAAAGTCTTATAAGAGCTCTAGTTAAGATAAAATGAGTTGCATTCATGTTTATGTTTATGCCTTGCATAGCACGTTTACTTTCAAGTTATCACTAAAACAACTTAAAGATTAAAAACAAGAATATGCATTATCACTTAAATAATCTCAAAGCCTACCTATTTCAACCTTAAAGTTGATTGTTGATTTGGAGTAAACACTCCAAGGGGCCTAGAGCACTAAAATAAAGAATTGAACCTTGCATTCCTTGTTTATCTTTCTTGCCTAGCATGTTTATATTTCAAGTTATCACTTAATTCTTAAAGATAATAAAGAGGTTGCATCACATGTTTATTTATGCTCTCACTTTATTTCCTAATGAAGAGTAAAATAAGGAAGCATAGCATCTTTATGTTTATGTTTATGTCATCACTTAAAAGATCTAGAGCTCAAAGACTTGCCCAAGTATCACATGTAAAGTTTTGTAAAAATGAAACTTTAATCATGGCTAGTTGATGCACCTTAGTCATGATAAAATGTTGTTTTGAGATTTGCAAAATATGAAAAGATTTCAAAGGGGTTTTGGAAAGAGGTGGCAAAATGGTTTTAAAGTGGTAGAATACTTGAGTATATGTCAAAAACCTTGTGTTCTTAAAATTAGAGGTTCTAGTAATCGATTACAACACTGCGTAATCAATTACAGAATGCTTTTTGGAAAGATTTTAGGCTCTAGTCATCGATTACCATTTATATAATCGATTACCCAAGGTGTTCTTCATGCCCAAAACCATCTAAAACTTCATTTCCAGTTCATGTCAATCGATTACTTTTGTCTCCCTTCCAGAACAAGTTTCAAATTCTGGTAATCAATTACCAGCATGTGTAATCGATTACTAAGACCCTACATGTGCAAAAATGAGTGTTTTGTTTATGAGGAAATGAATCTATGATATGGATGCTTATGTGAAGGTATAGTCTTGCATGATTACTTATTGGGAATGTGTGTGACATGATTTATATTACCTAGCATGCCATGAGGACTACATATGTTAAAAAGCAAGAGTAAAGTATATGATAAAGTTGTGATGTTGCATCTTGTTATGACTTGTTTGATAATATTCTATGATTTCATGCTCATGTTGCATCCATACATAATATGCTAATGTGGAAATTATCCATTTATGACTTCCCAAGTTAAGGGTTGTACGGGGTAATCTAAGAAAGAGATGATTCCCCCTTTTGCCCATATGAAATCTAGTGACTACTCCTGTTAGGATTGAGCTCATTCCTAGGCGACAGACGTTTCGGAGTTTTGGTGACCATGAGAATTAAGGAGGCATGTTAGGTGGATTTTGGTGACCATGATGAGGGTGGAAAAGTAAAAAGAAAGGAACTGAAGAGTTAGATCATGACAAAGTAAAAGTAAAAGATGCACATGCATATGTTTCATTTCTATTTCATTAGTGCATTTGATTGAGGGACATGTGTTATTTACTTCTGTCATTCTACGAGGTATTGTCATGCATACATAAATAGATTTGTTGCATTCATGACATTAAGACCATGCTAAAAGACAACCACTTCGGATAATAGGATTTGAGAAATTAAAATTGAACATCATGCATGCACACCTTTCGTAATAAAACCGAAGTGGCTGAGCGACAACGATGACACTTGTGTTAGAGTCGGCCCCACCTGAGAATCTTGTATAAGTTTCTCATCCCTTTTCCCTTTCTTAGATGTCCTCTCCGACGTGAATGATGTACTAGTAGTGCTATAGTAATGTCTAGCGTTCGGCTTGTGTACGTTCATCTTGTTTGTTGTGTTTAGGTGTCCTCTGTTCAGAGGACATCGTCGTTATGTTGTGACTATGACATGTTAATATAACTAATGTTGTGATTATACTATGGCTTGCTTATAAATGCTATGATGATGTGTATACGTTTGATATATCATGTGTATTAATCTCTACGTATGCGTACGCACGGCTCGCATTTTAGGTATTAAGTTCAAAAAGAAAAATTTAATCATATTTTATTATTTAGATTTTAGAGGAAAGTATGTCAAGATCTAAACAAAGGCGTAACAACCGATAACTAACGGAATGCAACTCGAGCATATGAGGTTAAGAGTTAAAGTGTTACATCATGGGTTTAAGGACAATTAAAGGGTGGTGGATAATTCCTAACCCCAGATGATAGAAATATCAAACTTACTAGTGTAAAACAAGAAGGTGAATCTATAGTATTATACAACCACAACTTTAATCTATTCAATAATTAAAAGCTTTATAGGAGATCCAAGTATATTTAGAGAAAGAATAGGAATCCAATTAATTAATTTAAAATGTCCAATTGTGTCTAATTATAGATGGTACAAAGAAGTGTTCATGTCTAAGGTATTAATGAGAGAAGATGCAAATGCACCCTTTTGGAAAGAAGATTTGTAGCTTTACCAAGATTATTTGCTCTAAAAGTAACACAAAAATTACAATCTCACTTTGGTACCTAGATCCCTTATGAGCAACTAACTTTTGGTCAACTCCATAATACTATAGTAGAAATAGGATAGAAGTTCCTAAATATAAAATTACAAAATAAAATGAGAAAAGAAAATCTAAACAGAAAGAATCAAGAACCTTTTGCCAATAATATGGAATGGATCCTTTAAGAGCCCTAATAGTCAACGTAAGAAACAAATTTGAAAACAAACTAAAGCTATAAGAGCTTATAATCCCAAAAGATATTATAAAAAGCAAAACTATCAACCTCCACAAACTTATCAAAACAAACCAACCTACAAAAAGAAAGTATAAAAAGTAGTTAAAAAAGAAAATGTGTGCTGAAAATGTGGGAAACCAAGACACTATGCAAAAAATTGTAGAGTACAACAAAAGATAAATGAACTAACCAATGAAGAATTAAAACATACTTTATTAACAATATTAATTAATTGAGCGAACCAGAATTCAAGGAAGAAGAGATTAATAGTGAAGAAGAAGAAGTGATAGATAATGAAATCTACTAATTAGATAAAAAAAAAATCATTAGAAGAATTAGAAATAGAGGAAGAAGAAAATTACTACTTAGGACCAGGTTTATGTAATTGTGAAAGTTGTTAGGAAAAACATTAAATGTTTTAACAAGAGACCAAGCAACAACATTAATATCAATAATAGACAAATTAGAAGACTCACCATTAAGAAATGAATTCTTACAACAATTAAATGAATTAATTACAAAAGAAGAGAACCATCGAGAAGAAATAAGACCAGTAGAAATAAAAGAAGTTTATAATAGGTTTAAAGCCCCCTAAAGAATCAATTACAATAAAAGAGTTTCAAAATGAAATTAAAACACTAAAACAAGAAATTTTAGAATTAAAACAACAAAATATTGCATTAGAATTCAGATTATTACAATTAGAAGGAGAACAAATTATAAAAGTAAAAAATTCCAAATCAGTAACTATAAAAGAAACTAAAGAAGCTGAAAGTTGTATACCTTTTTATTAAAATATTAAGCTTAATGAACACTCATAAATGGTGGACAAAAATCACTTTAATAGTAAAAGAAGAAAGATTTGAGTTAATAGCCTTAGTTGATTTAGGCACAGAATATTAATGCCATATAAGAAGGAGTAATACTAACTAAATATTATGAAAAAACAACTAAAAGAGTTTAAAAGCAAGTAGCAGGATTAAAAATAAATTATAAGCTTTAAAATGCAAAAGTTTGTAAGAATAAAATATGTTTGACTACCTCTTTTGTATTAGTAAAAAATATTATGAACACTATAATATTAGGAACCCCCTTTATAATTCTTTTATACCCTTTTTGGACAATAGAAAGAGTAGAAATATATGTAGTACTATAACCCTAATCCTCTTTGAATTTTTAGAACCACAGAAGAAAGAATTAAATTTATTACAAGTAGCTTCAATATCATGAAGAAAATAAAAGGAACATTAATAAACCAAAAACAAAACAAATTAATTTATTAAATAAAGAAATTCATTATAGAAGAATAGAAGAATAATACAAACTCCAAAAATACAAAAATTAATAAAAGAAGTTAAAGACAAAATAGAAAGAAATATGTGATAACAATCCTGGCATTTCATCATAGAAATACATTAAATATCTTTAGGAAGAAGGATTTAAAGAAAAAGATATACCAACCAAGGCAAAACCAATACAAATGAATGAATGTTTGAGATATTGTAAAAAAGGTACAAGAATATTTAGAAAAAGGATTAATAAGACCCTTAAGTCTCCTTGGAGTTGTTTAGGATTTTATGTCATGAAAGCATCTGAATTGGAAATAGGAGCCCCAAGATTAGTAATTAATTACAAGCTGTTAAATAAAGTTTTAAAATTGGATATTCATTATTGATAAAAATGATTTAATTAAAAGATTAAATAATGCCAATATATTTTCAAATTTTGATAAGAAATCGGATACTATCAAATATCCTGAAAAGAAGATAATAAATATAAAACCCATTTGTAGTCCCTTTTGGACATTATGAATGGAACGTAATGCCTCAAGGACTTAAAACCTTCAGCAAATTTCAAGAAATTATAAAAACATCTTCTATCCATACATGGAATTTTCTATTGTATATTTAGATGATGTTTTGATATTCTCTAAAGGCATTAATCAACACATACAACATTTAGAAAATTTTATTAAAATTATAAAGAAAATGGATTAGTTATATTAGCAGGAAAATAAAGATAATCCAATTAAAAGTAAGATTTTTAGGATATGAGATTTATCAAGGAACAATTACCCCATTAAAGATATATAATTTACAGAAAAATTTCCAAATGAAATAAAAGATAAAAAGTAATTACAAAGATTTTTAGGATATCTTAATTATGTAACAGATTTTATTCCTAACATAAGAACTATATGAGCCCCTTTGTAAAAGCATCTTAGAAATCCTTCACCATGGAAAAAAAAGATCAAACGTTATAAAAATCAAAAGACTTGTTAAAGATCTTCCATGTTTAGGAATCTTACCCTCTACACCATTAATAGTTGAAACTTAAGTCTCAGAGACCTTGGTTATGATGGTGTTCTCAAACAAGTTCTCCAAAATCAATAAAAGAACAAGTCATCAAATATCATATAGGTATTTCATCCAACTCAACAAAAGTATTCAACAATTAAAAAAAAAGGAAATTTTATCTATAGTACTATTGTGAACACCCAATTTTGTAAACCATAAAACAAAAAAAAAACTAAAAAATTGGCACTTTTTCAGTTTAGCCCATTTATTAATCCAAATTTCTTGATCATGATTTTTGGTTGGTTTTATTGTTGTTTTACATTTTTGGTCCATGTGCATAAAAAAAAATTCAAAACAGCAACCATTGCATTTTGTATTAAAAAAAGAACAAGAAAAAACAAAAAATTTCTTCAGATCTTAACATAGTCATAAAGGAGAAAGCATCTTGAATGGGGCTTCAGCATGGAAGAGGAATTGGGATATAGACACCATGATTATGTTCCTTTTATTATCTGCAAAATGGCAAATTTTCTTTCGATGAGTTTGAGATGTCTCACAAGCCTTAAAATGAGAATGGGGATGGTGAATGATGGTAGAAGAGCTACATATATAAATCCATTATTACAATCTTTGAAAGGGAGGACCATCGGCAAGAAAAATTTCAAACACAAAAGAATATTACACCAATACATTATAACGAACCTGGCAAAAACTTTGAAGGGAAAAACCAATATAAACCCAAGCAAAATAAATTAGAAGCAACAATAGTAGCATAGGTATTTTTTTCTTTTCATATCAAAATAAAAAAAATGGGAAGAGAAAAAGGGGTAGGCGTGGCGGCTCCACCACGCTCCATCCTGACCTCTTCTCCTCCATGCACCTCTCCGCCACTCCAACTGACCTCGTCCTGGCTCTCGCCACGGGATCGGTCTCCCCTCCAAACCAGTTGAGGCCAGGCCCCTCCGCCATCATCACTAAGCTGAGCAGATCCAGCCACAATCGTGTCACAAGCGAGGTCTGCTCCTCCTTGTTTCCCTCATAATCGGCCATTAACCAAGCCAGCACTGTGGCAAATCAGCCTTCACCGGATCGTAACTTCCAGCCACCCCTTCCAAATCCTACCAGACACACTTTTTTCCTCCCTACCATCGCCAACACCAGGCTATTGCGCCCTTCGTGCCTCCAGTTTCGGTGGACGTGGATCGGCCTGATGGTGCT
Organism: Dalbergia oliveri; assembly: GCA_030441495.1. Lineage (NCBI taxonomy): Eukaryota > Viridiplantae > Streptophyta > Magnoliopsida > Fabales > Fabaceae > Dalbergia > Dalbergia oliveri. The sequence continues at coordinate 3,702,004 of JAMLFY010000005.1, read as the reverse complement.
GGGCTCCTCTTCTTTCCCTTTCGGGACATCACGCGGCTCCCCCACACCGATGACCTGTCTTCCTCGACGACCGCGCTCTCTAAAGCCTTTATACCCAACCGTACACGACCTTACTCTTCAGGCTCGCTCTCATCTCATCCTCATTGGGAGTCCCTTATCTGCTTCTTCTTCTCCGTGCTCTCTTTTTTCTCATTTCCCGCCATCTCTTTCCCCCCTTGCCTCCTCTCTCTCTTCTTTCTCTGTGTATATGTGTAAGTGTGCATGAGTATGGGTTGTGTAGGCGAGTTTGGTTTATGTGTATGTGTGTGTGCATATGTGTTTGGAAGGTTAGAATTAGGTTAAGAGTTTGTTTTTGTCTTTTATTATTTTATTATTATTATTATGTATATTTTGGTTAGTTGTTTTATTTTTGTTGGTCAGATTTGGGCTTTGCTTTATTTTCATGGGCTTAAGTTTAGTCAAAAAAATTTATATAAAAAAAAAATAAGTTATTCTTTGTATTGTAGTATTCTTTAATTGTTGTTTGGACTTTTATTCTTGTTAGTTTAAGTTGGTGTTTAGATTGATTAGAGATTTTATGTTTTTAAGTTAAGTTTTATTTTTATTTTCTTATTTTTTAGATTAGATATTTGCTTACTTTTTTAAAAATATATATATATATGAGTGATCTGCTAGTTTATGTTTTCCTTTCTTTAGTTGATGTGCTTTTGTTGAAAAAAGTAGTTTTCATTTAGTTTAGGTTGAAGAAAAACAAGCTTACAAAGAAAGAAAGAGTTTTATTTAATTGGGGTTTAAAATGATTTCTTGGGTATTTTGCTTCTATTTTATTTTATCAAAAAGAAAAATATAAAAAAATAAAAATAAACTTTCATCATAATTAGTGCTTATAATTTTTTTTTTTTTGGGTTTGATAGTTTAAATGTCATCTTCTAAAAATTAAAAAAAAAAGCCGTAATCATTGAGTTAACCTTTTTGTTTTGCTTGTTCTTTCACTAGAGCAATAAAAATAGAAAGTTTGAAATAAGGATTTGAATTAATTTGGGTTTTAAAAATAAAATTTTTGGAAATTTTACTTTTAATATAAAAAATAAAAAAGGTAATAACAATTAGAGTACCTTTCAAAAAGGAATTAATTAAGCCGTGAAAGTTGTTAATCCTATGTTCTTGAATATTTTAGCTGATAGCTTGATATTCTAAAATTCCTTTTGAAAATAACATTAATCAACCCATAATTATTTTCTACAGAACTACATGATTTTGAATTCTCCATTGCATCAGGGATATGAGGAGGTATCCTCAAGTCAAAATTTAATTTTTATAATTTTTGTCTTAATTGTAAATAACTTTTCTAATGAAATTTTTTTATTTGAGATATTTTATTTCATTTAATTTTTATTTCTTTGGGGAATATTTCATTTCAAATAAAAATGTTAATTTAATTTGACGGTTATTAACTTGATATTTTGGACATCTGAATTGTGACAACTTGATGTTTCAAGATTTCTTTTTAAGAAAGATTTTTTTTCCTTTCTTTGTAATGTTCTTGTAAATAAAAAATAATAATAAAATAAATATTTTGAAAGATTATTAATAATTTGCACAAATCAATTAAAGGTACCATCTAAGGACGGGTGTATGGGTGCTGTATGATTAAGTTTCTACCCTTCCCTAAGCATAACTAACTCCCAAACTTATTAGTTTTTCAAACACCATTTTCTAAAATAAATGGGTTTTTCCATGTTTTTCCAATTTAAATAAAACTTGGTGGACTTCAATTTCAACAAATTCTTTTTCATCATCCCCGCAATCCTAGTTACGATAAATGGCGACTCCACTTGGGAATTTCTGAGAGTCAAGCCTAAAATAATTGATTGTGCATATTATTATAACTTCTTTTTTCAGTTTTTTTTATTTATTTATTTTTATTTTTTAATCTGTTATTTTCTTTTTGTGCTAGAATTTTGTTAGCATTATTTTTCTTTGTGACAACCTAGGGTAGACAACTGTTATTGATTTTGTATATTTATTGTTTGTATTGATTTTGCAAGTGTTTACCATGGGTAGTTTTAGGATTTCAGGTTTGTATACTTCTTCACATAATACCAACACATTAATCACACACGAGTGAGGGCCTATACCAAGTTTAGTGCAACTTGAGATAGGTAAGTGATTGTACGGTAGCCATTTTGGATGTTCATCTGTTGGCTATCGCGAAATCTTGTCTAGAGTGTGACTTTTCGTGAATGTCCTATACCTAGCGGTTCACCTTATTGTGGATAATATTCTAAGATGAGCCTTAACTCTAGAGGCTGTAAAATCTTGAGAATATCAACCCACCTAGTGAAATTGTTTACCAAGTAGAACAACCATAGGACCATAGAATTGACCTCCAGAGTTCACCTTAAATAGGACACAAAGAGAGCATAAATCTTCCTTAACTCATTTCTTTGTATATAAATTCTTCTCATTGCCTAAATTATTCTTTGTATATAAATTCTTTTCATTGCCTAAATCATTTATTATTCTTTCTTTCTTTTAAATCAAGAATTTTATTGTGACATATTTGTTAGAGAATTGAACTAAAATATTGTTGTGAGTATCTTTAGAAAATGGAAGCAAACATGAGACCAAACAATCAGGAAGGATGAAACAAATTGTACCTTTGAATGAGTTCTCGGAACAATTATAATCAAAGATACTCACATCAAGACTAAGTTTGATTGACGGTTTCTAACAAATAACTATACTTTTGTCTCTTCTTTTTACTAAAATTGTTTTTTAAAGGTAAAAGTTTGCAACCATTGGGCGCCTAAGGAAGACAATACTTGATCAAACTCATATTCACAATACCAGAGCTTTAAACTAAGATGGCTTGGAGGTAATATTGAATCAAAATACTATACCAACCATAAATACTTTGAACCGGGAAGAAATCTAGCTTGGAGGTTAATAGGAAGAGGAAAGCTAAATGAATTATTGAATAACCAAGCTAGGTTGGAGGATATGATAAGGGCCATGAAATAGTCATTTGACTTATGGGGAGGAAACAGAATAGGTATCCTGAGAGCAAACTAATGTTGCCATTATACCTGTGATGTCAAACAAGACCATGGGTGTCACTTAGGGGATGAATGACATGGGGGAAATCCCAAATATCCTCATGGACAACCATCGCCCACGATGCCATTGGTACCCATTGGAGAAGGCTATCATGCCTTGGATGATGCACATGCAAAGGGACACAAGCATGCTACCCCTATTTGGGAGCATCATCGTGTTACTATCCTAAAACAATCATCTTCCTTAGGGAATAATCATTGGCAGAAAAAGACAAGTTCAAAGAAAAGTGGATGAAGAAAATACAAGAGCAAATTAAGGCTATCCAAGGACCTAGCTCCTATGGCTATGTGGAGATTGAGCAATTGTGCCCTCCTATGGACATAGTGGTCCCTAAGGATTTCAAGATTTCTGACTTTGCAAAATATGATGGGACTAGTAATCCTTTGTTTGACCTGAAGAGCTATTGCACCAAGATGGCGATATGGTCTAAGAATGAAAAATTTCTCATTAGCTTTTTTCATGAAAGCTTAACAACCTCTTCGAATGGTACATTCAATTAGACCATTTGAAGATTTCCACCTGGAAAGAATTGGTTGATCAATTCATGAGCCAATACAAATTCAACCTTGAAGTGGCGCTACTAAGCAGTTAAGCTCAATGCAGAAAATGAAGGATGTTTAAGCAATGTGCTTAAAGGTGGAGAGCCTTGGCTGCTCAAGTTCAACCATACTCATGGACTGAAATATGTTCATACTTCTTGGGAACCTTGGGATCTTTATCGAGGCAATGGTAAAAGCAACATACAAGGATTCTCTGAGTTTGATAACGCTGGAGAAAGAATTGAAGCTTGGCTAAGGCTGGCAAGCTTCCCATGAGCAATGAGGACACAAGAAAAGGTTTCTCACCTAAGAAGAAGGAGACAGATGTAAATTATGTGCAAAGTCATGTTCATCCTAAGACATGTAACAATGCACCCAAGACCCTAGATACCATCATACCAAACCCCTATCCCATTTTACCAAACCACACCAACCACAAACACTATCCCATACTCCCAACCTCAATTCAATAATATCCATATACGACCATATCAACTAACTCACCCAACATATACCCAATATCCCGACCAAATTCCCAAAACCAGAATTGGAATCTATTCCCTAATCTTCCACCTTTTCCAAAGCTATCTATTTCAAATGCTGACTTTTTCAAAGATTAGTTGATGCCCATCTAATCTCACCATGTCCTGTGCGTCCGTTAGAACCATATACTAGCTTGGTACAATCCAAACTTAACTTGCAAATATCATATGGATATAGTTGGGCATTCCATCAAGGATTACGAAGGTTTCAAATGGTGGTAAAGAAGCTAATTACTTATGGAAGATCTTCAAGAAGATCCAAAGTCAGATATTGTTAATCCAGATCATGAAGAAGGAAACTAGGTGAATGTCATAGAATATGAGAAGCTTGCTTCCTCACTATTTTCCCACCATCAATATGGTGGATGTTAAGACCTTGAGAATACATCACTCTCTGCGAATAATGATGAAATGTTGATAAATGGACAATTTAACCAGTGATTGATGTTGTTGCTTCAAAGGAATTGTTGGGTTGTATTGTTCAAGATTATTTATGCTTTTGTTTATACTACTCTGAGACATCATCTAAATGAACTTGCATGATTTTTAATAGTCTTTCTTTGTGCTTTCATTTTGCATTGTTTCTATTTCCTTTCTTTTGCTTTCTTCTTTCTCTCATTTCTTTCCTTTACAATTTTAGCTCGTTAATTTGTATCTCTTCCATGCCATTTATATTGTATGATCCATCATTTGTTTTAGCATTCCAACCCACCACAAATGCTTCTCAGGACCTAAAGGGTATGAAAATTTTGCCATATGAAAGGGGCTTTGGATACTTATCAATTGATTCTCTTGTTGCACTTGATTGCGATAACCATGAACCCGAGAGATAATGAAGAAATTGTTGAGGGTGGCCAAGTGATAAGCGGGTCGGGCATATGCCCACAACGGGGCACCATCTCATCCTACCTCGTCGACGTGGCTCCGTCATAGTGTCCTCTACCTAACGCCATAGGAACGGGGGAAGAACCCATGGATGGAATTTTCTCAAAAGGGTCGGACTCCGTTAGGAGGGACGTTTCGGGTAGCTGTTGGTGAAGCCGTATAATCCTCTGATTTTTATTTGAGTACAATGATCCAAATGCCCTAAGGTTATTTTATCAGAATTGAGATAGCGACTCGGCACCTCTGAATGGGTCAGACTCAATGTTTGAAGGGGATTATAACGGTTTTGTTTGATATCTAAGGTGAAAATCTCATTTTCCAACTTTCGGCTCAAAATGACCAAAATGCCCCTATAGTGTTTTACCGGTAAAGGTTTTAGCCCAAAACTTTTCCAAAAGTTTGGAATGATGTTTTTGAGTCGGTTGTGATGTTTAGTAAGCCAAGGTCCCAAGGTTTAGTGTAAAATTACCATTTTGCCCTAGAACGTGTACATGAGCCTAATGACGTAATTAAGCAAACCTAAGCAATATTAAGCTCTAATCGAAGATTAATTTATTTTGATAATTAATCTAGAGTCAAAATAATTTATTAAGGTTAATTAGGGCCTAAGATTGCTTGGTTAAACTCTAATTACATCTTTGATTCAAGATTCCTAGTCATGGAATCTTGAATAATGTTTTCTCTCTCCAATTCCTTAAATTAAGGAATTGTGCCCATACTTCATTTGATAAAGAAAATGGTTTTAAATTGTTAATCTAGCAAGATCACTTCCTAATCAAGTCTTGACAACCTTAATTAACCATTACCTCACCTAAACACTTTCTTACAAACTCCTAATCAAAACCTTAATAAAAAAACACCTAAACACATCACTAAATCACAATTACATGAACAAATCATCCTCCTATCTTTGGCTGGAAATTCTTGCCGAATACATACCCTTGAAGATGTGTTACATGTTGATTTTATTTCACTCCAAAGGTCATACCTCAAGCCATACCTTGACCATACCTAGCCATGCTTTCAACCATGCCTTTGAATGACAAGTTTTTGAAAATATTTTCCTCCCCTTTGGCATGAAGAACCATCAGCCATCCTCCCCCTAAATCAGCCACAAAGTTTCATCTTTCTATAAATACCAAGCCTTGAAGAACTTGGTTACACTTTATAAGCTTTGCCAAGTTTAGTTTTCTTGCATTTTCTCTCTTTTCTCTCAAAGTTCTCTTCATCTTGCTCTTCTTCTTCCTCCCTCAAAGAAACCTTTCCACCACCACAATCCACCACAAACAACCTTAAACCACCACTCCCTCACCTCAAACCACCTCTCAAACACTTAACCTTTCCATTTCCATGCTTGCTTTCTCAAGGAAAAATCATTCCTTGAGCTTTCTTTGGTTGAATCCTCCTCCTCCTCTAAGAGAAGATTTTGTCTTCTCATTCTTCCAAGAACACAAGCTTCTTCTCATTTCTTTCAAGACTTCCTTAGGTAGGGGTTTTATTTCAAAGTTTAACTTGTTTTCTTTAAGAAAAGTTCTAGATTTCTCTTGGTTTTTCAAGCCTTTTCTTCTTTTCTTTTTCGGCCTTGGAGACTTTTTGTGTGAGAAACTTTAGCTTGATGATGAGGTTTCAAGATAATGGTCTTGTGATGCCATGTGAGCAACCTCTAAAGCATGAAAATCTTGGTCTTGGACCATATATGCCCTTGATTTCTTTCCTTTTCTTTGCTCAAAGTTTTCGGTTCTTTTTTCCTTTCCCTTTAATGGTTTCGGTTTCCTTTTCCTTTGTTTGAACAAAGTTTGATAAAAATGTTAAGTAGATCACTAAAAGTTTTGTTAAAGAAAATTAATCCTATGTTTTCAAAGAGCTCTAAGCTTACCCTTGCCAACCTTAAAGTTGGTCGGCCGTCTAAGAGTTTACTCTAGATTGAAGGTCATGAGCAATAAAATAAAGAATATGACTAGTTCTTGTATGCTTGTTTAGATAAAGTGTTGGGTTTTGTGTTCATTTTCTTGAGCTTGATGATGAAGTTCAAAACCAAAGGCTTCTTTGAAGACTTGATGCTAAGAACTCTAAAGCTCACTTTATGTTGTAAAGATACAAGTTGGGTTAAGGTTGTATTGTTTCTCTAAAGTCTTGTAAGAGCTCTAGTTAAGATAAAATGATTTGCATACATGTTTATGTTTATGCCTTGCATAGCATGTTTATTTTGATGCCATCACTAAGCTCCCAAGAATAACTAAATGAACTTGCATTATCATGTTTAAATTTCCAAGCTTGCATTTCATGTTTATATTTCAAGTCCTCACTTAATCTTTAAAGATAATAATGAGGTTGCATCTCATATTTATTTTATGCTCTCACTTTATTTTATAATGAAGAGTAAAACAAGTGCATAGCATGTTTAAGTTTATGTCATCACCTAAATATCCTAGAGCTCAAAGACTTGCCCAAGTATCACAAGTAAAGACTTAGAAAATGGAAGCATTCTATGAATGCCATTTTGGCCTTATGATGATGATGAAGAACTTGATGTGAGTTCATCTAATCATAAGTACCAATAGCCTATGTCTTGAAATTTTTCTAAGCTTAGGTAAACTTAAGGAATATCATGAGCAAGATTTGATGTTTTAAATCTAATGCATGAACAAATTGTTTTAGCTACTGACCTCACCCACATTTATGTGATTTCAATGAGATTAATTGGTTTCTAAAAGAGTTTTGAGTTCCTAAAATGATTCCAAGAGAAAGCTAGCAACTTATATGCTTTTAAATCATGAAATTATGTGATTTATGTGAGCTATATTTTCGTTCTGCCTTGTGTACTTGGCCACTGTATAAATTCTGTTTTATGGTGTTAAAATGTGTAAAATTATATTTGAGTGAAGCAAAGATCGATTTAGGGAAGTTAGGAAAGAACAAGTAACTAAAAAGGGCTTAAGATGAGAATTCTAGAACACTTAGATGCCCAAATTGTAAATTCTATTCCAGCATAATTGGACTTAAGAAATAGTTTATAATTAGCGGATATGTGTAGGAATCCCTCATAATTAGTTTAGGAGTTGATTATAGAGCCTTAGGCGAAGACGAAACTTAGAAAAGGTCAAAGACAGAGACTTAGGACCCGTAATCACATGATAATTTTCTGCCCAAAAAGATGTAATGTTGTTTGGTTATGTTAGTAAGCATAAACATTAGAGGAAATTATAAGTAATGATCCCTTAGGTGAAATAAAAATCCATAATGAAAGATAGGATAATTAGAACATAAGTTTAAGACCCGTAAGGGCCAAAGTATAAGACACCATGAGATGTGATGTGAAAATGAGACTGAGTGGTATACTCAAGAGTGTTAATACCATGAACATGAGATTGTATGTGTATTTGTGACATGTTGTTGTGATGATAGTATGCTATGCTTAAGAAGCATGAGAATGTGAAATATGAATGAGTTAGGAGGCTATGCTCCTATGATTAAGAGATTTACTTGATTGAGAAATTTCATGAGAACAACATGTGTGATTTGAGTTATGTGGCATTCAAATTTGAGGAAATTCTGGGTGTAGTCATTATGTTGCCGAATTTTCATCAAATTTGAGGGGCCTAAAGAAAGTTTGAAAAGAAAGATTTTATATGTGACATGCCGAGACACATTTCTCCTACGTGAAGAGAAAGGAAACCCATGGGGGTATGGTTGTGGAGCCATATCGAAGCGGACAATGTCACTAGTCTTAACCAGATGATGCATTTCGGAGACCAAGATGTACTTTTCCTTACGGTGAGGAGAAGGTAAAACCGTGAGGGCATCGACATCAGCCTGCCAAAGCGGACAAAGTCATTGGCTTAACCAGTTGATGCGTTTCGAGAAGGAAAAAGTCCAGGATGGGTGATTCCTTAGGTCCCCCCGTACTCTACGAGTCGGGATTATTTTTATGATTATGATACGCTTATCAAGAGAATAAGTAAGAACTAATGACAACTAGTTAAGGTATGAGCTCATAGCCTAGTATCAGGGTCGGTTATAATTTTTATACCATGATGTCACAAGTTTGAGAAACAAGAAAAGATGTGAAGCATTTTGCTTATGAAAAAGAGAAGTTGATTATGAGAAAGTACATGCCACTTATATGAGAATTAGTTATTGATGAGATGCTTTATTGGTTTGCTACATAAAGTATTGCCATGCATTCATGTTCTGCTATGCTGCATACATGCATTAAGATTCATCATAAAAGACACGGACCTTGGATAATTACTTTTATGAAAACCTCATAATGAACCTTTGCATGTTTAACCTTTTCATAATAAGACCAAGGTTCCTGGGACGTAAATGATGACACTAGGATAGAGGATTCCCTACTAAGATTCTTTAGCAAGATTCTCATCCCTCTTTCTTCTTTTCCGTTACGTCTTCAGATTCCGATGGCGTCGTTCGTGATCTTCGTTGATACACCCATTTGGGAGGTGCACTACGATCCAGATCATCAGTCATATCACTTTGAGGGTTGTTGTGCCGTGCGTATTTTTGCATACATGGGTTGTCCATTTGCATTCCCCTCAGCTTTTGATCTCTCCCTATGGCAATGATTTGATCTTCGAAAGGACGTGGCCTCGCAACGAGAGACGTCGTGCCCGCCTTTCCTTCCGCGTGCGTGGCTACCCCAAGTACGTTCCTCGCTCGAGACATTTAGAACCGACCAATCGGAGGATTCCCATACTTATATCTTTTCAGGGATCTGCCCTACAGTTCCCATGGACATCGGGAGGGGCAGTGAGGATATGGTGTGTGCACGGAGGCTAGCTCGATGCTGAGATGCACCCACGTCGAGGAGGTCATGTCCGTCCACCTTTCCACTTGCACACACCCAGGAGCTCACTCATTAGGTATGTACCTTTGAAGGACGAGGAGCGTCAGGAGTTTGAGGGAGGGGGTAGCCATGGCTTAGGATTGATCGTTAGGGCTTTCCATGTATTTTCGTTTATGTTTCCTGTTTTCTTTCTTGTATTTTCTGTTCCTGTACCTAAGCTCTGCCCACTTATATGGGTATGACTTTATGCCTTTTTATATTCCAATTGATGTACCAAACTATGATATTTAATATTATGATGGTTGCTTCTATGGTTGAGGTGTTCTTATTGCTTTTGTATTGCATGATTTATGTTCTCTTTTTATGTTTCGCTTATGTAGTACGCGATGACTCGCATTTTGTTTTACCTATTTCAAAAAAAAATTTACCCATATTTTCCACTAAGTAATTTTACAAATGAGTTTTAAAGGGAAGTAATAACTAATAATTAATCTTAATACGTCCTAGGCATGTTGGGTTAAATATTAGGGTGTTACACCGCATTGGGGCACGACGGTTACACTCTCCTTGGGCGGCATACTCGAAGAGTTGACCATCGCGAAGGGCGAAGTCGGCGTGAAACGGAAACTGGTGACGGATGGGCAAACGAGCAATTGAGGAACACGAACAGGCGCATGGAACAACGTCCAACGAAGTGGTATGACTGGTGCGTGGCATCAAAATGGAGCTCCCAGGCTGGCGCATCAACGTAGATTACGAAGGCTGTCATCGATCTCTGAAAACGTGACAGAGAAGAGATAGAGGTAGTGAGAAACTTGATAAAGAATCTCAGGAGGGTTTCCTCCTATTTGGTGTCATCATCTACATCCTCAGGAACCTCGGGTTTATTTATAGAAAGGTGGACATTCATAAGGTTCAATTTTAAAGTTCAAAAGTACCATTTACTAGGCCTATTTAATTTTAGTATGCGTCTTGGATGTCATGAATGCAATATACCATATCATGAAATGCATGACAATTCAAGATATGAGATACTAATTTCAATCACAAAAGATACTCATGAATCATAACAACTATAACTTGACCTTCTTCCACTTATCTTTTAGGTGACTTAGATTAGTTTTTTCTCTCATTTAGGGCCACCCTATTTCTCTCGCCTTTTGAGAGTTTCTAGGTTATGAGCTCATACCTCGCTAGTCGTCACTAACATAATCTTATCCTATGATAAGTTAACACCCGAACTCTTGGAGTGTAGGATAGGGGCAATAGGATCACCTTTCATAACCTTTAATTTGGAGTCCAAAGGATCACTTCCTTATTGGATCACCTCTCATAACCTTTAATTTGGGAGTCTAGAGGATCATTTTCATGTATTTTTATATCACCTTTATATTAACATATTATGTTAAGATACAAAGCCATAACCATATCGGATACTTTTTCTCATGCTCTATGCAACTTTAAGATATTTCAAGTGAAATTATAACATGTCGTATTCATTAAAATTCAACTAACTAACATGTAACTCCTCTATTTCACACAATTCCTCAAGCATATGAAAATCACAACATTTTATAGGATAAGTACTTTAATTCGTATCCTTATAGCAACACAACAAGCAACCTTAGATTAGTAGCATAAATTAGAGAACTTAATAAAAGATGTTTACATTTTATTAAGACCTATATATTGCATGAGTCAAAGACCTCATGTGAGTTGAAATGGTGAGTCTTGAGCACAAGGTTAACTAAGTGATGACATAATTTAAACATGCAATGCAAGCTTTATTTTTAATCTTGGCATTATAGGGTGATGGCAAGAAAACATAAACATGCTTTGCAAAGCTTTGAATTTAAGCATGAGAATGCAAGCTCTAGTTTTTAAATCTTTAAGTTTAGGTGATGACTTGAAAAATAAATATGCTAGACAAGAAATGTAAATATGAATGCAAGTTCAATTCTTTATTTTAGTGCTCTAGGCCCCTTAGAGGTATTCACTATAAATCACATTTCAATTTTAAGGTTGAAATAGACAAGCTTTGAGTTAATTATTTAGGTGGTATGAAAATCCAAACTCTTGTTTTAATCTTTAAGTTTATGTGATGGCTTGAAAAGTAAATATGCTAAGCAAGGAAATGTAAATATGAATGCAAGTCCAATTCTTTATTTTAGTGCTCTAGGCCTCTTAGAGTATTCACTCTAAATCACATTTCAACTTTAAGGTTGAAATAGGTAGGCTTCAAGATTAATTATTTAGGTGATTATGTAAACATGAAATGCAAAGATTAATTATAAATATGTAATGCAAAGATTTGAAATATAAATATGGATGCATTTCTTTGAGTCCTAGGCTCAAGACTTCCATTCTAACACATATATCATCATTTGCTAAAAACTCTTAAAAGTAAAACCTTCAAACTTTAGAGGTCAAACAAATGATGGTTTTACAACCAACACCCAACACTCTCATCATCAAGCCATGGTTTCTCATGATGTAGGCCATAAGGCCAAAAACAAAAAGAGAAGGAAAGGAAAACAAAGAACCGAAATGGTGTAATAAAAGGAAGAACATCTCAAACAAAGAGTAATACAAGAGAAGAGAATAGCAAATCCTTAAAACAACTCCTTACCAAAGTTGTTTTTCTTTTGAAAAGAGAAAAGCTTGGTCTTGAAAATGTGATGAGAAGAACAAATCTTCCTTGGTGCCAAGATGGTTTCGACCAAGAAGAAAGGAAAAGGAAGAAAAGTTTGTCTTGGGTTTTGATCGTGGAGATGGAGAAATTATGTGTTTAGAGGAATGTTTGTGGTGTTTGTGTGGTGGTCTGTGGTTAGGAAATAGTTGAGGGTGGTGGCTCTTGAAAAGAAGAAGAAGAAGAATTCTTTGAGTTTGAAAAAAGCTTTGAGGTTGAGAGATGAGCAAGTGTTACAAGCTTTCCTTTATGCCTATTTATAGAAAAATGAAACACATGGAGTGTCATGGGGGGAGTGGCCCGGCATTCTTTGGAGGGAAAGGAAGAGAAAAATATCTATTTGCAATGTATGGCTTTGGGTATGGCTAGGTATGGTTCAAGGCATGGCTTAAGGTATGACTAGGTATGGTTCTTTAAGTATATTTTAATTGAATTTCAACATGTGATGGATGAAAATGGAGGAGGGTGACTGATTTGTTTAGGAAAAATCTGGAGGTGAAAATCTCATTTTAATGTTGGTTTATGTGTGTGTTTAGAAGTTGATTTGGTTAGATCATGGATTAGGGGTTGTAATTTAGTGTTTTAGGTGAGAAAATGAGTAATTAAGGTGGCTCAAGACAAGATTAAAGAGTGCTCTTACTTGATTAATGTGAACCCACCTTTATTAGGGAGGAATCTCATCATATGACCATTTCCATAATTTAAGAAAATTGGAATAGGGATTTTACTATTCATAAAAATGTGACATAAAGTCTTAAATCAAGAAAAGGATTTTGAGTTTCTCTAAGCAATATAGATTCTAATTAACCTTAATTAATTATTTTGACTTTGGATTAGTAATTAGAATTTACTAATCTTTAATTACAGCCTAATATTGCTTACGTTTCGTTAAATGTATCATTAGGCCCAAAATGCACTTAGCTAGGGACAAAACGGTAATTTTTTACAAAACCTCCTAGGGCTACCTGGGCTCAACCCGATGTTAAACATTGCTTAAAAACATCATTTCAAACCTTTGGGTGAAGTTGGGCTCAATTGTCACTTAATTCTGTTATTAGCCAGGGTTATTTTGGTCATTTTGAGCATTTGAACTCAAAATCATATTCTTCTGTTATTAGCATACATAACACACAAAATCCCCTTTTAACATCAAAACATCCCCTGGAGGATGGCTGGTGGCAATCCTCATTTTCCTAGTAAAATGACCTCAAGAGCATTTTGGTCATTTGGACATCTGAAAAATCACGTTACATAAAGAAAATACTGGTTAATAGAAACATAGAGTTGGAAAGTCATTGGATAAAATACATCCATAATATATGATATCAAGTGTCAGCATTAACTACACAATTAAAATTAAACTTTTGTAAATTATTTTCTTTGTTTTTCATTTTCAAATAAACATATTAAACGAACATAAAATACATGTAAAAAGATTATGAATTGATTTAAAGACTCTGAATTCGAAACTTAAACTTTATAATTTTCTAACTGATTTTACTAAATCAGTTTTACTGATTTATGCACAAAAGAAGTTAAAGAAAACTTATTTTTGATTGACGATTGATATAGTTGATATCTAATAATTAATTATGATTGTTGTGATTGATATGTATCAATTAAGTTTGATGAGTATAATTGATATCTCATAATAATTAATTATTTTATTTTTATTTTCAAATATAGTTTTAATATGGATTTATTTGTTGTGACACTTGTCAACTCTATCATTGTTTAGTCCTCTGAAATATAATTAGTATAGATATGAATATTAAAAAATATCAAATGAAAAATTTACTTCAAGTTAGTTGTTTAGTTTTACTTTACTAATTACCTTTGGATATATCATATTATATATAAATAAAGGAAAAAAAACCAAATGGTGGATTTTTTTCCCCATAGAGGATCAAATTTTAAATGTGAGAGAAAATATGACTTTATACATATTTTATTTCTAAAAACAAAGAACTTTTCATTTTAATCTTTTCAAAACCATTTTATTTAGTTTAATTTTCATTTTACTAAAAGTAAATTAAATTTTTTCCAAAGCACTTTTGTGTTCTACACCTACAATTGTTAAAAAAAGGCCCCAATTCCGCTTAACTCTATCTTGCTAAACCATTACTCTTTCTAAGATACTTCTTTTGTTTTAGAAATAGTTGCAATTTTAGGATTAAAACATATATTAGGGAAATCAATAAAGAACTTTCATAATTTAATTTTACAAAATTATTCTTGTATCAAATATGATCTTATCTATGCGTTTTACTGGTTACTTATTAATACTATAGTTAATATAAAGATAAAATGAAAAAATAATATTCATAATATTTAACAAAAGAATAAAAATACACTTTGATCTCCAAAAACTTTTTATTTAAACACTTCCATCCTCAAAAGACCAATTACATACACATGAGTCTCCAAAATATTTGGCATTATATCACTTCAGTATATTGTTATTATTTTCTGTAAGAAAAAATATAGACTAAAATGTTACAATAATAAATCTTTTTAGGAACCTTTTTATGTCAAGTTTTCCGAGTAAAACTACATTTTTTCAAGGATTCACGTGTATGCATTTATCATGAGAACTAAAATGTTACCATAAAAATCTTTCAACTATCGAATTGTAGCTTTACTCTAATAAATAACACATCCTTATAAATTGCAATGTAATCACATACTTTTATAAAAATTTAATTTTGATGTATTAATCGTGTTAAAAATTATTATATTATTATTCAATTAAATTATTTAAATTTCATGACTTTTTAAGTAGGAGATGTGATAATCAATTATATTTATCGATTTGATAATATATGATTAAATATGACAACATAAAAAAAAAAATCATGGTCTATAGCAAAATAAAACCATTTTCATAATCTTGTTGATAATCTCTCTCTTTATTTATTACATAGTTGCTGTTTCTTGTGACGCAGAAGTATAGGAGTGATCCAAGTTTTGTAAAATTCCTTTACGTTAGATTTACTATCATTTATTCATTAAGTAAAACCATATGGTATGCTTTTGGGCAATCATGCGTTTGTTTTTGTTAGTATTCAATAAGGTGAGGGAAAAAAAAATAAGGTGAGGACAGTTTTGTGATCTCACCACATAGAATTCATGATTATGATATGGGGACAGAATGGTCATTTGCTGATATTGGAGAGGGTAAGAGAAGTAGAGGGAAATTATTAATAGCGTGAGTTGGTTGGTAGTAAACGAAGGGCACCGACGAAACGGTGATTGGATGGGTGGCCTGCCATATAAGCCTTTTGGAGATAATGTCCCGCCAACCTCACCCTATGCTTGAGCTTAACCTTAATCCATTTAAATTACCCACTTTTTATTTATTTTCAATTGTAAAAATAATAAGTAAATTTTAATTTTTCAAATGTAAAAAAATCATCGTGTTCTAGGTAGCCCACAAGTTGTGCATAGGGTTGTTATTTAAACTTAAAGAACCCTGAAAAAAAAAAAGAATAAAGTGGAGGGTGATAACCCAAGCATGGGGTTTGCCGTAATTTGAAAGTACTAACTCATGCAATGTATGTATGATGTTAGAATTACTTTAGAGTTTTTTTTTTTTGGTTACAATTACTTTAGAGTTTTAAGTTAATGAATAACTGCTTTTAATATTTTCAAATATAAAATATTTAATTTTGATTGATTGATGGTGCAAAAAAATAATTATATATTGTCAGTCAATAATATAATGACACATAAACAAATATTATTAGGCTAGGTCTCTCCAAATGGGTGCTCTGCCACGTGAAAAACATAAGTCAATTTTTTGTGTTTGGTAAATTAAAAAGTTAGAATGCTTTTTAGAGTTGACTTCTATTGTCATTTTTTATTTTTTGAGCATATTTATCAAATACTATTATTGTGACTTCACTTATTGAAAGCAACTTCTATATTATTTTATCAAACAATATTGTGACATTTTAAGAGCAGTTTTTTAAACTTAAAGGGCTCAATAGCACTCAAAAAGCCACAACAATATCAGTTTAAGCCCTCATTTTCACATTCACTACTTGAAAAGTCATATAAATGAAGAAATTTTATTAGATGGTGAAGTAAATTTTTTCTATACTATTAGCTAATCAAAGCTAAAATCATCTTTTAAAATCAATTTCTAGATATTTTAATTAACGAAACCAAAATCACGTACATTTTAAAACATTAGATGAAGGAATATTTTTGTTGTATCATTCATTCCCTTTTTGCTTTATATATTTTGTGAATTTAATTTTTATATACTAAAGTTTTATAATATCATCCAATTAAATTATTTCATTTATATGACTAGAATAACAGTATAAAAAATTTACTCTATTAGTATAAAAAAAATTAAACTCATATTTATTTAGAAATAAAGAACCGTAAAGCATCAATAGAATAATTATGTCATTTGTCTGATGAAAAAAAAGTTATGTCATTTTTGTAATCACTAACCAGCTCAAAATGAAAAGTTTGTTTGGATAATCAAATGTGATTTAAATACTATACAAACCATTACCAAATTACAGCTTCTTTTCTATCAATTTAAAATAAATTTTCAGTGATCAGATTTTATTTATCTCTTTTTTTCTTTGTTTTGTTTTGAGGGGCCAAATTAAGGCATTGTCTTGTTACTAATACATTCGTATTATCTTGGTTTTAGAAAGGTCAGCCAATTAGCATACTTCCATTCATAGTAAAATCTAAGCGTCGCTCTTTGTTGGTGCTGCCACGTGGCTAACTAAATCCGGACTAATATTAGTAATACTATTGATTATTGATAATATTAAATGATGTTTGGCCCACGTATCTGTTGATCTATTGTTTTGAGAGCGGCAGTTTTTCTTTTTGGAATTCTTTCGGAACACGATGTTTGAATATTTTATTGGCACCAAGTGCATGTTGTTTTAGTGTTTAGCGAATAAAAGATTTAGTTTAAATTTTTTTTTTGGGTGCATGATTTAGTTTTAATTTAAACTGTATACTCAAATTGCTACAATAAAACGCATACGACGCAATTACCCAGAAACAATTGTAGCATATCTATCAATATATCAAAGTTGAATACTTATCTACTAAAGTTGTCAAACTTATGAGTTTATCTAAACTCATATATTCGGTTACTTATTTTAAAAATAATATTAAAAAATAGTATAACATCTAACTATAATAAAATAAATTTATGATAAAATATAAATATATAAAAAATTCAATTAAAATACTATAATAAAGTAAATACAAGTCATCAAATATAAAATACATATTAAAATTTTAAGAAACATAACAGGTTAACACTTTAGGATGTGAAAAATTAAAATAACTTAAGTCAATGCATCATAACTTCAATTTTAGAGGGTTTAGTTACGAATGTTTATTGTAAAATTCCACATTTTGTTACTAGTGAGACCAAATTCTAACTAAAAATGTAAACTCATGAGTTTAACTGAATTTATATGAGTTTATAAGAGTTTACTTGAGTTTACCTAAATTTACTTAGGTTTGAGTTTTCAAACAAGTTAACACGATTTAGAAACCTAAATTCATAAGAGTTTAAGAATTAACTTGAAAGTTTGATAACTATGTCTCTATGTTACACATTTAGCACCAAATTTGCCTCCAAAAATTACACTCTCTAAGATACTATTATGTATGGTAAATGTCACCTCTTAAGTTGGATATATTTATGATCAACAATTACACTAACTATAAAATTTAAATTTCAAATACTATCTATTTTGCAATTCTTTTTATTTAAAGATTTTACCTATCATCTTTTTCTTATGAAACCACTTATCAACTCAAGTTTAACTTGGATTTACATTAATCTATCAAAATATTGTACATTGACATGTTAATAAGTTCGCACTAATACATTTTAACCATTCCCAGTCAGTTATACTACTTATTAACCAGAGATAAACCCCCTGTGTGTTGCACGTACTCTTTAATGGGATTTTAGAATTATTTTAATATGAATATTTTTAAAAGAAATATGTGTTAGTGGTTAAAAATTAGATATGATAATAATATATATAATTTTTTTTTATTGTTCTACATAATTCTAATCATAATTTTAACTTATATCCACCTTAATGTCACAAATTATATATTACCTAATTAATTAAATGCATCATAATCTTTATTTGATTAATAATATAAGAATAAAAATATTTTATTTGTTTGCTTTAAAAATAATTTTAAGCTTACATATTTGAAATTTTTTTATCAATTTTTTAAAAAAACTTAAAACACAAAATTTATCTTTCCATAAGCTAATAGATTAATGTAATATTCAAATTTTGACTTCATAAATAATCTTTATGAGATTAATAATTTAAGAATAAAAATATTTTATTTGTTTGCTTTAAAAATAATTTTAAGCTTACATATTTGAAAGTTTTTATCAATTTTTTTAAAAAATTTAAACACAAAATTTATGTTTTCATAAGCTAATAGATTAATGTAATACTCAAATTTCAACTTCATAAAATTCATAGATAAATTATTATTGTTGTTGTTAAGTGCAATTAAGTGAAATGTAATATGAAATTAATGTTTCCGGAAAATGTTAAGGATATTTCTTTTACTAAACTTATTTTAATAAAATTAACTATAAAAAAATTAAAGTCACAAAAAATTATATTATAATAAGCTAATTAATTATGCAATCATTTAAATTTCAAAGTTATAAAATTTGTAGATAAATTATTAATATTGTTATGTGCAATTAAATTAAGTGTCATATGATGCAACTTTTTCTTGAAAAGGTTAAGGTTATTTCTTTCTTTAAACTTGATGATATACTTTTTTTATGAAAAAAGTTTTATATTTGTTTGCTTTAAATTAATTTTTATATTTTAAAAAGATCAAGTAAAATAATTCTTAAAAATAAAATAAAAAATTATGTTATCATATACAAACAAACTAAAATAGGTATTTAAATTTTAATCTGATTATAGTTAGAGATAATAGATTCATTGTTATTACTTGAATGGCGTGCAATAGTTACAAATTAGAGTATTGTGTTTTCTCTATTTTTAACCTAACTAGATTAATAAAATCACAAAATTATGTTATGATGAATAAACAAATTACAATGATGATTCAAATTTTAATATAATTATATTTGAATACAAAATATTAATATTATTATTACTTGAATGATATATCAGTTGAAAATTAGAGTATTTGTTTTAGTTAAAATTACATTGAATTTTATTTGTAAATTGCATTTCTATATCAATCATACAAGTATAAATTAGAGTATATTTAACTACAAATTAAAGTGAAATTTCAAAAATAAAATATAATGATTTATGTAATAACTAAAATTAGTATTAGAATTAATTGCATATGAAGAAAATTTTACACACAACTAGAAGTGAGGCCCGTGCATTGCACAGGTTTATCAAAACTTTATTTGATGATTAAGTTTAAATTTAATATTCAAAGAAAACTTTGTCATCATTAAAAATTATATATAATAAAAATATGTTGAATAATTTTCTTTGTTTGTTGTGCATAATAAATTAGGTCATAGCAATTATATTCAAAGATTTTATTGAACAATTCATTGTAGACTATAGTTTTAGTATAGTCTTTATATTTCACACCCTCCTAAACTATAAGAAATTTTGGCCCGTTTGATAAAGCACTCTTAGCAATGACACATAATTGTCTATGACCTTGTTCAACTATTGGCTTTGACTTTTGTTTATTGTTATTGTATAACTAGATTTTATAGAGAATTGTTTCTTTGATAAGAAAAAGGTCACTTTGTGTCATTTGCTATCAAAACTACTCCATGGATAAGTAGTTGTGCACAAATATTACTTCATCTAATAACTTTTGTTTCTATGACCCACCCTTCCAAGTGCATGATAAGCCTTACCATTGCACATTTAATGCAGGATTTCTATTCATGAGTAACATAATCGGAAGATTCTTTTAGTTGCAAACAATGATTTGGGAATCAAGTAAAATTTAAAGTATTAAAAAATCCTATTGGAGACATAATCTCTTATGCTATGTTATCGATTATGGGCATCTGCATTAGTATTATTTTGTTGGATCATGAATTATGTTGAAAACATAATCATTTATTTCATCAATGGTTTCATTTAAAAGAGACAATATTGCTCTTTCTCTAAGATATTCTTTATCCCATATGAGTTATTATATTTTTATTTTATATGTGATGCTTTAAAAATAATCTGTTGTTTTAAAAAAGTAAAGAATTAGAAAAGATTAAATAAATAAACAGCGTCTGTTATTTTTTGTTTTATTTTAAAAATAAATATAATTATATGGTGAAGTTTAAATATAATTGATCTAACCTCTATTCTTCTTTATTTTTTCACTTGTAAAAGTCATTGCACCGATATAAGCTTGTGTGAAATATACAAAAGTTTTAAATAATTCTAATTAAGAGTATTTCATCAAAAATAAAATAATTTTGACAAATAACAAAGAATTCATACCATAAAGATATTAGCAAAAACTAAAAACTAACCCCAAAAATGCTAGAACTCATGTGTAGTAGAAATTTTCAAGAAAAGCATGATTAGTATTGTTGTATTATTATTAACGTAAAAATGTATTGAAAAATCATACAAAAAAATAATAAATATTCAAATTTTTTAACATTAATAGTTTGGGTATCACATGAAAGAAACGATACTGGTATATGTAAAAGAGTCAACTCTTAGATATTTTTAAGAATAATTTTAAGCATAATATTGTTTTACGTAAATGTCTTTAAGCATAATTTTTTCAATTCATTTATTTTAATCCTGTAATTTTAAATAGTGTATAATATACATAATTTCAATTCTTTTATAAATTAAGTTAATTTGAAGTCTAAAATCTAGTTTTCCTATTGTGTCATTAGGTGTCATTTGTTCACAAAATACAAATATCAAAATCTATAATTTTAAACAAATACCCAATTGTCAAATTCTACTATCAGTATTCTCTTATATATATATGGTGTGATCGTGGGATATATGGGCTCCCAGTTGGTCGAGGCCGGAAGACTTTTAAACCATCCCAGGCCGGAAGACGTTGACCACACGCTGGATGTGACTCTTTCCGACTTATGGCCTTGAGCCCTTGAGCGCTGGCGTTGGGTATCACCATATGGGCTGGCCCAATACATCGAAAATGGTCATGACCCATATTCGGAGGTCGTAACAATTATATTCTCAAAAAATTACGTACATTGACTTTTAAAAAATTGTTTTAAGTTATATTGAATACAAATATAATATAGGAAAAATTAAATTATATTTAAAGCAATTATTATATGTATTATTTTGATGATTTTTTTAATGCACATAAAGGCATATACTATTAAATTTATTATATCATTTTAGCATAGTTTTTGTAAGATACGAAAATAATTTGTAACTCCGTCATTCTTCAACTTTCTTGAACCTATAAATTAATGTTTATTGTTAAGGTAAATTACACTCATCTTTCCTAAGGTTTGTGGAAATACAACTACACCTCCTCTATTTGTCCACCTTATACTCACACCCAATTTGCTTGTCAAATTTTAAGTATTTATATTAGTTCATCCTCATTCACAACACTATTAATAAACTTAACAGAATGATATTTTTGTGTTATTAACTATTTTTAATTAATAAAATTATAAAAAATACCTGTACCCCTCTATTAAGTTGAAGGTTATTTTTATAATTTTATTAATTAAAAATAGTAAATATCACAAAATATCATTTTGTTAAGTTTATTATCAGTGTTATGTGGATAAGAGTGAAACTAATATAAATACTTAAAATTTGACAAGCAGACTTGTTAGGTGAACAATAGAAGAGGTATGAGTTGCATTTCCACAAATTTCCAAGGTGAGTGTAATTTACCCTTATTGTTATTGTAATCCTATTTTTTTAGTCGTGACCTTTTTATTCATTGCTTCAAGTACTTAATATTGATAAGAATATAAGCTTAAATTTTGTTTTTTACTAACTTATGTATAATTAAGCAGTTAAGTTTGAAGAAAAGTATGTCAAGTAACATTATCGTTATTAGTTAAATCTAAGAACGTTTTATACAATAATAACAAAAGTACATTCAATTTAAGTGGAAAATTGAAATATTGGAAATAATAATTAAATATTTATGAATATATTAAACAATAAACAGTAAAATAAAATACTCATCAACAAAAAAAATACAAATAATGCAATTGAAAGCTACTTCCTCATATATTGAACTAAGATAAAATTGAACAAAGAGTCTATATCTATCTTGAACCCAAAAACTCAATAAAATAAAAAAATGTCTTGGCAGGCACATAAAATCAAACTAATATTTAATTGAAAAGATAGGAAATTAGAAAGATAAAAGAGAGAGCACTTAAAAAAAAAATTGAATTCAAAACTTGAGAAATAGATAGAAAGCAAATCGATAGTTGAACATGCAATACAAATATTTTATAAATTCCATGTCTATAATCAACACCCCAAATTAATCATCGTTGCCTACCTTTTGTTTCCACTGCCACCTAAACTATTCCCTCTGACATCCTAACTTGTTACTTTATTTGCTGCCTTCTCTTGTCCTGCCTTTATATTTAGCCCATGAAAGAATGACAAAAAAAAAAAAAAAAGATAAAAAGAGCCAAAACTAAAATTTAAAACTATCACTCTTGGAGGAAAAAAAAAAAAGCTTTTCAATCGCCATGCATACCTTATATATACAATTTAATCATGCACTATTTCTTCATTGCATGATAAGGACCAAAGACCCACCATCTAGACAATATACAACTTCCCCACAAAGCGAATATTTGATAACGTTCCAAGGCCAACCTTTTCAAGTATCCTTTCAAATTCAATTGCAATGTTCAAAATCAATCGATCAATACGTTGCATTTTTTTTATGAACCAATAATGGCTAGAAAATTCTATATGACCAAATTCTTTTGGTTTTGTTGGTTATAAACAGGAATTGAAATTACGGACCATTTAACTACCAAGCACATTGATTACCATTATATTCCTTTATGAAGGCTTATAAAAGAAATCATCATTATATTCCATTACATTTATATTATACGGGTGTTATATTTTGAAAGAAATTCTATTGTAGTTATTGTAGACAATTATTAGATAGTAAATGGTTTCAATCACACATTATTACAATTAGTAGACAATTAGCAATTTTTCAATAGATAGTATTTCATATTATGTAATATAAATACATAGATACAATTTTTTCTTTGATTATTGCATAATGCAGTTAATTTTTTATATATACACTGATTGCATAAGTAAACATTTAATTGCTACCTAAGGATAGTTTCAAAACTATTACTAAATGTTGTAATAGTTTCATATATGTAAATTGTAAATTGCAATCTATTTTACATATCTATTTTTTTTTTTTTGTGTGTGTGTGTGTGTGTGTGTGTACTAAATGCAAAGTAGAGTGCAGTGATATATATCGATTGATGAGTAAATTGTAATAGTTTCTTATATGTAATTGTAAATTATAGTATATTTTCCATGTCTAGCTTTTTTTTAGTGTCATAAATGCAAAATGTAGTGAAGAATATATATATTGATTGATATTGATATATTGATACGTAAAATCTTTTATTTTAATTTTTTTAATTAATGCAAATTTTTCAGTCATGCATTTCTTTACTCAATAAGAATAAGATTAAGAAAAGAGGAAAGTACGTGGATAGGTGATGGATTCTATATTTTTCTAATTATATTTGTTTGCTTTGTTAATTGATTTTGAAAAGAACCTTTTTTAGAACATATCTAACAAATGAAAGGAAGAGGGGTGATGATTTTAATTTTTTTTAATAATTTTTTAGTAAAACCTTTTTAAGGATATCTTAATCAAGTGAATTATAGAGATTTATTATATTTATATTGTGAAGTATTTGAATTTTTTATAACTTAAAAGATGTTAATTATTTACATACAAATATAAAAATTATAACAAAAACAAATGTAATTAATTTAAATATGATTGTTATAAATTCAGATTATCTTAAATATTCTACAAAATTATTTTGCAATTTTTTTTAACTTTTGTTATGGGATTTAAAAATAAACTAAAAAAAATGTGTATGAGGAAGAAATCAACATTGTTAATAATTTATAACTACATATTTTCTTAGAGCTAACTATATGATCTTTACTATAACACTATATACGTAAAATGAGAAGATAAAATATTTTTAATAAATTCTCATTAAAATTGTTAAAATATCTCTCAGTAAAGTTGGTTATAATCATAAATTTATACTTTTTTACTATATTTTAATTTTTTATTTACTGTGAATGTGATTGTTCAGCAACATTTCCTTTTACTCAAGAAAAAACGGGAGAGTCGCGGTGCAGATGATGGACTTTTTTAGTTTACTCATAAAAATTGTTTGAGAATATTAACCTGAATGAATGTATTTCGTTTAATATGAATTTTTAGTCATTTCTTTACTTAAGAAGAGAGAGTAGCAAGAGGATGAAATGATGAAGTTTCTTAATTAATTTTTTTATGTCATGATGGTTCAAAGATCATCTATAATAATTGTATAAGGAAGTGTCTAGAAATGTAAGTTGAATGCTATTATAAGTTGGTTAATGATTTATGTATAATTCATATGAATAATTTATTTAACTATCTAAACTATTTCTTTATCATACAAAGATAATTCCAAATTGTATATTGATTTAATTCAATTATCTATGCAAATGCGCGGGTCAAAATCTAGTTGAATTAAAAAGTTAATCATGACATATTTATAATGTAAATCAATAGATATGATCGATTAATTTGAGTCCATCTATACTATTGACAGAATTTCCGACAAAGCAAATAAGAAATTTGGATAATTGAGGAAGTCGACAACGAATGAAACAATTCGAGCCAAACATCAAATCGGGCTTAATTGTAATACAATAAAAGGTATGCGTGTCAATTATTAATTAATTATATATAATAAAATAATAAAGTTATAAGATAATATAATAAAAATGAAGAACTATAAATCTCTACTAATTATTATTTTTATTTTAACCAATAATTTATATTTTATACAACCAAATAAGTATCAATTTACATATAATATTTGATAGAGGTGAAATTTGATAGAAGTGTAATCGGATTTGATTTGGAAGAAAAATGAATTCAAATCATTCAATTTTGATTAATTCAATTAGTTTGGTTCAAGTTTAGGGTTTCTTTTATGATCAAACACAAACCAAACCAAATTGATTACCTTTTAATATTTAATTCAATTAAAAAAATCACAAAAATTTTCACAAACTTTAAATCTCCTAATGCTCTTTTAAATTTCATATAAAATTATATGTTCTATAACACCATGTATCACCGCTTCCCACAAGTTCTACACACGAGGGATAAGTCTACCTTGAGCTCTAACCATTGAACTAGTCGCCAGCCTTACTTTGAGTTTGTAAGGCAAGGGGCCAAGTTGAGCCGGGCTTTGAGAAGGCAATCCTATGCGACTGAGCTCACCATTGGCCCTGGCCTAGTCCTTTACTCGAGCCAGCTCCATTTGAGAAAGATCCATGTGTCTTGGCCCCTCGCGGTCTCAAACACCGCTTTATGCTCTTGTAACCCGCTCTCTAAGCCAATCATTGAATCCATGATTTGAGCATAGTCCTTGGACTGAATGTAAGGCCTCAGGCTAAAGAACATGTCCTTGGGTAGTCCTTGAATGAGTTGCCTCACCCTATTGCCCTCCATCGAAATCATGCTTGAGCTTCAAAAGCTCCATCATCTAAGCCTTTTGGTTGGCTAGAAGAATCGTCTTCATGAAAACTGCCTTGAACTTCTCCCAAGGTGGTGGGTTTGAAGCACCATGCTCCTACAAAAATTCCTCATACCAAAGCTCAACTTGGCCCCCTAAATGGAGAACCGTGATGATCTTCTCTACTTGCTTGAGGAACTCCTGGAGCTTCCACTAAAAGGTGCCCTAATAAAACAGGTGGATCCATCCTCTTGAAGTGCTCTAAGGCCTCAATGCCTTTGAGCTGGAGGTGGGTGCACCCCAACCTAAGCCAAGTAAGCACATCAGTCAAGCTTGCCACTACTTGCTCCAAGGTCCTTATATGAGCACTGTCATTAGATGAGCCGCTACTATGATGGTGTTGGATATGAAGGGGATTCAAAGGTACCATGAATGCACCTATGGAAGAATGACTAGGGACAAGATCATGAGTGCCAAGAAAAGACAAGACACTTACTGAACCTAGACTTAATTGACTTTCCCTAAAGGCCTCAAATAACACCACGTTGATGCAAATGGGTCGAATTCATTTACATGAATGCCATGCTAATTGCAAATAGTTGCTCTAGTATGTGACTAGCAAGTGAGGACTGAATCCCATAGAATCCTCTTGGGTAACATTGCCTTGCCAAAATGCATAATAAACATAATATTTCCTTTCAAAACATCGAATACTCATATATCTTTGAGTTTTCTAACCAAAACCATAGTAAAGAAATCCATAAAACTAAGTTTCTCCAAAACATGAAAACCATAAGAATTACCACAAAACATATCTAGTTCATGCTCAACAAAACATAAATACTTAATATGGTCTAATACATTTCAAAATAGTGATGCCTGGTCTAAATCATGTGTACATGACTATTGGAGCACTCTATGACTAACATGATCTATCTAAGCTTCACTTTGAAGCCAAGCTCATTGAACAATTGAAGCACTATTAGAATGGAGGAATTAGGGAGTAACTATCTAGTTGTACCTGAAAGAGGAAGGAGAAGAGAAAAGTGAGTCATCAAAGTGAGTTGATTCTCCCTCACAACCTATATAGGACAACAAAGAGATATACATAATAATAAATGCAACAAGCATAAATAATTTTTTATATTTATATACATAATATACTAAAAACATTTCTAAATCCAAATTTGCAGGAATTGTAGAGAAACAAAAATATCTAAATCTAAATCTAAATCATGATAAACTAATAACTGAATTTGGGAAGGGCACCTAAAAAGGTCCCGTAAGGTGGACACCTTAGAAGGTTCCATGTCTAAATTTGAGAGGTGAGATTATCCTCTATGGACAACTTGGTAGCAAGGTTAATGATCATGTCAGCTTGAACTCCTTATGCTTATCTATAATTACCATCCTAAACTAGCATATAGAACTCACTATTATTCCTTTACAAAGATTGATTTGTTAGCATTCAAAACCAAGCTTTTGAAATGCTTCACAACGGTTCTAGATATTACAGTTTTATGAATAGATTGGGAGGCTAGTCAAGAGTCCTAGATATTCTTAATTCTAGCTCACTAGCATGCACTGAAAGCTTTGTTCATTTGCATTCTAGGTATTGTGAAGTCTAGTTCATTTGCATTCAAGGTATTGAGAAGCTTACTTCATTTGCTCATTTTATCCTAGGTGTTAAGACACCTAATTTATTCTGAAGGTATTGTGACACCTTCTTTTCCTTTTTGAGGTATTGTGATGCCTTATTTTACACATTGTATGTATTATGACACTTACTCAACATATTGAAGGTATTGTGATGCATTCTTTATTTTGTTGAGGTATTGTGATGCCTCTTTTTTTATTAATTGTAGAAATTTTGATGCCTACTCAAACCATTGAAGGTATTGCGATTCCTTCTTTATCTTCTTGAGGTTTATGGCGCTTCGCTTTTATCCATTGTAGGTATTGTGAGCGTCTATTCAACACGTTGAAGATATTGTGACATCTTCTTTATCTTTTGAGGTATTGTGACACCTCGTTTTTATCCATTATAGGTATTATGATGCATACTCAACACATTGAAAGTATTGTGATGCATTCTTTATCATTTTGAGATATTGTGATGACTTATTTTTAACCACTATGGGTATTGTGATGCCTACTCAACACATTGAAGGTATTGTAATGCATTATTTTTCTTTTTGAGGGTGTAATGCCTTATTTTCGCACATTAGAGATATTGTGAGACCTTTGATTTCTTTTTATTGCGACACTTATACTTATCTTTGTAAACACTGAAAATTTCTCTCAATAAAATTGGTTGCACTTATCTTCGCTTGTTCTTTTAAATTAAAAGACCAAGCAAAAGGTTTCTTTAGGCATTCAATATCTTATTAAGAAGTTAGAAAGTGTATTTCTATACTTTGAAAAGACTTCATGGCTTTGAAATCTAACTGAACAAACAAGAATAGTTCAAAATCCTTGCACTTATGATGGGAGATCAGAAGCTATATTTTCAATAAACATGGTTAAGATATGAAAAGGATATCTAAGAAAGAAGCAATGCAACCTCATTCAATATCTCTGTATTTTGTTTGTTTTCTCATAGGAAGGACCACCCACCTGTCAAATGATTCTTAAGAAAGGAATCCTTTAGAAAAGATGGGAAACCTCTCCTTTGAAAACCAACCAAAAAAGATCCAAGAAAGTCTGGGTACCAAAATCAAAAACTATTCCTATTGCAGGTGAAAGGGGTTAATTGGTTGAAGCACCAAGGAACAAACAAATCTTGTCTACACCAAATACTTACCCTATACAAGGAAGTAGATTAGAAACTCAAAGCCTAAGATCCTTATTTGACTCAAGCTAGATGATGATTGAGCTTAATGAAATCTTTGCAAATGTTTTCAAAAGAACTGGAGGAAAGTCCTAGAAAATATGTCTTACGGATACTTTGAAGGTTAGATGAAAGAAATATCTTCAGAAAGTGAGCTCTAGAACATCAACTTTTCAGAAAGCATGCTCACAACTTCAAAGCAATTAGAAAGTAACATTTCTGGACATAAAGAGGAGCAAACTGAAGATAAAAGAGAAGCTGAGAAATCTCAATGATAGAGAAACTATAAGGGAGTTTCTAATTTAAAGACAGCCCTTTACAAAGTTCATGGAGATTTTTCAAGGAGCTGACCTAGTTCAAAAAGGAAAATTCTGGATTATAACACCCTAACTTTTAACCTTATACGCTCGAACCGCATTTCGGTTAGTTATTAGTTGTCATGCTTTTATTTCAGATCCTGACTTTATCTTTTAAAATACGGGTAAGAAAATATGACCAAATTTTTTTTGAACTAAAAATGCGAGCCGTGCTTGCGCATAGGTACCGATTAATACACATAAGACATAGCAATCATATACACCTCATTATAGCAACTACAGTTAAACCGTAGAGTAGTCACAACATAACTTATAATATCATATCATAATCATAACATGACAGCGATGTCCTTATAAATATAAGGACACCCTAAGATACTAAATACATCAAGCAAGTTTTACTAATGCAAATTGTGACTTTAACCGGCTAGACTAGTCTCACGCTTCCGCTGAACCTTAGATCTTAACTAGATATGGTGACTCCTACACTCGCGCCTCAAGAAGATCACGACAATCCGCATCATTCCCGTCTGAAGATGACATGGAAGGAAAACAAAGGGGGTGAGAAACTCATTCAAGATTTCAAGGTAGGGCTCCCCAATTTTAACACAAGTGTCATCGTTGTTGCCCCCAGTCACTTTGGGTTTCATTATAAAAAAAGTGTACATGCATAGGTTCAGTTTTAATTTCTCAAATTATTATCCAAGTAGGTTTCTTTTAGCATGAGTCTTGATGGTATGAATACAACAGATATTTTATGTATGCATGGCAATGCTTGAGCATGACAGTTCACATACTCAACACATATCACTTAATCATAAGCACCAATGGAACAACTACGAAACATATGCATGTGCGTCTTTTACTTCATATTTGAACTTCCAGTTCCTTCTTAGCTTTTTCCACCCTCATCGTAGCCACCAAAATCCACCCAACATGCCGCCCGATTTTCACATGGCCACCAAAACTCCAAATCACCTATCGCATAGGAATGAGCTCATCCTAACTAGCCGTTGCTAGATTTATGTGGGAAAAAGGGAATCATATCTCTTTCTTGGATCACCCCGTACAACCCTTAACTCGGGAAGTGATAATGGGATCATTTCCTTATTATCATATCTTGTATGGATGCAGCATGAACATACGACCATAGAACATCATATAACATATCCTTTATTCACATCTCATATTCTCATGCATTGTAAACATAGCATACCACATCATCATAGCAATATGCCACACATCCATACATTCTCATACTCATAGTATTTAAAACATTCACATACATCAAAGCAATACTCACTTGATCTAATTCTTACCTCACATCCCCTTTTCTTAAGATATCTCATGCTTTGGCCCTCACGGGTCTTAAACTCGTGTTCTAGTCATCCTAACACCCATTATAGTTCTTTATAACACCTAAGGGATCACTACTTACAATTCTCACTAAGATTTATGTTTACTAATATATCCAAACAGCATTTCATCACTTAGGCAGAAAATTATCATACGCTTACCGGGTCCTAGAATTTCCGTTTTTGATCCTTTCTAAGATCCGTCTTCGCCTAAGGCTCTATAATCAACTTCTAAACCAAATATGAGGGATTCCTACACATATCCACTAATTATAAACCATTTTCCTTAATTTAAATTATGCTGGAATAGAATTTATAATTTTTTGTTTCTAAGTGTTCTAGAATTCTCATTTTAAGTCCTTTCTAGTTACTTGTTCTTTCCTAACTTCCCTAAATCGTTCCTTGCTTCACTCAAGCATAATTTTACACATTTTAACACCATAAAACAAATTTATACAGTGGCCAAACAGCCAAGGCAGAACCAAAAATATAGCTCACATAAATCACATAATTTCATGATTTAAATGCATATAAGTTGCTAGTTTTCTCTTGGAATAATTTTAGGAACTCAAAACTCTTTTAGAAACCAATTCCTCTCATTAAAATCATACAAAACTGGGTAAGTCAGTAGCTAAAATATTTTGTTCATGCATTAGATTTAAAACACAAAATCTTGTTCACAATGTTTCTTAAGTTCACCTAAGCTTAGAAAAATTCCAAGACATAGGCTATGGGCACTTATGATTATAGGAACTCATCCAAGTCCATCATCATCATCACAAGGCCGAAATGGCATTCTTGATATGCCTCCATTTTCTAAAACTTTACTTGTGATACTTGGGCAAGTCTTTGAGCTCTAGGATATTTAAGTGATGACATAAACTTAAACATGCTATGCACTTATTTTACTCTTCATTAGAAAATAAAGTGAGAGCATAAAATAAATATGAGATGCAACCTCATTATTATCTTTAAAGATTAAGTGATGACTTGAAATATAAACATGAAATGCAAGCTTGGAAATTTAAACATGATAATGCAAGTTCATTTATTTATTCTTGAGAGCTTAGTGATGGCATCAAACATGATATGCAAGGCATAAACTTAAACATGAGTGCAACTTATTTTATCTTAACTAGAGCTCTTGCAAGACTTTAAAGGAACATCAACCTTAACCCAATATGTATCTTAACAACATAAAGTGAGCTTTAGAGTTCTTAGCACCAAGTCTTCAAAGAAGTATTTGATTTTGAACTTCATCATCAAGCTCAAGAAAATGGACTAAAACATAAACTTCAACACTTTATCAAACAAACATAAAAGAACTACTCATATTCTTTATTTTATTGCTCATGGGCTTCAATCTAGAGTAAACTCTTAGAATGGCTAACCAACTTTAAGGTTGGCAAGGGTAAGCTTAGAGCTCTTTGAAAACATATGATTAATTTTCTTAACAAAACTTTTAGTGATCTACTTAACATTTTTATCAAACTTTGTTCAAAGAAAGAAAAGAAAACTAAAACCTTGAGGAGGAAAAGAAAGGAAAAACCAAAAACTTGAGCAAAGAAAAAGGAAAGAAACCAAAAGCATGTATGGTCCAAGACCAAGTTTTTCAAGCTTTAGAGGTTTCTCACATGGCATCACAAGACCATTATCTTGAAACCTCATCATCAAGCTAAAGTTTTTCACATAAAAAGGCTCCAAGGCCGAAAATGAAAGGAGAAAAGCTTTGAAAACAAGAGAAAACTAGAACTTTTCTTAAGAAAACAAGTAAAACTTTGAAATAAAACCCCTACCAAAGGAAGTCTTGAAAGAAATGAAAGAAAGCTTGTGTTCTTGAGGAAATGAGAAGACAAAATCTTCTCTTGGAGGATATGAATTCGGCCAAGCAAAGAACTCAAGGAAGATGATTTTCCTTGAAAAATGAAGCTTGGAAATGGAAAGGTTTGGTGTTTGAGAGGTGGTTTGAGGTGTGGTGGTTCAAGGTTGTTTGTGATGGTTTGTGGTGGTGGAAAGGTTTCTTTGATGGTGGAGGAAAAAGAACAAGATGAAGAGAAATTGAGAGAAAAGAGAGAAAATTTCAAGAAAGCTTGAACCTGGCAAAGCTTCTAAAGTGTAACCAAGTTCTCTAAGCTTGGTATTTATAGAAAAATTTCAACAATGAGGCTGCAAGGGAGGAGGAAGGCCAAACGTATTCATGGCCTTTGGGGAAGAAAATATCTTCAAACTTTAGTCATTCAAAGGCATGGTTGAAAGCATGGCTAGGTATGGTCAAGGTATGGCTTAAGGTATGACCTTTGGAGTGAAATAAAATCAACATGTGACACATCTTCAAGGGTATGTATTCGGCCAGATTTCTAGCCAAGGGAGGAGGATGATTTGTTCATGTAATTGTGGTTTAATGATGTGTTTAGGTGTTTTTTTGATTAAGGTTTTGATTAGGAGTTGTAAGAAAGTGTTTAGGTGAGGTAATGGTTAATTAAGGTTGTTAAGACTTGATTTAAAGGGTGGTCTTACTAGATTAATAATTTAAAACTATTATTTTAGTCAAATGAAGGTATGGGCACAATTCCTTAATTTAAGGAATTTAGGAAGAAAACATTATTCAAGATTCCATGACTATGAATCTTGAATCAAAGATGCAATTAGGTTTAACCAAGCAATCTTAGGTTCTAATTAACCTTAATAAATTATTTTGACTCTAGATTAATTATCAAAATAAATTAATCTTTGATTGGAGCCTAATATTGCTTAGGTTTGGTTAATTACGTCATTAGGCTCACTGTACACTGTTTTAGGGGCAAAATGGTAATTTTGCACTAAACTCTGGACCTTCGAGCCGACTAAACATCATAAATCACTCATAAACATCATTCCAAGCTTTCTGGAAAGTTTTGAGCTCAAATGGCACCTTTATCCTAAAACGTTGTAGGGTATTTTGGTCATTTTGAGCCGAAAGTTGGAAAACGAAATTTTCACCTTGGATATCAAACATAACAGTTATAATCCCCTTCAAATATTGAGTTGACCCATTCAAGGACGTCAGTCTACCTCAAATTTCGGGAATGAGCATTTTGATCATTTGTACTCAGACAGAAAATTCCTGGGCGTTACATGGATGACCAGTTGAAAAATCATCATTAGCACAAAGGAGACGTTCAAGAACACATTCGATGGTCTTGGCAAATGTCATGAGGAACAAAGCAAGTTTGATTGCACAAGATCTTTGTGATGATGACTTCGCTGAAAAGTTGAGAGAAATAGCACCCGATTGCCTGTTTCATTTGAAAAACTCTGACCATGGTCATACAAAAAGCAGAAAAACAAATTGCTCTCTCCACTACTAAGGATAAGTATATAGCTCCTAAAAGTTGACTACACCTAGATGCGGATAAAGAATCAGCTGAAGATTATCTATTAAGGTACTTCAACATCCCTATCTCTAAAGTAATACAAGTGCTATCTATCTTGTTAAGAATCCTTTTCAGCACTCTTAATTCAAGCTCTTATTGTTATACTAGTTTTTTGTGTGATCTGTTGTGAAAGGAGATATTAATTTAATGGTTGTGAATACTCAAGACCTAGGGTCAGATATATTCACAAAATCATTAGTTGATGATCATTTTTGTGTCTTCAAAAAGTTTTTAAACTCATGGTTTTAAATCTCATAAGTATTCATGCACGAACATCTTCTGGGCATCCTTTCCTTCAGCTCCAAAAGTGAAGACATAGCAAAGTCATCAATTTACATGTTCAGGAAACATCAGCTAGAAGAATAGTAAATCAGTTGGAAGATCACAAGGGTAGTTTGCAAGATCAGTTATTGGTTGGTATATCAAGATATCAGTTTGCAAGACCATGTATCATATTGAAGAATCAATTCCCGTCTACTAGTTCAAAAAGAAGATGGGTTATGAGAAAGAAGAGATGAGGATCAGAAAATGAAGGTTATATGGGGTCACAAGCTTCAGCATATGAAGATGAGCTTATGTTGAGTATGCGGTGTGTCTCAATAGGTTAGAAAGTGAAAAGTGAAACTCTAAAGTAAGCCCTTAGAAAGTGATCTCAAAAGCCAGAAAACCTCTCTTTGAAATGGATGAAAAAGGTGGGATAATTCTCATTCTTTTGGGTTTCTTTCTCCCATGTTGCCTGACCTTCTAGTCACGTCACATCACTTAAATAACCTCCACTCTTCACACATAACCTTTTTACTTCATCCTCAACCTCAAACACGTCTCCTTAACCATTTCATCTTCCCATATTTCTCTATAACCATAACCTTCTTCTCTCAAATCCTCATCCCTGAAATGAAATCTCAAATCTTCTCAAAAAATCTTTTTAAGATTCTATCTTTTACCTTATCCATTTATCTCCTCTTCGATTCACTTACCCTTTATTTCATCAATAGCTAAAAGGAAGAGTCTAGATCAATCTACGCGAGAAAATGTCTTTTCACATGTATGATGATCCTGGCATGCAGGATCATTATGAAAGATTTTTTGCATCAAGGAAGATGGCTCCTGAAAGTCTATGAGTAGAGATTTTCATGAAGAAATATCAATTCTTGATGAAGTCTTTACCTTTTAGAAATGGGAGGAATATCTAGAGATTAATGAACTAGTCTTTCCATGATTAGTTATCACTTTCTACTCTCATCTTGGAGAGACTCTCAACTTTGTCTATTAAATCTATGATTAGAGATTGTGCTGTCAAGATCACGGCTCTCCAAGGTCACCAAAGCACCAAATGCGGAGTCATCTGCGGTCCTCACCAAACCAGGCTCACTCTCTTGGAATAAATAAAGGAGATGTGTCCAGGTACCTAACTAATTCTATCCTTCACAAACCAAATGAAATCAGGACTGCCATGTTAAGTGCTAGGGCTAGGAAGGTATATATGGTAGTCCAATTCTCTATCTTACCCTATATAGGAAGCATAGATGCACTTGTTAGCATGGACTGCATGTTTCTCTATTGTTGATGGCAAGGAGAAGAGTGAACCTCAATGCTCATTCTGGATTATATGATGAGTGCAAACTCAAAAGAAAAATGGAGAACCTTGATGTTCCATATGGAATGTTGTTGACTAGACTTCTTCAACATAAGCACTTCCCACTTCTCATTGAGACATATGAGCTCTTTGAAGGAACTATATTCTCACCTTTTTTCTTTCAGAACCTCAAGAAAAAGGTCCATCATCCCTAGTTCTGAACCAACAAGGAAGAGTCCTTTGACAATAGGTGATCAAGTTAGAAAAGCCTCCCAAAAGGCTAAGTCTCAACAAAAAAAGTCAAAGGAAAAAGGAAGCTAGTGCTCATAGAAAGCGAGCCTGAGAACTCAGAGGAAGAAGAGGATGAATCCACTCTGCTTCATCACTTTGATGAAAGAAGGACAAAAGAAAACATGAGTCTACTTCTCAAGAAGCTCAGGTGCTGGTCAAACCTGTCAAGGTCATTAGTAAAAGAGATGTTTAGCTCAAATGCAAGCATATGCCTATGTATGAGTCTAAAATCTCCATACTAAATAAAGAAGTTGCAAAATATGAAGAAGCCGGCTACCGAGTCATTGTTGATGACTTTGAAACCTCATATGAGGAAGAAGATGTAAAAGAAAGGATCTAGGAGAAAATCCCCATCTGAAGAAGAAGAAAGCTTGCTCAGGAGGGAAAAGGGTAGGCTAAGTGCTGCAATCAGACCTCGCTCCATGTTGAGGAGTCTCTAATAGAGCCAGTTTGTGAAGAGCCACCTCGGAGCCCATCATTGAGGAACCAGCTGAGGAAGTACATGGACCAGAGTTTGCTCTTATCTTTTTGGTGCCTTAACCTTCTCCTTCCATCCGCATCACTCTAGAGGATAGAGTATTAGATGCTGGTGTTTCTCTTGGTGAAGAAGCCGTTGCTTTCGCCTTGCCTCAGATGCTTGAAGTTGTTATTGCTCCTATTCCTGAGCCTACTTCTGCCCGCGCCTCCGATGTTGGCATGCCATCTTCTCTACCTCTTGCGCCGCCTGACGATGATCAAGTTGAATCGCCTAAGTTGGGAGACTATACCTCTAGACATCCCTGAGCCTTCTCTTAATGCTCCATCACCGGCACCCATTCACCTGCCTATCCATCTCAACTGAGCCTCCAGCAAGCTCTCAGATCAATCATATCATCCTATGCCATCTCAGAGATTGCTTCCAGATAGGATCAGCTTGAGGCAACAATCATAGACCATGACGCCCAGCTAGACAAATGAAGAACTAGCTTCAATTTTAGACCAACCAAGAGATTCTATAAGAGCTGAGACAATGAAGATGAAGATGGTGTCTATGTTTTTCAGCACACTTCCTTTTTGGTAATGTCAAAAGGAGGAGAAGAAAAAAGATGAAGAAAATCAAGTGCTATGGAATTCAGGGGAGCATATGCTAAGGGGGAGCTTAGAATTTTTCTTTCAGAATGTATATTCTTCTATTGTTTAGTTTTTTTTTGTGTTTTGACATTTTATCATGGCTTATAAAATTCGTTTTATATATCATGCTTGTACTTTGATACATATCTGTCTTAAATGTTGTTTCTATTAAAGCTCTAATACATATCGATGCCCGCTTATGCTTAACTAATCATATATATCTTGCTCAATAAATGTTTGTTTCTTATCCTTTATGTGTGTGGTCTAATTTTCTTATTCCTTAGCATGCCAAGATATTTAACTCATTTATATTTTTGTGATTAACACTGAGAAGTATCCTTTAAGAGCACAAAATTGTTCTTTTGCCCTTGATGCTTGTGTTATCTGATGTGCTTCGATGTGTATTGTAACACCCTAAAAATTAATGAGCTTTATTAGTTATAATTTAAAAAATCTGATAGTTTTAGCAACGATGAGGATGGTCAAACGAACGTGTTAAAAAAATTTTTTTGGCCGAGCATGAATAGTAACCTTGCAGGCCCATCTGTCCGTTGGACAATGAAACTAGATCCAGGACCAAGAAATGCTCTGGACAAGAAAGAGAGGGTTAACACTAGAAATAGTTAAAAAATGAGGATTTTATACCTGGAATTAATTTTCTACAATGTTTGATTACTCGGATATAGTGTTTTACCCATTCAGGAAATTTTAGTGTGCGATTTTGAACACCAAAAGATAGTCAAATCTTTACAATAGGATAAAAGTTATCCTTTATAGCCAAGTGTAAGGCTAAGATTTAATCTTGATTTACAAGATTAAATCCTAGCCATTTATCTTATTTTTCTTTTTAGAAAGAATTAAGCATTTACATTAAATAATACCTAAAGTCTAACTTAAGATAAATATAAGGCCAACAACCTTATCCTTCCACTCATCATTCTCAGCCATAAATAGGACCAAAATAGCCACCATTGTTCTTCTTCAAGAACATCAAATAAACTTGATTCAAACCTCTATTTTCCTAGCCTAGACTTGATAAAACCACAAACTCCCTTCACAAAACTTGTTCTACTCATCAATACCTACAAAATTAACCGATTAAAATTTGAATTCATCACCCTTTTCCACCTTGAGAGATCATCCTTTACTGTTTAAGGGAAGGATTAGGTGTTGTTTGAAAGGTTTGAAGTGAGAAAAATCATTCTTGAAGCATCCTTTGGAGCCAAGATTTCTCAAGCTCCAAAGAGTAGGGATTTTGAACCTTTTTACTTCAAATTCATTTTTTCTATTTTAACCACTGATTTAATTTGATATTTTTAGTTGTATTAGTTGATAATATATGAATATTGATGTATTAATTTTGGTGGAGTGTTTGGATGATGTTAGAAATCATTTTTGTGAAAAGGAATTTTGGACTATGTTGCTGGATTTTCAGATTTCTCCTAGGCAGGGGTTAGTCCTGAATTTTTTAGTATAATTGTAAGCATTTTTATGAGTTAGAAAAGTTATATGTTGAAGCTAACATCATTAGGAAACTCTATGAATTTTCGTGGTGCATGATAAAGACTCTAACTACTTTAAAAAAATCATGAACCAAAATGGTACATGTGCAGCCTAGATTGTTAAAACTGAAAGCTTGAATTTGTATAATTTTGTTACCACAGCAAATAATTGAATTTTTCTTTGAAATTTTTATAGAGTATTGGAAATATCTTGAAATTTAACCATGATTTTTCTTTTCAATTGATTCAATCATTTACCAGGGTTAAAAATTATGAATTTCGAGTGCTGAGTAGAGGTTAAGTGGTTTCTAAGCACTAAATTTATCTAGTTTTTTTAACATAGTTAGAGAACCCTTTTTGCTCTGAAATTTTTATGAAAACTTGT
The DNA here is from genome assembly GCA_030441495.1 of Dalbergia oliveri. Classification (NCBI taxonomy): domain Eukaryota; kingdom Viridiplantae; phylum Streptophyta; class Magnoliopsida; order Fabales; family Fabaceae; genus Dalbergia; species Dalbergia oliveri. The sequence continues at coordinate 3,662,881 of JAMLFY010000005.1, read as the reverse complement.
GGACAAATTGAAGTGTCTTAGATAATTTTTATAGCCTCTGAATTGATTGTTTGGTGTGCAACTTAATTTATGCCACAAAGGTGTAAAATCTGCCATTGTACTGGAAATGAAATAATGCTTTGAATTTATGAAATAATGGCATTTGGTACTAGTATGACATGAGTACATGAATATGAATAATTGGACATGTGAACTTATTGATGAGATTACGCACATATAGATATGAATACTTCTTACAATTGTGTATATGCGAAAGAAAAGCATAAGATTATATTTCTTACTGGAGAAAGTAAATCTGTTTGTCGAGGAATGTAAACTTACTACCAAGGAAAGCATGAGACTATATGTCTTGGGCTAGAGAAAGTAAATCCGGCCTTTGGAACCCTTGAATTAAGTCGGGGAAAGTAAACCTTGCTAGGATAGGTCTGTGTGAGAATTGGAGAAAGTAAATCCAATGATCATGTATAGGAATGAGCTCAGTCCTTAAGGCGTTATTACCCATTATTGCCATGCTAGGGACGTCAATACGTAATGCCTAGACGTGACAAAATTAGTCAAGGGCCAAGACAAGTTGCAGGAGCAAACTTTCTAAGTAGTTCTTTATCTTATGTGCTAAGTGAAGAAGTTTAGTATCAATATTGAGACTAATATGTTAAGTTAAAATTTAGCAGTATATGATTTATATGATGTTGAGTAGTACAGGATGTGTATATTAAGTGATTGAATAATAAAAGATACCCACTTCGAAGAAATTTTGAACGTTAAAATGAACCTTTGATACATATTGCACGCTCACATTTTTCTAGTAAATCGAAGTGGCTAGGACGATGATGATGGCATGGATTTTATTATGTATTTTGGGGATACCCTACTTGGATTTTTAGAATTCTCACCCATACTTGTTTTATGCTCCCTTGTCATCTCTAGGTTGATCAGAGAACAGTGAAGCCACTACAAGAAATACTAAATTGGAATTGTAGTAGTTTAGTGGAGGAAATTTGTATCGTTGTACTTAGTTGTAGTTATATGTATGTAAGTATAATAGAGAACATATATGTGTTAAAACTCATAGAAGAGCTTCCCTTTTTGTACTTTGTATTAAATAAATGTTTTGGTTTCTTTGTTATATATTTTAATAGAATTACGACTTAGTCATTACACAGATTAATTGAACTTGTTATAGATATCTAAGAAAGGTTCGCTAATCTATAAATAATAGCTCCCGAGTCCGATGTCATGGCTTAAGACTGATGTTGTACTGGGAGGATGTTACATGTATGATGTGCTTAAATCTTTTTATGAAACACTTTTTCTCAGTCACACATATGAGAAGGTCTTAAAGGTTTTCTATAACTTGATCAAAATTTAGTTGTGAATAATTTCTAGACCTTAGAAACTGGCACCTATCTATTTTGATACAACTAAGATCTATTTGTGACTTTAGATCTCTCAAAGTGTGATGCGGTTATATGGCATATAATGTGTTATGTTCTAGTTCATATATGCATCAGTGAGCAAACTTAAATGAAAAGCATGAACATGTGTCTCAAGTCTTTGTTTTGAAAATTTCTTGTTCATACTCTAATGCTGATGAGAAAAATTTCATAGCTCATAAACAAAAAGCTCATGCTATTTTGGGATTAATCCCTGATGAGCTTTAGAAACCATGCATAAAAATATGTTGATAAATCTGCATCAAGGTTTCTTTGAGCATTAGAAACTACATAAGCATCAGTATGTTTTCTTTTCTCAATCTTGCATGCTCTCTTATAGCTATCATGTAGAGTATTTGCTTACAAATATTTGACTTGAACAAAGTTGTGCTGAATAAGGTTTAATCAAGAGATAATATCACAAGTATTACTTGTTAGTTATTTATGCATGTGTATATTCATAAAGTTTTTTTAATTGAAAATCAACCTGGTTGTGTTAAAAGAACTTAAGCAATATATTTTTGGTTTATTACTATTTCGATGTATCTTAGAAAGTACTCTGAGTAAATTCAAAATCTTCATAAACAATAAAGTCAGCTCTCATTTAAGTTTTTTAAGGCCATAAAATGTTTTTGAACCTATCCATATCATGCCTTAAGAAAAGAGCTTCCTGGATGTTACAACTTATGATGTTTTAAAAGAATAGCTTTTATCATGACATGTTCAATTCTATTTCTTTCAACATCTCTTCAAATATTTTCTTCAAATTGGTTTGTCATCATAAAAGAAGGGAGATTGTTAGCTCCAGAACCCTTCAGAAAACTTCAAAGCAATATGTTTTGAGTGACAATAAAACCAATTTAAAGAAAATATTTTGAAGAATGACTAATGTCTACCTTGAGTTTCTTGACATAGTATATAGGTATTTCCGTATTGCATAACACGGACTTGGAATGAGAATAATTTTACTTTGTATGTACAAACATGATTTATCACATATAAAGAGATTGAACTTAATAGAAAGTGAACATTATATCGTGCAAAGTACATATACATGCCTCATGAATGAACAGAAATCAAAACAAGGGCAAGAAACTAAGGCACGGACTTTAAAAGTAACACAGGACATTAGAAAGTACGTTCAAAATGAAGATATCAAGCAAAACTCTAAGAACAATGTGTTACACAATCTTCAATTATCATGATCGTAAATCTTTCATCATCATAAAGTTTGGATTGAAGATTAGAAGATCGAAGAATCATCAAGGAACTGATACGCACGTCAAAATACTCACTTCACTATGGAGCATTGAACGTTACTCAAAAGAAAGAAAACTTGAATTTTTGAAATTCAAATTTACAATCAAACCTAGTTTTAAACTAGCAAGTCATCTCTTCTACAACTTGGTCAACAACCTCAGCTTCTAGAAGAAAAGAGTTCAAAAACAACATTCAGAAAGTAAGAGTAATTTCTGAAGTAGCATCAGAAACCTCAATCTTGCAATGACTTTTGCAACAGTCCTGAACAGCAGACTACTCTTCTAGATTGTTTTCCAAGATACAAATGGATGATCAACACGTGTGACTTGGAGATCTGATCAAGAGGCAATAGTCACAAGGAAGACCATCTATAAATAGAGATTATGTGCTTTCAAAGAACAAGGATTGACACTACTCAAGAGTGGAAACTTTGTGAAAATTTCTCCCCACATCCTATAAGGTTTATCACATTATGTAAAAAAATCTTCTTTCTCCATTCTTGAATAGATATATGTTCTTCCTAGGAAGAAATGATAGAAAGGAGTCATTCAAGTTTTCCTAAGTTATTCATATAAATTTTTAAGGAAACTTGAGTGTAGATTAGTTTGAGTGGCAACCCAAACACAAACTTTTGTATCCTTGATCCAGTAGTGATTAGTGTGAGATAGCTTGGAAAGGCTGGGAAGACTATTTATTTAGCTTGGAGATGCTAGTGAATAACTACTTTCAACGTGACAGGAGGGTTGTTGACTGGTCATGGGTTCAGCTTGAGAGGCTGGGAAACACTACTTTGTTCAGCTTGGAGATGCGGTGAATAACTACTTTCAATGTGACAGGAGGGGTTGTCTACTTGTCATGGAGTTAGCTTGGAGAGGCTATTACAAGACTACTCAAGGTTTAGCTTGAAAGGCTGGTAAATAACTACTCAGGTTGTAACACTAGGGATTGTCTACTAGTCACACGAGAAAGCTTAGGAAGGCTAATGCAAAGACTATTCATGTTCTTTCTCTGATTTGAGAAAGATGTTTAGTAGAACCTCAATATGTGTTAAGTATTGGATGTAGACAGTTTTGGTTGAACCAGGATAAATCTGTTGTGTCATATCTTATTCTTTTGATCTCTTTTACTTCATTTAATGCGTTGTTTTATCTGATCATATATCCGTTAGCATTTCTGTTATATACTGAGGCTTCAAAAATCTACTTTCTTAAACAACTAATCCTATTTCCACTGCACTTCAAGCTTAATAGTTGATAGTTCTTTTGTTAAATGTTTCAGATGAAAAGAGCCTAAGCACGATTCAACACCCATTCTCGTGCACTTTTATACCTACAATTCATAGTTATAATGTCTCATCTTCTAAACTGATTTAGTTTAATGGTAAGAGTATTTTGAAAGACACATTTTTCTTCTTCCAAGATATATGATTACTATGGCTCACCTTCCTTTATGTTACAAGTCCTAAAAATTTACTTGTTAGGACCTTATAACTTCTAATTTCTACAAAGTAACATCAAACTTCATAAAATTTGCAAAATAGCCCTTAACTTAATCTTTTCATTCAAAAATAGATTTTTCATTCTAGTCCTACTAAAATTACAACCCGTCCTTAAAATTTTAAAATTTACACAAAAATCCCAAACTTTTGAGAAATTACATTTTGACCCTAAACTTTACTAAAATTGCAAGATAACTACAAAACTCCTTTTTTTTTCTTCCAAACACATATATTACTATTCAGAACCCATTTTTTTTTTAGCTTTACACCCAAAATTCAATTTTTGCATAAAAACCTTTAAACTTTATAAAATTACACTTTGACCAACACCCTAACTCTTAACCTTATACGCTCAAAGTCGCATTCCGTTAGTTATTAGTTGTTACGCCTTTGTTTCAGATTTTGACTTACTTTTCTTTAAAATACGAGTAGTAAAATACGACTAAATTTTCCTTTTTGAACTTAAGACTTAAAATGCGAGCCGCGCATGCGTATAGATACCGACTATTAAACATAAAACATAACAACCCGATATACGTCATCATAACATCCATGAATAAACCATAGAATAATCACAACATAAATTATAGTAGTATATCATAATCATAACATAACAATGATGTCCTTATAAATATAAGGACACCTAGAGGTATCAATTACACCAAACAACTTTAACTAACGCAAAACAAAATATTAACGAGGCTAGACTAGTCTTCATGCTTTCGCTTGCCCTCCAACTTGACTAAACATGGTTCCTATGCCCGTGCCTCAAGGAAGATCACGAACAATCCGCATCAAACCCGTCTGGAGACGACACTGGAGGGAAAACAAAGGGGTGAGAATACTTATACAAGATTCTCAGGAGTGTTTCCAACTTTAACACAAGTGTCATCGTCGTCGCCCTTGATTTCGGGTTTCATTATGAAAAAGTTGTACATGCATAGGTTCAGTTTTAATTTCTCAAATTATTATCCGAAGTGGGTTTCTTTTAGCATGAATATTGATGGTATGAATGCAGGATATTTTATGTATACATGGCAATGCTTGAGCATTACAGTTCACGTACTCAACATATATCACTTAATCATAAGCATCAATGGAATAACCACGAAACATATGCATGTGCATCTTTTACTTTGTCATATTTGAACTCTTCGAGTTCCTTTCTTAACTTTTTCCACCTTATCATAGCCACCAAAATCCACCCAACATGTCGCCCGCGATTTTCACATAGCCACCAAAACTCCAAATACACCCATCGCCTAGGAATGAGTTCATCCTAACTAGCCGTCGTTTACATGGGAAAAAGAGGGGAATCATATCTCTTTCTTGGATCATCTTGTACAACCCTTAACTCGGGAAGTCATAATGGGATCATTTTCTCATTATCATATCTTGCATGGATGCAACATGAGCATACAACCATAGAACATCATATAACATATCCTCTATTTATGTCATATTCTCATGCATTGTAAACATAACATACCACATCATCATAGCAACATGTCACACATCCATACATTCTCATACTCATGGTATGTAAAACATTCACATACATCAAAGCAATACTCACTTGGTCTCATTCTTACCTCACATCCCTTATCATAAGATATCTTATGCTTTGACCCTCACGGGTCTTAAACTTGTGTTCTAGTCATCCTAATACCCATTATAGCTCTTTATAACACCTAAGAGATCATTACTTACAATTCTCACTAAGATTCATGTTCACTAATATATATCCAAATAGCTTTGCATCACTTAGGGAGAAAATTATCATACGCTTACTGCCTAGAATCTCCATCTTTGACCCTTTCTAAGTTCCGTCTTCACCTAAGGCTCTATATTCAACCCTAAACCAACTATGAGGGATTCCTGCACATATCCACTAATTATAAACCATTTTCCTTAAGTTCAATTATGCTGGACAGAATTTACCATTCTTGGGTCTAAGTGTTCTAGAATTCTCATTTTAAGTCCTTTCTAGTTACTTGTTCTTTCTAACTTCCCTAAATCGTTTCTTGCTTCACTCAAACATAATTTTACACATTTTAACACCATAAAACAGATTTCATACAGTGGCCAAGTACCAAGGTAGAATCAAAACAAGCATCATGTAATCACATAATTCATGATTTAAAAGCATATAAGTTACTAGTTTTCTCTTGGAATAATTTTAGGAACTCAAAACTCTTTTAGAAACCAATTAATCTCATAAAAATCACACAAATATGGGCAAGGTCAGTAGCTAAATAATTTGTTCATAAATTAGATTTAAAACATCGAATCTTATTCACAACATTCTTTAAGTACACCTAAGCTTAGAAAAATTCCAAGACATAGGCTATGGGCACATATGGTTAGATAAACTCATATCAAGTCCATCATCATCATCACAAGGCCAAAATGGCATTCTTGAAATGCCTCCATTTTCTAAAACTTTATATAGGATACTTGGGCAAGTCTTTGAGCTCTAGGATATTTAAGTGATGACATAAACTTAAACATGCTATGCACTTGTTTTACTCTTCATTATAAAATAAAGTGAGAGCATAAAATAAATATGAGATGCAACCTTATTATTATCTTTAAAGATTAAGTGATGACTTGAAATATAAACATGAAATGCAAGCTTGGAAATTTAAACATGATAATGCAAGTTCATTTAGTTATTCTTGAGAGCTTAGTGATGACATCAAAATAAACATGCTATGCAAGGCATAAACATAAACATGAGTGCAATTTCATTTTATCTTAACTAGAGCTCTTACAAGACTTTAAAGGGACATCACAACCTTAACCCAATATGTATCTTAACAACATAAAGTGAGATTTAGAGTTCTTAGCACCAAGACTTCAAAGAAGTCTTTGGTTTTGAACTTCATCATCAAGCCCAAGAAATGGACTAAGACATAAATTTCAACACTTTATCAAACAAACATAAAAAACTACTCATATTTTTTATTTTATTGCTCATGGGCTTCAATCTAGAGTAAACTCTTAGAACGGGGACCAACTTTAAGGTTGGCAAGGGTAAGCTTAGAGCTCTTTGAAAACATATGATTAATTTTCTTAACAAAACTTTTAGTGATCTACTTAACATTTTTATTAAACTTTGTTCAAAGAAAGGAAGAAAATTGAAAACCTTGAGGAGGATAAGGAAAGGAAAATCGAAAACTTGAGCAAGAAAAAGGAAAGAAACCAAGAGCATATATGGTCCAAGACCAAACTTTTCAAGCTTCAGGTTTCTCACATGGAATCACAAGACCATTATCTTGAAACCTCATCATCAAGCCAAAGTTTTTCTCATGAAATGGTCCCATGGCCGAAAAAGGAAAAGGAGAGAAAAAGATGTTTGAATCAAGAGAAAACTAGAACTATCTTAAAGAAAACAAATAAAACTTTGAAGACAAACCCCTACCTAAAGAAGTCTTGAGAGAAATAAAAGAAAGCTTGGATCCTTGATGAAATGAGAAGACAAAATCTTCTTCTTGGATGGCAATAAGGATTCGGCCAAGGAAGACACAAGGAAAATGGATTTTCCTTGAAAAAGTAAGCTTGGAAATGGAAAGGTTTAGTGTTTGAGAGATGGTTTGAGGTGGAGGAGTGGTGGTTCAAGGTTGTTTGTGGTGGTGGAAAGGTTTCTTTGATGGTGGAGGAAAGAACAAGATGAAGAAGAATTGAGAGGAAAAGAAAGAATTTGCAAGAAAGCTTAACTTGGCAAATGATCTAAAAGTGTAACCAAGTTTCTCTAAGACTTGGTATTTATAGAAGATTGAAGATGGGGCTGCCAAGGGGTAATGACGACCCTTTTCATGGCCTGGTTGTAGGCATGGCTAGGTATAGTTCAAAGCATGGCTTGAGGTATGGTCTTTGAGTGAAACAAAATCAACATGTAACACAAATGGGGAGGATGAATTTGGCCAGATTTTCAGCTCAAGGGGGAGAAAGAAATTGTCCATGTAATTATGGTTTAATGATGTGTTTAGGTGTTTCTTTGATTAAGGTTTTGATTAGGAGTTTAACCAAGCAATCTTAGGTTCTAATTAATCTTAATAAATTATCTTTACTCTAGATTAATTATCAAAATAAATTAATCTTCAATTAGAGCCTAATATTGCTTAGGTTTGCTTAATTACGTCATTCACCACTTGGACGCTATTCTAGGGGCAAAAATGGTAATTTTGCACTAAAACTCTCTGACCTACCAAACTAATAAACATCAAAAACTACTCATAAACATCATTTCGAACTTCCTGGAAAGTTCCGTCAAACCCACATTTACCCCAAAATGCTGCAAGGGATTTTGGTCATTTTGAGCGAAAATTCGAAAAAAAGAGATTTTCACCTCGGATATCAAACTTTACATTTACAATCCCCTTCAAATATTGAGTTGACCCATTCGAGGACTGATCGGTTTTAATTCTGGAAAAATGACCTCAAGGGCATTTTGGTCATTGTACTCAAATAGAAAAATTTGGTTGTTACATTGACCTCTAAATTTTACTAAAATTACAAAATAACCCTAAACTCATTTTTTTTCCTTCCAAACACATATATTACTGTTTAGAGTCTATTTTTACAATATTACACTCTAACTTGTGGCTTTCTTGGAATTGATATTGAAAACCTTTCCTTGTTGTTCAGGTTTGGTAGCATGTATTGTAGGTTTCACTATTCACTCTTTCATAATGCCTTGACTATTCGCATTAGTAGCACACATTTTGTGTCGCAAAGCAAGGGCATTCTCCATGATATTTCCCAAAGTTAGTAGGTTGACCTTTTAGTTCTACTTGTTGGAAATTTACCTTGTGCCTACCAAAAGGTTGGGCTTGAAGGAATTTGCGTAGAGCTAGCCTTTTCTTGGAGGCTTCAGTCGAGAGCTGAGAGCTTATTGTTGTACTCCTCCACCAACTTACACTTATTTACTAGTAGAAGCATACTCTGTATCTTCATTGGCCCTACAATGGCCATGGTCTTCAGATCCTCCTTCGAACTCTTGATGCACTTCTAGTTTTCATTTTGGTTAATTAAGTAGGCCATGGAGAATTTCAATAGCTATTCAAACTTGGCTATGTGTTCAACCATACTCATACTCCCTTGTTGTAGTTTTAGAAATTCCAACTCTTGAGCATTTTGCACTAAAGTAGTGGAAGTACTTTCCATAGAATGTTGTCTTAAACGTCTTCAAGTAAGCCTCAAAGAGTCTCCTTGCACTGTCAACCAAAATTTAGCCTCAATTTCTAGCATGTAGATTGCATAAGTCACCTTCTACTCCTTGGATCAAATCAGCATAATGAAGATCCTTTCCATTGCCTTGAACTAACAATCGGCTTCATTAGGGATGCGGTTCCCTTGAAACTTGGATTAGTCTTCTTGAACTTAGAGAACTTACGCAAGTCAACTCTTTCTACATTGCCACCATTCTTTACTTCATGGTTTAAGTGCTTGATTTCATTTGATCATTATAGAGGATGCAGCTTGTTCCCTCATAGCCTAAGTCATCTCCCTAAAGCGACCATAAGATCTTTAGGTGTTCCCCCATCTATAGGTTTTGTCCTCCTCCTTTGCATTATCTTTCTGAGGGTTAGGTCTGTGGGTGTCATTGGTTTCTGAACACATCAAACCAAAGTTTATTGAGTTGATCAAGCTCAATAACTTTGTCAGATGGTAGCAACCAATCACATGTCCTCAAAACAATCATGAATAACCTAAGTCCTATCGTATAGATAAGATGCACAATATGTGTGTTATGCTTGGAAGCATAGTGGGTCTAATTCTTAGGCTTTCTAAAAAACCACTCTGATACCATAATGTAACACCCTAATAATTCTGCATTATGCTTAAGACAAAATACAACATATTATTAGTTGCTTTGCATACACTTTCAAATTGTTTTAAAATAGCTTAGCAAGATTAGCACATGTAATTTCTTTTTGAAACAAAACCATGAGCCATAAAATTAGATATAAACACATAATCTAAAATTGCATTAAGGCTGAAAATAGAAATACTAATAATAAATTTCATTAATCATAGTAGTGAAAAGGACAACTTTATTTTAAGTTACAAGTCATAATTAAATAAAAACAGGAGCGTTAGGCCTCAATAATGCTAGACATATCAGACTTGAGTTCCCAGTCTCTATAGGATCATAAGACTATTCTAAAGGATCTTCTTTGGGATCATATTCCCTTAGAATGTATTCTGGCATTGGCTCCTCATGCACAACATAGGACTCTTAGATCCAAATATCTCCAAAGGGATGACTAGGAACAAAGCTGATACAACATAGAAACAATAAAATGTCTATAAAAATATATATGCTTTGATAGTTGCCCTTGCTATGATCATAGGAATTAAGAATAGGATTGAAATGGAAATCATAACAATAGATGTCCATATATATTACCATGCTCTCCATCTTCCCCTAGAGACGACACAAAAAACAAAAGCAACGGGAGTGATAAATAAATATTTAATATACATGTCTAATTAAACATTTTACTTTGTGGAAGCATTTTCTTCTATTAGTTTTATGTGCCATGGTAGGCTTATATCTCTATCCCATGGGATCTATAGATATTCATGTCATGGGTAGGCTTATATCTCTACCTCATTGGATCTTTCTCCATATGAAAATGTTAATTTTCAATCACATGTATGCAATATATCATGCAAGAAAATAATAGTAATAAATAAAATCTTTTGGCATATAATTTTCTAATTTAAATAAGTAATTCATGAACTTTAGTACCCATCAACAACCCAATGCCATCTCAAGTGTAACATTTCACAATAACTCTAGTCATTAAAAAATAAAAAATTATGGCATTCTTACGCAATCAAGGCCTCTTGACCATAGCCTCCATTCAGAATGCAAGAGCATAAAATCATGTTTTATGGCTAATTTCTCTCTCTCTTCTCTCTCTCTTTCTCTCTTTCTCTTTGGTAATGGTTTAGGGCTAATCCAAATTGCAACAAAAATAACAATTCTAATTGAAAAAAATTATAAATGTTTTGCACAATTATGGCCTTTGGCCATGAACTCATTAAGGAGGAAGGAAATTGATTATTTATTATAATTGATTTCATAGCATTTTTTTCAAACATTGAAATTAAAAATAGGTCATAAAACACTAATGTTTAGTTCTTTGAAAAACTTGAAAAAGTCAAATATTGTTTAAATTTTGAAAACTAAATTGTAAGAATAAGTCAAGAAAAAGTGAGAAGTAGCACTTGGATAGGACTCAAACCTTTCTCTTGGATTACTTATAAAGTAAACACCATAACTACAGTTACTTCTACTCTTATTCCTACTCCTACCTTAGTTGATCAAAGAGCCTCCTAGTTGCCATAAAATTGAAATGAGAGAAGAAGAGAGTAAGAACACAAATTCACTTTTGGAGGGGAGAAGAGAATATGAGATATGTGTGAAATGGTGAAAATGACACACCTATATATAATGAGATGAATCGATACCAAGACAAGTCTTTAATGAGTCCTCCATAGCTTTGGTTGTGAAAGGAAGAGATTAAGGATGTTAGTGGTTGGACCATGAGGTGTCCCATGTACCTAGACTCATTTTCTCCTTTTATTTGAATGATAAAAAAAGGGAATTGAAGTAGAATTTGTCTTAATTGATAAAATAATTGTGGGATTTATGAGCTAATATATATAAAAAATAATAATAGAAGAAAATAATGAATGGAGTCGTGGCTAGTATAGCTTCGTTATATATGTATATATGTTTTTAACACACGTGCTAATCATGCAAAGGAAGTAAGAGAATCCTGGGCTTTTAGTTTCAAGTTATATATATATATAGGCTAAAACTATGTTCAACCGAGTAATCACAATAGAAACAAAAGTAATAGGCTAGAGACTCAATCATAAGATAAAAAGGCCAATAGAGTAAAAGAGAATTGGACCACATGCCCTTAATACTTATGGACCTACAGGGGACATTCCCTCCTCTTATAAAACACAACCTTTACTTGTAAGGCTTGACCTTAATTCGTAGGACATTTCCATAATTCATAGGGTATATCCTTAACTTTAGAAATTATATTTCTAAATTCGCAATAATTAGAATATTCTCATTCTAGTATTTAGAAATTCATTTTGAAAACCATAAGCACTTGGGATGTTATAATTGACCGAAGAACCAAAATATCATATTCTATCAATGGAGGAAAAGTTCCAAAATGTCTTCTAATTCTCAGGAAACATTCAATCTTAAAAAACAGAACTTGTATAAGAAATATCATCACATAGAGCTCAAAAATCTATATCCAAGGAATGGCATTCCTCCAGCAATTGTCCTTATAAATTCACCAATATTTTTCTCTATATTTGAAAATGAATCCAAATTCATAATAAAAGAAATGTCTTTGAGCTCATTTCTAATTTCAACAAGAATTAAGACTATTAAAGATCAATATGTATTTCCAAAATATCATCCTCAGATCCTAGTTTCCATTTTTCTCAATAAATTAATTCAAGAATAACAATTTTCATAGATACTCAATTATGCAAATCTTGAATCATGCATAAAATCTTTCAAAAATCTCATTCAATTAATAAGTCAATTATCATATCAATTGGAAGTATGTGTCATCATCATATGTAGATCACATGTTAGCACAAATCATATCAAATGGACAATTTACTTGCATGTTCTGAAAAATAGTAGTAGTGGCAAGCAATGAAAATGATGGGATAACACATCATAGTAGAAATAATGTCCATCACAACTCTTTCTTTTTTGCATTTACATAGAAATATATAAATTCTCCCTACTTGATAGCATAGCATAATATTTCACATATAAACACCATAGCATAGCAGATATAGGAATTTTCCATTTTTTCAAGTGTGACATGAAGAACAAAGAGATGAGCAAGAGGGAATCCAAATATAATCAAATAATGTGCCAATAATATCTCAAGTGTAAAGTGGAAAGAGAAGAGGTTGTTAGGTAGTTCATTTGAGTTTAAATAGGATGAGCCTATGCCTCAAGAAACATATATGAAGGGCTATGTAGACAAAGGAGACAAGCAACTTATTCAATGAGACAACATAGAATACATCCTTCGCTAAGAATGATGCCAAAAAGCAGATATGACCTTCATTTTGTACATTTTGTTCACGTAACAAAGAAGATAAGCATATCAATCATAAAAGCCATAAATTTCATTTCAAATCATTTTATATTATCAAAGACACCTAGGATATTCATTAAAGCATAAAGCAATTATTAAAAGCGTATTAGCAACAACATGATTATGTTATTAACCAAAAGGAGTAATTCCTGAAATTTCAAGTCAAGAGAATCAATAATCAATAAGTTACTTGTAATTTCCATCGATTGTGTCTAGAATACAATTATTTAATGCTTGCACCTTATGCACATGTTGGGTCCTTTAAGGTTAGTAGCATTTTCATTAGGCACATATGTACCTATAGGAACCCACATCGAATTGCTTCTAGCTTGTATTTTCTTTTTGAAGCTACATTTTAGAGACATGACCATAATTATAGAATGCTTTATGAAATAAAACTTTCTTAATTGATCTTGAAGCTTTAACATAATGTTTCATATATGGTTTTCCATTTTGAAGGGCTCTACTGAAAGCATGTGCATATTCTTTTCAGATAGATTTTTGTAAAATGGATTTTGATCATATTCATAATATTACAAACCGACTTTGTAGATTGAACACCTCTACTATCCCACTAACTTATCCAAGTTTTCAATTCCTTGGACAAATTTTGCCAAGTTAGAGGTTAATGATTTAACCTTTTCATCCAACAATTCATTTTCTATTTTCAGATTACATGGAGATGATTTATGGAAACATTCTTTTAAAGCTCTAATATCATATTTTAGAAAGGAACTTTAAAAATGTAGTAGCACATTTTCCTTTTCTAAAATAGAATATTTAAAGAGGATATCTAGCATTTCATCATAAGATAGGTTAGAAATAGATACCTTATTCTCATCTTTTGTCATGAAGCAAATATTTGCACCTTTATCATTCTCCTTCTCCTCTTCATCAAAAGACTCATTTTAAAATTTAGAGAATTTATCTTCTATTTTTGAGTCTTGTGTGCTACCTTTTTACTTCCTTGATTTCTTGATTGCTCATCGTCTTCCATAGTATATAATTTATGCTCATGGATGAGTAACCCAACTTTTGTTTCCCTTGCTTTCTCTTCCTCTTCATAAGTAAACTTGAAGTTTGTCCCAAATACCTTCAAGCATTCTTGCATTTTGAAAATAATTGATATTCCTCAAAACTAGTTGCGCAATATATTAAATTGATGCCTTTAATATTTATCATTATTTTTCTCTTCATGAGTCCACATATCATCAATCTTAGGAACCATTTGTCCATCTTTGTTTGTCTTCATTGGTGTGTGATGTCCATTCAAGATGATTTTCCTAATATCATAGTCAATGGATTAGGTGAAAACTTTCATTCTTTCCCTCCAATATGAGTAGTTGACTCCATTGAAGAATGGAGGACAAGTTGTCGATTATTCCTCAACAAGGTCGCGTGATTCGAAATTTGCCTGTAAGATCCTAGTGCCCTTTTAAAAAAATTCTCTACACTTACCAAGCAAATCAAAAAGTTCACTAAATGTCTGCTTTAATTTAGGAGATATTTGAGTGAATGTTTACTAAAAGTCTTAGGAAAAAAAAAATCAAAACACAATTAACAAAACCTTGATATGAGATCTACATGTAGTCCGCATAAAAAAGGTGAGAGTTCCACTAATTCCAAGTGTCATGAAACCATTTCTCCTAAAAGCTTAAGTTGATGGGTAGTGGCACATGAATAGTTTTATTGGCCCTTACTCGAATGCCTATTTTTAGGCTTAAGCGTGAACACTTTTATCAAAATAGGGTTTGAACCCTTGACTATTTATTCATAGTGACTTTAATACTATGTCATAAAACTATATCTCCAAAAGCTTAAGCTGATGGGTAGTGTCACATGAATGGTTTTATATTCTAATACCACGTTTTAATACAAATCAAAGTGACAAATTACACACAAATCCTAAGTGTATGCACCAAAAAAAGCCTTCTCAAGCTTATAAGAGTAGTCTTTGACAAGAGTCTCTCTAAGCTCACACCAAGACAAGCTCACACAAATATGGCTTTTATCACTTTCAAAGCCTCACAAAACAAATGACTTTTGCAACAATATTCTTTTTCATTCAAGAACAAAAAGGAACCAAGTTCCTTAACCAAAATCTCTCACAAATTCTTGGCTTTTATCACTCACTAGAGCTTTACAAATATAACTTAGTCTTTTAATCAAATATGTCTCACTCAAGCTCTAGCTAAGTGAGTAAAAAGAGAAGAGGATGCTGAAAAATATTCTTCAAGATGATATATTAGATGATCAATATTTGTGTTCTCTTTTCTAATTTCCAGTAGCTGCAAACACCCCTTATATGGGCAATTTTTTAATAGTTGTAGGTTGGGAAAACTTGCTTCTTGACCCCCTTTTTGGTGAGCTGTAAAGTTGGTACAATTTGTTTGAATTTTTTGCTAACTTTTATCCTTTTCCACTTAATATTCTCTCTTTATTTTATATATGAGCCATCAAGATATGTTGGAGATGTGCTATGCTTTTGGTAGACTATAGCTCCTTTGCAATCCTGCAAATTCAAGCTTCCCTACAAAGGTATTTGTGCCAAATCAGCTTTTAGCATATTTTGGAAAGTGTTCATTGTTGTCACTGAGTGTCTTCATTTCAAATGAGAAATATTCATCATTGTGTATTGTTTCTCATATATGTGTTACATTTGAAACGTGAAACACTAACACAAGAACATTCAAGAACAAATGTTTGGCATCATCTTAGGATATATAATGCTAACAAGCACCATGGCACTTTTCTTAGTATTACTTTGGGACTTCTCAATTGTTCCTTATAGGTGAGAGTTGTGGAGTTTTTTATTTTTCCTTTTCTTTGTCTCTGAAAATTTTTTTTGACTAAGTTCTACAACCAGATAGATATCGTCAAAACTCGACTTGATGCTTGACTTGACCAAAGCACCAAGTTACTGGTTCAATTGGTGAAAAGATGAACCCTCCTCTACCACTTAGATCAACATCAATAAGAAAGAACAACATGAAGTAGAAGCCAAGTGCTTCTATTATAAAAGGCAAGGATGTCATACGATTCCAGTTGGTAGAAGCCAAGTTATAATTTTGGTAATGGGTCCAAAAAAGTTCATTAATTGGGAAAAAAATTGGCAGTAGTTGTTTTTAAAAAGGTTAAATAATTTATTTTTTTATTTAAAAAAAATATGTATGACTCTAAGTTAGTTGGGTTCACTGATTTAATTTTAAACAGGTTTTTATAGCACTGCCATGAGTGTAAGTTCTCGTAGCAGGTACCAGGTTTTAAGAGATGATGTTGGGTTTTTTTTGCAACTTGGAGATGTTAGGATTTGAAATTGGAACTGGAGTTCATTGTTTTGTTGCATAGATTATCAATTGATGAAACCATTGTTCTTTGATTTCAACTTTGAGTCATTTTTGTAAACTTGTTTAAGCTTTGACTCAAAGTCCTTCATAGGTGGCCAACTGAACCATCCACCAACTCCTACAAAATAGGACCGACTTCTGAGATATAGCACCAGTTAACAATAGGCGTATACAAGTAGTAAATACGCCTATTCTGACAATAGCAAACCAAGCAACGGGGCAACGGCATGTCCCAGAATTGCGACAATGTAAATTTTATGAACTACATACGATGATACGACGAACGAATTCACTAAACCATATATATTGGCTCCTTTTTTTTTTTTTTTGGTCGGGATACATATTGGCTCCTTAAAAAGAGGCAAACTATTACTAACAAGCTTATATGTAAACTTTTAAAATACATTGGAGTGATTTAGTATATGGTGTTATTTTGTATATGATCCATGGAAAATATGTATATATATATATGTGTGTGTGTACAAAAGTTTAAGTGAGTTCAGTGATGGTCATTCCATTAGAGCAAGGACATGGTCCTTAAGCTCTTCGACCACTTATAGAAGTTTTGCCCATAAATTCACAATATTTTAGCCCAAAATATGCCAACTAGAATTGGGTATATGTGCCGTAATATGCGGATCAATCTGTTTAACCTACAATCCGCATAAAAATGGACTAGATATTGTTTAGCTTGTCAGTTCGTGGACTTTTTATTCACACGCTTAAACCGCGGGCTTAACGGGCTATGTTTGTGGTTTAATGGACCAGCCCACAAGCTTGTATTTTTTGTTTCAAAATAGAAATATTTATAATTTTAACCAATACATCTAGCCCAAACCATGAAACCAATTTTCTTGTATAAAAACTTAGAACCCCAACCCAACGCAACCTTTAAAAGAGCACAAACTGAAAAAGTCTGGCCAAAAAAAAAAAAAAAGAAACGAAACGAGATGTTTAAGTGGAAAAAGGGTTGTTTGTCTTACTGTGCTTTCCAACCTTTTCAACTCTCTGTGTAACTAGGGGGTGTTTGGCTTACTATTTTAGTTTTTAGCCGCTTTGTAGTTGTGCTATGGACTTTGCCTTGTTTTGTAATGAACTATCCAAACCAAAAAAAAAAGGAAAATGAAAAAAAAGAAAAGAATGAAACATGAAGCGGATTGCCCAGACCAGCATGTTTAAATGGGACAAATGCGGCCAATGTTTTGAAGTCCATTTAAGAAACGGACTCACCCGATTTGGTGTTAATTATAGCCCATCGGAGATAAGGAAAAAGAGACCAACTTGCATACCCACCTCTAATACCATCGCAAAGCACTATGGAGAACAACAATGCATGAGTCCTTAAGATTGTTCACTTAAAGGAAAAAAAGTAATATGAAATAGGGATAGAAATGAGCGGGCATTCCAAATTGACAGCCCAATGATCTATTTATATCATATAAGCCTTTATAAAAGTTTAGCTTAACCCTTTTAAAGTTTGGCTACGCCCAGACTTAACAAAAATAATAAAAAAATTTACGTTATCATAAAAATTTTAAATAAATAAATAGTTCTAGTCTTTAGTAGGCTACGAGTCTCTTTTTTGATAATTAAGGCCGGTATCTTTGATACTGTTATGACTAATGGATAAGACCTTTGGATTACGCTTTCAATATATTTAGTGAAGAGCTCTACTCTGTTTGGTGGCTTGTAAGAAATTTTACGAAAGGATGTGCTAAAATAAATCAAGCAACCATAAAAGACTAAAAAACCCTCTCTATCTGTCTAATTTGCAGAAAGACTTTTTGTAGCGTTAAGTATTATTGTTTATTGAACTAGGACTTACTCTTTTATTGTCAAATTAGGATTCTTATGTTCCTCGTAAGAAGTCAATATATAAAAAGGAAAAAAATTTTATATATATATATATATATATATATATATATATTATTTGTCTCTCATTACATGACACTTTCACTGGTTAAAAACATGAGTGGATACTTATTCCAATTTATAAGCATAACAAACTTAGAGGTTAACCCAGCACCCGTTGGTGCATTAAGCTTGAAATGGAAAATGCAACTTACAATTTTATTTGTCAGAACTGCATATCAATTTAAATAATGAGATCCATACCACGTCCAATAATAAATGAGATATAAGTCAATATATATTATGATGAATAGAATAACATAACTCTTTGTTTAAACACAGCTCGCAAAGCTTTTCTGATAGAATACGTCAGCTGCGGTTGTTAATATGAAATGGTCTTATCCCTCTTTTATCGGTAATGCATTGGTCTGTCTTTCTTTTCTTCTTCCTTTTGCAAGTGTGCTTTGGTCGCGTATGGGTTGAAACTTGGGGTGATTGGCACTTTATCTATCGGTTGAGAGCTGCTTTTATGTTTCTGTTCTGCCGGGCATAGAGATTATAATAAAGGCAATAGTTTTCATCTGGTGGGAGGTTGACATTTGCTACCACGAGGACAATGTCTCATCATTACGCTAGTGTCAGCCATCCTCCATTATTTAGTTGCTTCTTTTATGACTTGGGTGTACGATGTTCTTAATTTGGTGATATATTGTGTCGGTCAATCTGTTCAGGACCTTTTGTTTTTTAACTAAATGCATAAATGACGGTAACTTTTCTCGAAATTTATCGAAAAATAACTTATATTTTTTTTAATTGTTCAATTGTACTCATATCCTTTTATTTTGTCAACTTTTAAATATTTATATTGCATCACACTCCTTATTAATAGAGTTTCATATTAATAAACTTAACAGTGATATTAATTATCCCTAATTAATAAAATTATAAAAATAATTTTATCCACTCTCTTATTGTTATCAGTAAGTAAGGATATTTTTATAATTCTATTAATTAGAAACAGTTAATATAATAAAAATGTCATTTTGTTTAGTTTACTAACAAACTTTATTTAAGAGTGAGTTAATATAAATATTTAAAATTTGACAAATAAATGAGGTGTGAGTATCAGTTGAATAACTAAAAGGGTGTGACTTACATTTCCATAAGAGAAGTGAGTAAAATTTACCAAAATTAAATTCAATCATATATGCAGTTCTTAGCAACATAAATAACGGCTGCTATGAGCATTTGATAATTGTTTAAGTCAGGTTTGGATAATTGGAATATAAAGTAGAAGAAATCAGAATAGGTTAAATATAAGCACTTCCGATAGAATGACGGTGAGTTCAAAAGGTACAAAATTTTATGTGTAAATTATATTTTATCTTTTCTGAGATTAAATATAGCTACACACAGCATTCTGTTTTGACAGAAAAAGGAATCGAATAAAAGCGACAAACAAAATCGATAATGAGAACCAAAAGTTGAAATTGAAATTTCAGAGAAAAGTGTAGCGTGAAAATGAAGAGGCGAGATAGTCATGGAGGCATAAAAGAGGCTCTGGTAGTAGTGATTGGAGAGTTTCGAGCCGTGGGTTACAGTGGAGAGATAATGTGAAATGTATTCTAGTAAATGACAAAATTAGATTTATCAGATAGTCTTAACATAGTTATTTTATTTTTATAATAATAACTCTGATTGGTCAATAACAAATAATTAATACATAATTAATGATGCATTGTGATTAGCATATGAAGTGTCTGATTGAAATTTGAAATTCAAATTTAGGTAAGAAATAGCGATAGAAGGGAGGAGTGGTCTCGTGAATAGAAAAAATAATCAATGCAATTAGTCACTGGCCATGCATTAATGTATTATATTAAAAAAAATAGAATTGATCCTTTCTATTAATAGAAACGCATAAAGAAGACTACATTGGAAGGAATTTCTAATGTTTCACCACTTGACATAACTTAAAATCATTTTTCTTGCGTCAAGATTCCCAAAACACTTTTTGCACATCCATTAATTAAAAAAACAAAAACAACTTATTCCCTAACTCATTTCCATCAAAACCGCATCAGCATTATCATGTCAGGCCTCCAAAAATCATTTTTATTAACCGAGACAACATTTTTAAGTTTCTTGAGAACATTTTAACAAAACTAACTGGTTAAATTATAAAACAAACACTTAAAAAACCAAAGGACACTAAAGTAATGATTTTTCACCAATTAAAACTTGAAAAACCACTTTAATCATCAAAGAACACTAAGGAAAAAAAAACTTTAAACAATTAAAATTTGAAAAAAGGGCATTGGAAGCTAAAAGGAGGCTTCTTGAACAAGAATCACAAAGCATAACCCAAAAAAAAAGGGCTTTCATTAAAAGCTAAGAAAAATATAGCTTTAAAAGGATAATATAGCATAAGAAGCTTGAACTAATTCCCTATCTGAAAACGAAGCTTGAAATGATGAAGACAATTGAGTGTTCTATCAATCTATTGGAGAAGAAAAATCTTCTCCAATGGACAAGGGAGGCCATGGCTTGGGGGCAAGAAAGGAAGGACTTTTGTCTATTTGGTGGCTTTATGGGTTAATGTATATGATGGAGCTTGGGCTAAGTGATGTAGTTGATGGCCATGGTGTGTTGTTTTTGTGAAAGTTTGATGATGAAGGTTGAAGAAGCATATGAAGATGAAGAGAGGTTTTTTTTTGAGAGATTTAGTGTTTAGAGTTCCTTGCAAGAATAGACGACCAAAAAAAAAAAGTTTTAGGGTTAAGAGTAGGACGCTGGCCAGGGATAAGTGTAGGCTTAGAAATGTTTTAAATGTTGTTTTTGGGGTTTCTATAAAGGTTTATTAATCTAAAATAAATATAAAATGATTTGGTGATTAAAATATCTCACTTTTAATATTAAAATATTAGTTTTTGAAACAAAGGTAGGCCATATATCCTACAAGTTAGAAATGGTACATGAAAAATAAACATTTTTGTTGGTTACTTTTTGCTTTTTGGTGTCACCTCACATACTTTTTGTCTCCTCCCTAATTAATCTTGATTAAGAATGAGATTAAACTTAATTAATTAATTAAGATAATTAAATCTCAATTAAGTTTAAGTATCCTCAATTAATCTTTATTAGCCTTAATCAGGGACTAATTAGCCTTTGTAAGCTTAATTATTGTCATACATCATCAAAACATCATATAACCTTACCAAACAATCCAAACAAACTCCCTAATGATGACTGAGGCTGATCATCATGAATCATGTGGTTAATTATCCTAAGGGCATTTTGATTATTTTGCATGAGAAAGAAAAATGGACCGTACATTATTGCCCTCCTTAGACATCTTTAGATACGGAGATTCATCTTAGACTCCCTTGTTCCTATGCCACTTACACACAGCTATTCCCAATAGGTTTACCAACGGGTAAGGTATAATTAATTCCTTATAGTTGATATACCCATCATGAATATGCAGTGTCAATTCTTGCCACATGGTGTGTGCCAATTATTGATTGGCTCATCATGGGCACCATATTTATAATATTATCATTAAGTGTAGTCCAATATGTAAATTTCAATTTAATTTTCTATTTAATTTTGTCCATTGTATTTCAAAGGGTATACCCATGGGTATTTTTTCAAAATATTAAAATTGTTATAGACTAACAAGCATAGTCGGTAATAATATAATATAAAATTTTCTAATATAATTGATTAGGGGACCGATTGCATTTTGAATTTTAGCTTGTTGGCATGTGTCTCTTTGAATTCCACTTGGTAGTCAATAAACCTTTCAATAATAATTGAAAAATGAAATGCATAATTTCAATTAATCTTTATCCACAAGTGTTGCCCATTGGTAACTGATGAATAAATCACAAATTGGAACCCTCCCCCCACTTTTGCAACATCTTTCTCTCTCTCTCTCCTTTTCTTTGTTGTGCCTCCTCTACTAACCACAACCCTTGGCTACCACCAGAGTCCGCATTTGGAAAAACAAGACTGCCATTGTGTTTTAGGTATGTTTCTAAGCATTTTAACTGGTTTCATTAATTTGTTTCGCTTAGTTTTCATGTTCATTTTCTTTGCTTAAGTTTTAAGTTTTGGAACATTAGAAAGTAATTTTGATTGCTATTTTATTTAGGAAAGGTATTGAAGCACCATTGTGATTGTTGGAGCATTTGGATCAATTTGTTTTTCTATTTTCTATTCATGTTGTTTACATTCTTTTTTTCAATTTTGTTCTAATGAAAATTTATGTATTTGGTAATTTGTTAATTCAAGAGTTCAATTGAAGTATTGGAGAGTAAACTATGATATGGGTTGTTGCTTTATTTGTTTGCTTTTTTTTTTATGGCTTATCTATAGGTTAGTAATAAAAACTTTGATATTTATATGCTTTTATATATATATATATAGGATAGAGACTTATGGTTTCTAGGATAAAATCATAGGAAACTCTGATTAAATGACTAGGTGGAAGGCGTAGAGATCCGTCTCATGTTTGGTGAAATTTTTTGTTAATGTATGGTTGGATGTTGTGGAGTTATAAGGGTTGTGTTATACAATGGTTTTTAGGAATATTGGAATTGTATCTAAAAGTTTGTGATTGTTTGAATGTTTGTGAAGTTGTGATTGAATGTCTTTGATTACTTAATTAATTGAATAGTTGATCATGGAGACACCTAACTAAAGCAAGATTCTGCAAAATTTTGTTAATTTTTTAAAAAGTAATGGATTAAAAATAAGGATGACTCTTGAAATTTTAAAAATATTTAAAGATGTAGTTGAATTCAAAATTAATAGAATCCTCCTAATTTAAGGGGAGACTTATCAAATTTTTTTAAACATTTAATGAATACCCTAACATAAGACTTTGTTCAAATATAGTTGATTAAAGTTTAATGTGATGCCATTCAAAATTTTTAAGGGTTGATGCATGCAATGTTTCCTTCCAACTACTCATGGATGAATGGTAGATTACACCCTAGGTAAGGGGTCAAATTGAATTTTTATGAGGGTGTTGAAGACTTTATGAGTGTAGTATGTCAAACACAACTGTTCATTAATGAAGAAAAAGTTAGGTGCTCATGCAATAAGTGCAAATATAGGAAATATTTTGATGCTGATGCCATTAGGGTTTATTTGTACAAGCTTTCAAGCATGACTGTTGGGTTTGGACTAAAGCATGGAGAGGTAGTTAATGAAGAATCAAGTGGGAGGCAGGTTGAAAGTAGTTCCAGGGATTTACATAGGTGAGCAAGATGTGGTAATGTGACTTGGGAAGATAATTTCTCTCAATATAAAGAAATGATTTTTGATGTTGCTAGTAGTAAGTTTGGAGTACATTCTTAACCTTCTATCAAGGATCCCAACTAAGATACTTATTGTCATGACCCTTTTGGGCTGACTAGCATGTGAAGAAGCAACCCCATGGAAGCCCTATAAGATGACATGCATAAAATCTTATATTTTTCATCCAAACATTACTCAACATAATTTAAGTATAGTTTTCTCATATTTCGTAAATGAAATCCATAACAAATGAATCATATAGTAACTGAGTTGCTTCAATAACAAAAACATAAAATCCATATAAACATGAGTACATAATCATTTCAAAACGTGGTATCAAAATAATGCATGGTTCAATCCTACTTACATATCTATTAGAGCACTAATTAAGCTAACCAAAAGGAAACAACTATCAGCTACTTGGGAAGGATTTAGGATGAAAACTGGAGCACCAACCATGGAAGGAAAGGAATAAGAAGGGCTGATTAAGTCATCAAAATCAGTAGGTGGAATCTCACCCTTAAAAAAACATGGGACAACCATGGAAATACGTAAATAATAATTCATCAAATAGAAATCATTTCTATATACAATATAGAATAATATCACTTTATATATTTCTTGTAAAAATTAATTTCAAGCTATTATGATGAAATTAGGGAGAAAACACAATTCTAATCATGATTTTAAAGGTGATACTCATCCCTCATGAGTACTTATTCACCAGCCTTTAAACTGAACCAATAGTCTTGCCCTAGCCTCTCCAAGCTGAACCTAGTAGCTCTGCCCTAGCCTCTCCAAGCTGGAACCCATGACCAGGAGACAATCTTTACCTCACGTTAAAAGTAGTTATTCATAAATCTCTCCAATGAAAGAAAGTCTTCCCAAGCCTCCAAGCTGAACCATGAGCAGCAAGAACACCTTATTGTCACGTTGCAAGTAGTTTTACATTAGCCTCTCCAAGCTATCTCACATTGATCACTACTGGATCAAGGATACAAAGGTTTGTGTTTGGGTTGCCATTCAAACTAACCTACACTCAAGTTTCCTTAAAATATACATGAATGATCCTGGATAAATTGAATGACTTCTTTCCCATAACTTTTCCTAAGAAGATCATATAACTATTCAAGAACAAGGAAGGAGATTTTTACAAGCAAGAAGACTGATTAACCGATGATATAATGAACTTTGTTGGACATGAAGAGAGATTTGCATAGAGTTTCCTCTAGTGTAGGATCATTCTTGATGACGTTGAAGCATAGTATCGCTATATATAGACAATCTTCCATTGTGATCGCTGCCCTTAATCAGATCTCCAAGTGACACATGTTGATCATCTATTTGTGTTTTGGAAAAACAATATAGAAGAATAGCCCGTTCGTTGTTAGAGCTTTTGCATAAGACAATGTGAGATATGTGGTTTCTAATGTTACTTCAGAAATTACTTTTACTTTTTGAATCATGGTTTCTAAACTCCTTCTTCTAGAAGTTGAGGTTGTTGACCAAGTTGACAAAAGAGATGACTCACCAATTTGAAACTCAAGTTTGACTTTAAATTTGAATTTCAAAAATTTAAATTTCTCGTTTCCAGGAACATTAAGCTCTCCAGTGAATTGAGCTTTCTGAAATGCATAATCAGTCCCTTGATGAATCGTTGGTCTTCAGATCTTCAATCCAAGCTTTATGATGTTGAAAGATTTGCAATCATGCTGATTGAAGATAGTGCAACAAATTGGCTTCAGAGATTGATGAATATCTTCAGTTCAGGTGTACTTTCTAAGTCTTGTTCTACTTTCTAAAG
This sequence comes from Dalbergia oliveri, assembly GCA_030441495.1. Lineage (NCBI taxonomy): Eukaryota > Viridiplantae > Streptophyta > Magnoliopsida > Fabales > Fabaceae > Dalbergia > Dalbergia oliveri. The sequence continues at coordinate 3,637,214 of JAMLFY010000005.1, read as the reverse complement.
TCCCAAAACTTAGTTTCCTGACTTATCTTTGATATCTTTTTATCCGAAAGGCATGTATGGATACTTTTACACGATATAATATTCACTTCTATTAGGTTTAATCTCTTTATATAAGATAAATCATGGTTGTACATGTAAAGTGAAATTATTCTCGCCTTAAGTGCATATTATGTAATCTAAAATAACTTGTATGCTTATGACAAGAAACTCAAAGAAGACATTAGCCGTTCTTCAAAACATTTTCTTTGAATTGGTTTTATTGTCACTCAAAACATGTTGCATTAAAGTTTTCTGAAGGGTTTTAGAGCTAATAGTGTGCACTAAGCAAGGCGAAATATGACAAAATTATTACTTTTGACATGATGAAGGAGATATGGGAACAGACTACACATGTTGAACAAAGGCACTGAACAAGTTAAAAAAACTAAGATCAGGATGCTGGTTCATCAATACAAAATGTTGGAAATGGTAGATCGAGAAAGAATTGATGAAATGACTACGAGGTTTATGCATATCATAAACTAACTAAAGGGTCTTGCAAAAGCTATTCTAACTCAAAAATGGTTAGAAAAATAGTGAGAAGCCTTTATGCTAAATGGCTGCCCATGGTCATAGCCATCACTGAAGCCAAAGACCTACAAACTCTAGGCCTGGATGCTCTCATTGGGTCACTTAAACCCATGAGGTTGTATTCTCTGAATCGTCTTATTAGAAGCAGAACAAAGCTAAAGTAATGAAAGTTGTTGAAACCTTTGATGAAGAGGAAGAATTTGATAATGAAACTAAAGAAGAAGATGGAGATGAGCTCTCCATGCTAGTGAGAAAGATGTCCAAAGCCTAGAGAGGCAAGAAAGAAAAGAAGAGACATCAATCTCAAAAATGGTAGAAAAAGTAAGGGAAAGCCTGAAAGTGTAATTTGCTACAACTTGGAAAGAAAGGACATTTCAAACTGAATGTCCAAATCTCAAGCGTCTACAGATATCTTATTCTAAGAAGAAATGGATGGTGGTCACCTAGTGACTCTGATAAAGAAAATGATGGATTAGAAGTCCATGATGAGCTGGAAGATATTCCAAATCTATGCTTCATGGGTGACTACACTCAGAAGAAGAATGTGAGGTAAGTGCATCTATGCTTGATCTTTCATATGGTGAATTACTTGCCTTATATGATGAGTTGCTGGAAAGTTCTCAAATTCTTTCCTCTCACTATTTCAACCTAAGAAGGAAACATCAGAAGGTGGTTTTAGAACTTGAGATGGCCACGTCTTGAAACTGAAATCTTCGGCTTGAGAAAGAAGATATACAAAGAAAATAAAGTTTCAAATATTAAGCTCAATGCCTTTGAAACTGAAGCCTTTAAGAAAAATGAAACATTTCATAAAGTTATTTATGAACTTGAGAGGACTTCACAGCTTCTAAAAGCTGATCTTGAAAAATGGTTAATGGTTCAAAGAATCTTGAACTAATATTGGAGGCAGAGGCCATATTTTCAGAAACCAAGATTGGGATATGAAGAGGAAATGAATGAGAAAGAAAAAGTAACACCTTATCTTTCAACACAATATGCCTAGGATGCATAATGGTTAATCGTTGGTTGTTACTCTTTTTGTCTTAGAACTTTATTTGGTCTTAAACTTTGAAAATAAGTTTACTGAAAATATGACCCTTTTTTTCATTTAAAAGACCAAACTATGAGCCATTCGCATATAAGTTATAGTGCATAAGTATTTGTGATATAATATGTAATAATCACATAATATACATGCAAAATCACAGCAAAGCATAATGTAAAATGAAAGCACTATCATAGCATAACAGTAACTATAAATATCGTGTCATATAATAATAATATAGAAGCATTCTACAAGTATAATACCATGACAAATATACCAAGCCCACTTATAGAGGTTGAGCATACAATAATTGAAAAGCTAATTAAAATTATGACGTGGCTAAACCCATCGTGGGTGCACATCTACCAAAAACTAAGTTATGCACGTGCTTGAAGATGAGACCACTCCTAAGCGATTATAAACAAGAAAAACTATATCCCTGCTTTTCCCGCACTACTTTGGTTCTGAACGATAGTGCAACTAACATCTCAAGGAAGCCCAGACCTCACCATCAACCCTATCTGAAGACAAAGATGGAAAGAAAGAGAGGGAGTGAGAAAATTATATAAGAATCTCAAGGGTTTCCATCTTCCCACACGTGTCATCATATCATCCCTAGGAACCTTGGGTTTTATTATGAACATAGTGGACATAAATAAGGTTCATTTATTAAGTTTAAAAGCCATTTGTCGAGGTCCATGTTTTTTAGCGTGAGCCTTAATGCCATGGATGCATCATACCATATTATGCATGCATGTCAATGCCTTATGCAACATATCACACCAAAATTCTAGCAATTGTCATAGCATATGGATCATAAAACATCATAACATAATCTTTCCTCTTTACTCTTTTAGGTGACTTAACTTTCTTGTTCTCTTCTAAGGGGCTGCCCTAATACTTTTCCTCTGAGAGTTCTAGGTTCTAAGCTCATTCCTAACTAGCCATTACTAGTCTACACTTATCCACTCGATAAGCTAAATTCTCGACTCCTAGAGTGCGGGATAGGGGCATAGGGTCACCTTTCATTTCCATTAATTCCTGGAGTCTAAAGGATCCCTTTATTGGATTACCTCCCATAACCATTAATTACTGAGTCTAGAGGATCATTTCCATGTATCTTATGTCACATTTGATCTTAGCATGTCATTTAGAGATGCAAACATGAGCATATAATCATGGATATCATCATAAATTTTCATTCAACATTTCATGCTCACAATTTCATAGTTCTTCTAAGTCCACAAAATTAGCGAAAATTCCGATAGCATAACAGCTGAGAATAGAGTTTTCCCAAATTTGCTTCCTGTCATATAACATATCAAGCATGCATCTTAATCAATCATTCATAATTAGAACATTGCCATAAATCATCATATTATTAATCACCTAAGCATGTATCTCATTCCTCATATATCCATAAGCATGTTATCATCAACATCTCATTGAAAGGTAAACATGCTCTTACCCAATATGCCAGGAAGTCAAGGACAGACTTAGCTAATGCATATGCTATGTCAACAGAATATATGTACAACATAGATAGTAATCATTACTTGCATAATTAAAGAATCAAGCATGTATAGTCATCAACTCATAATTTTGCACAATCACTTCAAGACATGTAATTTCCAAACAATTCATATGAACATAGCTCTCATAACATATCATTCACATTAATATCATCAATTTTTTAGATAATCATGCTTTGGCCCCAAAAGGGTCAAAATTGCAATTTTTAAAAGGTTATAGGTCAAAGTGTAAATTTTTCATTCAACACATTTTCTCAAACTAATGATTCTCAAAATTAATTTACACTTTTAAGAGATCCATACCACTTAGAAATCAATTAAATTCATCATAAAACCATTTTGGGCCATTGACCAAATTTTGTTAGATTTTAGGGGTCAAAATGCAAAGATTCCACTAGTTGACACTTAGTAAGTATCAATGCTTCTAAAAATTATTCTTAACATCATAAATGGTATTTTGAACACATAGATACATTCAAAATCATTATTAACTATAATTAAACTCATTTGGCCAAAATTCCCATAATGAGAAGTTTAAGGTATAACTTTTCGCATTTTGCAAAATTATCCAATCTAACACTTGTATTTATCTTTTAAAGCACCTAAGATGCCAAAAATAATTTTTACAACAATTATCACCAAATTTTAAGTACATGAATAGTACCAATAGTATCGAACAATGTTGGACAGGATTAGATTTTAATATCAAAAGCTTTGGAAATTATATTTTTACCCTTTCTAGTTACTAATTTTTCCTAAGATGCTAAAAATAATTTTTATAACAATAATTAATAATTTTTAATCACATGAATAGTACCAAACAGCACTTAATAGTGATGACAGTACCAAACAATGTCAAAAATTAAAATTACAAAAGCTTTGGAAATTACATTTTTGACTCTTTCCAATTGCTAGTTTTTTTTTCCAAAAGTCATTTTAAGACATCTAAGACACATGAAACAATTTTTAACACATTTTTGACCATGTGAACAGCAGGACATGTCCTACAATGTCAAATAGTGGCAAAATTGAAATTACCAAAAAGTTTAGAAATTACATTTTTAACTTTTTCTAATTACTAGTTTTTCTCAAAAACTATTCTAAGACATTTAAACACATGAAATCATTTTTATCCCTCTTAGAAATTAATTATTACCATTTAAATCAGTAGCCAAACTTAAAATTTCATAAATATAGTTCTATTTACTCAAAATCACATTTTTACTCCTTTTGAGTTTCTACTTCTCAAAATTCCTTTGTACGCTCAAGACACAAGATTTAAATATTAAAATAAAATAAAACCAACTTCAAATCCAATACTCTTATGTAGCTGATATATATATATATATATATATATATATATATATATGTATATATATATATGTATATATAATTATGTGTCCATGATCAAAATTTCCATTTAAGACCAAAGGGGCTAGTTTTGAGTTTTAGAAACATAGGTGATGGTTAGAATCATAAATATGTCATGCAAGTTTAGTTTAAGTCCTTAATAATATAAGGTAACAACTTGGAAACATAAATATGATGTGCAATGCTTGAAATTTAAACATGAGATGCAAGCCCATTTTTAAGTCTTCAAGATTACAAGGTGACAACTTGAAATATAAATATGAAATGCTAGACTTGAAATATAAACATGAAAATGCAAGTTCATTTTTATGTCTTTAAGATTACAAGGTGACAACTTGGAATATAAACATGATATGCAAGGCATGAAGTATAAACATGAAATGCAATACTTGGAACATAAACATGAATGCAAGTTCATTTTTATATAACATTAGAGGTCAAAACTCAAGACTTTAAAGAGTGAGACTTGCAACTCCATTAATCTTAACAAAATGAAAATGAGCTTTAGAGTCCTTCAATCCCATGGTTCAAAGAACCTCATTTTCTTGGACTCACCATAAAGCTCAAAAATAATAAAGAAACTAATAAGCATTCTCTCTTTTTCTTTTTTTGAAACTAAAGATCAAGCCTTGAGCTTTAGAGATCAAACACATGATGGACTTACAACCATCATCAAGCTATGGTCATGATCACAACCAAAAACAAAAGAAAAGAGTAGAAATAAAAAGAAAACTCAAGATTAAAATTCCTTCCAAAGTGGTTTCTTTCTTGCAAGATGAAAAACATTTGTTCTTGTGAAAGGAAGAGAAGACAAATCTTCTGTTTGAGGACCAAGAAGGTTTACCAAGTGGAGATAAATGGGGAAAGGATTTTTGTTATGTTCTTGTGCATGGGGATGGAAATGTTAAGTGTTTTGGGGTTAATTTATGGTGGTGGTGTGTTAGTTTGATGTTTGTAACTTTAATGAAGATCAATAATGGAAGTTCTTGAAAGTGAAAGAGAAGATGAAGAAGAGAGCTTGGGTTTAGAGAGACAAGAGTACTTATTGGACACAACTTGATAGACAAGTCTTGGCCAAAAAAGTGAATAGTAAGAATGAGAGAGTGTGAGTGTGAGAGTGTTTTGAGAAATCAAAATATAAAAAGGAAATAAGGGTGGGCTGGTAAAATCCATTAGGGGATTAGGTGGGATATTTTTATGTTTTGTGTGTGTTTTAGGATTATGATTAAGAGTAGGTTTAATTAGGCGAATAATTAGGAATTGGTAATTAAGTGTTTAAGGCTTTCAAGACAAGGTTAGAGGATTTTCTTACATGATTAATGAGACTAAACTCAATTAATTCAAAATTCAAATGCCAACATGTCCCTAATCTTAAGGAAGAAGAGAGACAGTGTACTTTTTGTCTCCCACTTTTACTTTTTGGTTTCTTGAAGCATATTTGATTGAAAATGGGATTAAACTTTCCCTAACCAATCTAGGGCCCTAATTAACTTAAAATAATTATTTTGACTCATAATTAATAAATAAAAATAATTTATTTTTAATTAGAGCCTAATATTGCCTATATTTCCTTAATTGCTTTAATTAAGCTTAATTAGTACTAACTAAAGACAAAATGATAATTTTACACAAAACACCTCAGGACTTATCCAGACATCATATATCCCCTCTAATTATCATATCCAACTCCCTGGTGATGATTCGGGTCCTGTCGTCACTTAATCTCGCGTTAAATTATTTCAAGGGAATTTTGGTAATTTGCGCATGGAAAAACCAAGAATTGAGATTTTCACATCTATTGCCATCCAAAACCTATTTAGTCCCCTTCAAACATCAACTAACCCTTGAGGATAGTAGGATTGGCCTCCTTTATTTTTGGTAAAAATGAGCTTGGGGCATGTTGGTCATTTTACACACGGAAAAATTGGGGATTGCGATTTCCGCACAAATTGCTATTTAAACCACATATAGTTTCATTCTAATATTAAATTACCCCATTGAGGATGGCCTCTGTGAACATTATATTTTGTCCTTTTTGTAAATAAGAAAAATAAAAATAACAAAACAAAATCTTTTCCTCTTTTTGACTTTATTTCACCATGCATCAATTAAATCTTTTCTTTTTAATTACCTCAAATAGGATCATTTTGCATATCTTAATTAGATCATTTTTAATTGCATATTTTTTCCAATCAAATCACATTTGCATCCATCAAAATCATATCATAATCATCTGCATTAATTCTCATATTTGTGTATAAATAGATATGTTGTTTGGATAACATGGCAGACAATCGACATCATCATCCTTCAACCTCCTTCAACCCTTACCTTGAAACCGTCACCACCAAACCTTGCCCAAAGCCAAACCTTTACCCTTTCACTCCACAAAGCAATCATCGCAACCACCAATAGTTCATCACCATTACAAAACCATCAACAACAGAACTTCATGAGTCTAATAGCCTCCCATTAACACCATCATCGTCATCATCACAATTCCTAACCCTTGCTCTACAAAATCATTCTTCCCAGTCACAACTTTCACCTACCCCTTCCATTATAATTCATTTATTCACAACCTATCATCATCAACTAAAAGCCAAACTCATCACAGCCCCTCATCCTTGTTAACCATTACCACCATCAATCTTGCCGCCCTTTGTCATCGTTTACAACCTTGAAGTTGCCGCTACCCTTATCCCAGCATCGACCTCGACCTCAATGTTGAACAAGAAGCCACGTGAGCAGTTGCCACTTCACCGGAGCTCCTCCCTAGCGCCGCAAAGTCCACACTCCATCCCTAGCGCGCCAGCCTCGAGGTCGCCCTCCTCCGCGCGCCGATCAACCCGTCGGATCTCCGCCAACCAGGACTCTGACGCCCTCGTGAGGCGACAACTCCTGCGTCTCCACGTCGCGAGTGGGGCTGCAGGTCCAAAGCCAGAACCCCCTTTAGCCTTTCATGTGACCGCCTCACCAACGCCGCCGAAGCTTTCCCCTTTCTCCGTGAAGACCACCGTCGTCCCACTCCCCCTCATTTGTGTCGTGTACCAAGTTGTAGAAATAATTTTTGGAGCATTAGTTTAGTTTTTTTTATCTTTGGTTTGTGGTCACCTTTTCCCTTCATTTTTATTGTGTGTTAAATTTTTGTTTTGTTTGAGGCTTGCTGTTGGGCTAGGGGCAAACTAAAATTAGGAAAGTGGGTTTGGGGTTTGGTCTTTTTTTTTCACCAAATTCATTTTAAACAAGATTTTCTTTAAAATAAATAAATAACTAAAAATAAATAAAATATTTTTATTCGCGCAACAATTAATAGTTGTGATTGAGACGTGGATGCCTCCTTCATATACTATTGAATTGTAAGGATTTATTGAATAGCTCAATGCTAACTTGAATCTCGTGCACAAAAATTGGACTTCTCTGCGATAAATTATAAAAACCCATTTTCAAAATTAAAATCAATCAACAAACTTTTCATTTTATTTTCTTTTAATTAAAATCCACCAAACACATAATCATTTTCTACAAGAACGATGTGGCTTTGAGTTCCTCATTGCACTAAAGGATACGTCGGCATAGCCAACAACTATCAAGCCAAAATCCTTTTTCATAAAATTTTTTCTTTAATTTTTATTTTCAGTTTTTTCTTTATTTCTTTGTAAATATAAAATTGTTATAATTTTTAGGGAAAAATAAATATTATTGAAGTTATAAATTAATTTGCATAATGAGCTCTAGGGTAATATTTTTATTGATGTATTAGGGGTGCAGTGGATTAAGTTTCCACCATTTCCTAATCATAATTATACTCCTAGACTTAAATCTTTTTCTAGACCAGTTGTATCAAATCAAAAGGTTTTTCAATTTTAGCCAGAATTAAAATTGGTGGGCGACTCCCTCTTTAAATTCGGTTGTCATTCCCGCGGCACCTTTTGGATGTTGTGCACTGGACTGGCCGCCCCTGATTATCGTGCAAAAATGATTCCGAGGTATTTTGGTCATTTTGCACAACAGAAAATTGGGGCGTTACAAAAAGTAGCCTCATCTAAGAAACTAAAGAAAGAGAGTTTCTGTACTTTCGCTATAAGAAGGGACACTCACCTGACAAATGCTTCATGAGAAAGAAATCTATCAGAAAGGTTAGGAAACTTCCTCCTCAAAAAATTAATCCTAAAAGACGCAAGAAAGTCTATTTTTATTGTAGGTGTGTCTAGAGACTCACTGATCGGGTACCAAGAGACACACGGGCAGTGACTACTCTAGACACATGTCCAATTCAGAGGGTAGATTAGAATTTTTTAGTCTAGTAACTCTGGATGAGTCATGTTCGATGTTGGAAGGAGCTCAAAAAGATCTTTGGTTATGGTCCTTAAGAACTGAATGAGAATCTTGAGAAATTGAGTCTCAAGGGTTCTTCTGAAAGCAAGCAAATGAAAGCTTAGCCTTCAGAAAGTAAGCTCTAGAACATAGACTCTTCAAAAAGCTAGTTCAGGACTCAAGGCCTTCAAAAAGTGATCTTTCTGAGAATAAGGAAGAGCACTTCCAGATGAAAAGAAATGTCGATTTGCAAGGACACAAAAACTACAAGAAGGTTTTGATTTAAAGGCAGTTTCAAGACAAAGTTCTCATAACAAAGTAGGTGTTCAAGAATAAGCTTGATGAAGCTGGTAAAATCATCTAGAATAAAGAAAAATTGGTTGCACAAGGTTATAATCAATAAGAGGGAATTGATTATAATGAAAGCTTTGCACCAATAGCTAGGCTGGAAGCCATAAGAATGCTACTTGCTTTTTGCCCTTCAATGGATTCACTCTTTACTAGATGGGCGTCAGGTCTATTTTTTTTTTTTTTATGGATTCCTTTATGAGGAAGTCTGTGTAAAGTAATCTCTTGGTTTTGAGAGTGAAAACCTTCTTAACCACGTCTTCAAACTTACAAAGGCACTATATGGTTTGAAACTAGCTCCTCGAGCTTGGTATGAAAGACTAAGTACCTTCTTGTTTAAGAATCGGTTCAAGAGAGGTAATGTTGATACTACTCTTTTCACTCTTGAACAATATAATCATTTCTAATAGGTCAAATATTTGGCCTCATTGATCATTCTCTCTGAAAAGTTTTCAAAATTAATGTAGAGTGAATTTGAGATAAGCATGACGGGTGGAATCAATTTTTTCCTTGGTTTGCAAATAAAATAACAAAAGAAGGAACCTTCATCTTTCAAGAGAAGTACACAAAGGAGCTTTTGAAAAAGTTCAACATGGATCAAGCCAAACCGATGAGTACCCTAATGCATCCATCTCAAATCATCGATGTTGATGAAAATGGAAAAAAAGGTATCAGAAAGCAAGAATAGAGGAATTATTAGTTCACTTCTATATCTTATAGCAGTAATACCAGACATTCAATTAAGTGTGGGGATTTGTGTTATATTTCAATCTAACACAAAGCAATCACACTTAAATGCGTTAAAAGAATATTTAGATATCTATCCGTACTATTAATCTGGGTCTACTGTACGAGAAACATACATCCTACGAATTATAGAATACTGATGCTAATTTCACTAGAGACAGAGTAGAAGGAAGAGTACTAGTGGATGCTATTGCTTCTTCAGAAGAAGCCTCATCACTTGATCATACAAGAAGCAGTAATCACGCTTTTCTACTACTAAGCAATATGTAACCGTTGCAAACTCACTATAAGAAACAAGCGAGTTACTCGGATTTTCCTGGTGAATTTTTCGTCGGTTTTCCCGTTGTAACACCCCCAAAATTATTTAAAAATTAATTTGAGCTTTGTTATTCATAATTTCAAAAATCTGATAGTATAACAACGTTGAGGGTGGCCCAACGACCTTCAAAAAAAAATTTTCCAGGCTGGGTGAATAGTAACCTAGTGGGCTCCATCTACATCTGTAAGCTAACCCTAGATCCGGACCAGGAAATGCCCGAAATTGAGAAAAGAGGGTTAAGGTTAGAAATAGTTAGGAATAAGGATTTTATACCTGAATTTAATTTTGGGTAATATCAGTTCAATTGGGTACGTGTTTACCGTTCGATGAGATTTCGGTATGTGATTTTTAACATCGAAAGATATTTCCATCACCCCAAATGGATGATACCTATCTAGTAAGACATGTGGAAGGCCAAGATTTAATCTTGGAATCCAAGATTAAATCTTAGCCATCCATTTTGCTTTAACACATAAATGATGAATTACTTTACATAATATCTTCTAAGCATTAAATACAAGAGTCAAGTCACATTTTCTTCCCCAAGACACCATCAAATTCAGCCAGCCAATGGAATGGAGAGTGCAGCCACCATTGTTATCTTCAAGAGCTTGATCTGAGTTCCAAGCCCAAAAACACTAGCCTAGAGTTGTTGAAACCTTAACGTTCTTTCATTAAACTTGTTCTACACCTTGATCTCTACAAATCTAACCGAACAAAATCTCCATTCCTCATCAAACCTTGCCTTGTTACCTCACCCCTCACTGATTTAAGAAGGGTTTGAAGTTGGTTTGGGGCTTTGGAGTGGAAGGATTCAAGCTTGGATCACCTTGAAGCCAAAGATCCACTAAGTTGCCAAAAGTAGGGTTTTTGTTGCCTTTCTTTGTCAAATTTTTCTGATCTGTTTTGGGTTGAGATAGGTCCAAAATTTCTCATTGTATTGGTTGATATTATGTTTATATTGATGTGTGAATTTTGGTGGTGTGTTTGATGGTGTTAGAGAATGGTTTTTATCAAAATAAGTTTGGACTAGGTTGCTGGAATTTCTATTTTCCTGCAGGTAGAGTTGTTCATGAATTTTCTGGTATAGTTGTGGGTAGTTTCATCAGCTATAAAAATTATATGTTGGAGTTAACATCTTAAAATAACTACATGAATTTTCTCGGGTGTTGAATTTAAGGTTTACTACCTCAAATAAATCAGAAACCAAATGAGACTGATGCTGTCTTGATTATTGAAACTGAAACACTAAAGTTGTCTGATTTTATTACCATAGAAAATGATTGAACTAGCCCTTGAAATTTTTACAAGAAGTTAATAACATGTTGAAGTATATCTGAAAATTTTATTGTGTATTGATTCAATCATTTTCCAAGGTTAAAAATTATGAGAACTCTGTCTAAGCTGTGAATTGGTGGTCCCTGACCACTGAATTTGTACAATTTATTGAAGGAGTTAGAGAGCTCTGTTTGTCTTGAAATTTTTATGGAGCCTTGAGGACATATTGGGGTATCTCAAGGAATTTTCAGCCGTTAAATTGATTATTTGATTTGTGAAATAAATGCTGTCTTTGTACTGGAAATGAATTAAACTCTTGATTTAGGAGTCAAGTGAACTTTGGTTCAAGTATGATGTATATGAATGCATGTTAGTGACATTGACAATTGGTTTATGAGGAGTGAATAGGGATCACTTGTGATTGACTATATATATGTCTGAAACATTATGAAATTCATAAACTATGCTAACGTATGTAGTAAGGTGAGCTTGAGGTTGATGTATGCACCAAGTGAAGAATAAGTCCCCTTTAGTCAAAAAGGGCACTGAAGGTCCCTCTAGTCTATAAAGGGCACTGGAAGGTTCCTTTAATGTGTAAAGGGCACTGGAGAGGTCCCCTTTAATCCGAAAAGGGCACAAAAGGTCCCTTTCGATGTATCAAGGGCACGCAAAGTTGAAAAATGAACTATTATGATATTGAGTAGAATGACATATGCAAGCTGAGTGATTGAGCATTAAAATAAACCCACTTTGGAAGAATGACTTTTGAACTTAAAAATAAACCTTTAATGTATGTTGTATGCTCATAATTTTATTAATAAACTGAAGTGGTTGGGATGATAATGATGACATGAGTTTCATTATATGTTTTGGGGATGCCCTACTGAGAATTTTTGAATTCTTACCTCTATGTGTTTGTTTCTGTTGCCTCCAGGTTATTCCCAGAGAACAATGAAGCCCTACAAAGAAGGCTGAATTGGAATTTCTGGAGCTTAGTAGTGAAGACTCGTATCTGTTGTACTTAGATATGTATATGTGTCTATAAATGTAGTAAAGAACATATATGTACTAAAGCTCATAGAAGAGCTCCTTTTGTAATTGACTTATACTAAATAAATACTTTGTTTCCTTGTTATATATTTTGATAGAACCTCGAGTTAGTTACTACATAATTCGCCTGATTCTTGCTATAAATAATTAAGAAAGGTCCGTAAATTTAGAAGTAACAAATCTCGAGTACGACGCCATGACAATAGGATGAGGTTGTACTTGGGAGGATGTTACACCGTCGAATTTATCAACGGAAAGCAAGAAATTCCAGGATTTTGGGATTCTGATTACGACGGATTTTTCCATCGCAAAATCCGTTGGTAAAATTCACCCAACAATTATTAACACGGTGCCATATTAACGCGGAATTTTCCATCGATAACTATTGCAAATTATTCTATTTTCCAAAAACAAATATTACCGGTGGATTTTTTTAGCCGGAAACTAGGAATCAAAAATATAAAAATTTTTGTGATTACCGCAATTTTTTCCAGAAAAACTAGGAACTAGAAAAAATAAAAATAAAAGGTTTTTTGTGATTACGACAGATTTTCTGCGGAATTCAAAAATCCGTCGGTAATAATTTGTTAAACTTCCCCACATCTTCATCATAAAACATAGCACTCTCTCTTCTCTCTTTGCGATCACCCTTGCCCCTTGCCCACCGATGACGCCTTCCGCCGCGCTGCCACGGCTCGAGCCTTCACCGCCGACCCCTAGCCCCTGGCCCCAAGCCCCTTCCACTAAGGCGCAGCCGCAGCTCGCGAGGTCTCCTCCTCCGCACGCTCGCCGACCCTGACACACACACCGCCCGAACGCGACTCGCACGCCGAATCGCCTCGTGCCTCCTCACCTAGCCTCTTCGAGACCGTCGACCACGCGCCTCCCCTACCTTGCCCCACCACCATGCACTGCGAGCAATTGGAGTGATGGAAACCTTTGCGCGCAAATACTGAATGGCAATCCACGATCGCCAGTGAACTCGAACTTGGTCCGCCTCCAGCCAACCACCGCACAGAGCTTGCCTGCCCAGTCGAACACCACCCACCTACTCCAGCTAAGTGTCGAGACTAGAGTTCGCCGTCACTAATAGTCACCTTGTCGGTGCAATCTGGTCTAGGTGAGCATCCTTTTTTTTTAGTATGATTTTTGGTGTTACTGTTGGTACCATGGATTCAGTGTAAGAATGATATGCTCTAGAAATTTGTTGTGCCCCATTTGGCATAGTTATTGAAAAATTTGGTTGTTCTCCTCAATTGTGTCAATAGTTTTTTCTTTTTAGCATCTTGGCTAATTGCCGTTGTAACTTTCTGATGTATGTTACTTAGGATTGAAAAATTCTTTGAACAAGCTTTACAAAACTTGAATTATTAAGAACTTGCAATGACTAGATTAATCATTCTTAAATACTTTATCAATGATGCCCTCAACGTGTCTTTATGTTGTACTACTACTTTCAATATTTCTATCATAAATTTAAATCTTGATTCTATAGCACATGATACAGTTGAGTTTAAGACTTCTATTTGCTACTAGTTCTACAATCACTGACTAATTTGATTGATATTGGAGTGAAAATGTTGGCCTACTTGGTTTGACGCATATAGGAAGCAGAAGGGTAGTACAGATATCATGTGGTTTCATGATCTTTTTCTCAATATTTGGTATTATACTTCACCCGAAATGTTTCATTTTAGTTTTAGACATCTCTCTATAATTATTTTATATGTACTATGTCTCCCTTAGGGAAGTTTGGAGCATTTTTCGCATCAATTCCCTTACCAATTTTTGCTATATACGTATTTTATTTAGCATTGTGGGTAAGTCATTTTGCTACTATGTAAAATTTTACAACTTAGACTAGTTGGTGCATTCCTTTCATTTGCCTATTTTTCTTCTGTTTCTTTTTTTTCTTTTTAGCTCGTTGGGATCTCATTTAGACAGTTTGCCAATACTAACTCCATGAGAAATATCTATGTTTTGGGCTTAACCTTGTTTCTTGGGATCTCAATACCTCAATATTTTGTCACGACACCGCCCAGGATGGTCATGGTCCAGTTACAATAGATGCTGGATGGGTAAGTTTGGCTTACATAGTTATAAATCAGCGGTCATTGGTATTAAGATGTTACCTTTTAGGAAAAAACATTATGCTGGCCACTAGTTTAGTAGATTAGAAGTAGAGAATTAGAATAATTTTTACCTTCATAGCTGCATAAGTTTAATATAATTTCCTAGAATGAACGTTTAACTTTATGCAATGGCCATTTGAGCATTATCTATGTGCAACCTGAAGACTCTTGGACTAAGTACAAAGATGGGGCATGGCTTTGACAAATGTAGAAACATAGAGGCCCTTTTCCAGTTTAATTTGAACATGAATTTTGTTTAAATGAAAGTCGTGTTAGGTGGTGTTTTGAAGACTTATTCTTCTTGTTTCTTAATTGATTTATATTGTAGTGAAAATTTTGCATGGCTACTGATCTATATGTCCTTATCTATAATCTTCCTTATTTGGTGGTATGAAAGTTCAATGACATTTTGAACACTATATTTCCTTTCCCCTAACTGTTAATAATTGTTGGAACAATTCTCAATAACACATTTGATGCAAAACATAAAGTTAATGATAGAGGACTGCCATGGTGGGTTCCTTTCCAGTAAGGGAGATGTTAGAAATGAAGAGTTTTATAGTCTCCCTCTTAGGATAAATGAGTATATGCCCACCAGATTTCTCTAAATGCACTCACCATTCGTGTACCTTAGCTCTCATGTAAGCATAGTTTTGAATCTCCATGTACAATAACCATATAAAATATGGACCAAAAAATATGTCACCGTTGACGTGTCGCCAAATTTCATTTTCTTGTGCAAGTATGGAATCATATGATGTAGTAATTCTTCATATTCCATGTCTCTCACATGCAAAAGTTCAATCAAATAGTATGTTCAAGTTGTTATGGGCTAGTGTGGCATGCGCATATCCACTTCAGTTAAACCAAAGAGAAAACAAAAAAAAAACCTATTTTATACCAGAAGGGATCTATTACTATATGTAGGTGTTTATTTATTTATTTATTTTTGTCTCTATTTATTAGTTATTGACGGATTCTTTCGTTGGTAAAATGAAAACAAAACACAAAACTAAAAAATCAAAAATAAAAAAATTCAAATTACCGATGGATTTTTCGTTAAAAAAATACAATTTTTAAAAAAGATATAATTTTTAAATTATCGACGGAAAATATTCTCGGTAATTTTAAGGAAAAATTTTAAAAAAATAAAAATATTACCGACGGATTTTTCCATAAAAAAATAAAATATTTAAAAATTATCGACGCAAAAATCTGCGATAACTACAACAAATTCGTTGTTAAGTGTTTTATGATGGTGAATTTGCTAGTGAATTTCTTTTGCCCTTTATCGACGGATTTTCTAAACCTTTATTGATGGATTTTTTTTTAAAAAATCCAAAAATGAATTAAAATAATTTTCGCAGATTTTTTCCGAATACTTACCAACTATGTTATTACTGGTTAACAAAATTCATCCATAATTCCATCGGAACACTGGAAAATTCATCGGTAACAGTGTTATTTTAGTGACATTGAGCACCGTGGATAAGGAACCAGTTTGAAGATTATCACCTGAGGTATTCCAAAATCCCTATATTCTATGATAATACTAGTGCTATTAATCTTACTAAGAATCCTATCCAGCACTTAGATCTAAGAACTTTGATGTTAAACGTCATTTCATTCAGGATCATGTTCAAAAGGAGATGTTGAGTTAATGTTTGTGAATACCGAGGACTAAGTGTCCAATATACTCACAAAACCGTTAGTTAAAGATCATTTTTGTATTTTGAAAAAGCTTTTGAACTTAAAAGTTTTTAAATCTACAAAAATATTCATGCACAATCATCTTTAAGATTCCCCTACGTTGCTCTAAACTAATGCCCATATTAAGACATCTGCTTGGAAGTTTAGAAAATCAATTTGCAAGGGTAGAGAGTTGGCTTAAAGATCAGAAGTTAGTTTGCAAGCTTAGAAAGAAGATGAAAGTATCAGAAAATCATTAGAAGTTCAGATAATAGGGTACACTTAGTCTCACAAGGTCCATTATCAGCATGTATACAAGATGTGAGAAAGTAGCATCTCTGAAACGGGTTAGAAAGTGAAGGAGAAGATCAGAAAGTAATTGTGTTCAGAAAGTGACCCAAGTGTCAGAAACCGTCCTTTCTAGAAAATGAAAAAAAGGCGGGATAATTCCCTTTCTATAAGCTCTCCTACGTCATTTCACCTTTAATCATTCACATCCTATCACATAAATAATCCCTACTCTTCAAACAACATACCTTTACCTTTGTTTTCAACCTCATACCTCTAGCCTCAATTATTTCATTTTTTCTTGTTGACAAATCCTCTTTATAATTGCTTTCTCGCTCTTTCAAACCCTCACCTTCTAACCCTCACAAACTCTAACCTTTCTTTCATTCCCACATAGACATATCCAAAATGGTTAAAGGAAAAGAACTCAACCACTTTTCTACCAAGCAGGGATTTTCATCATCTATAATGAACCTCATATACAGGAGCTTTATGAAGATGACTTTTCTCAAAGGAAGATAGCCTTGGAAAAGATTGAACAACTACCTACTGGACCAAGTCCCCATAATAAAGGAAGTATTTATGTTTCAAGGCTGGGAGTACTTTTTGGACATCTCTGAGGGTGTTCCTTAGTATGGTAACGCTTTCTCCGCTTTCTCGAAGCAAAGGATAGGACTACCCTCAAAACCACCATTCAGGACACCTATATGGAGATTGTGTTGTTTGTTTTATCTACAGTGGTTAGGGCTACCATGGAGTCACCTTGGTACAAGACGAATAGTTCATGTCTCTCAAGGTGAATGCTAAAGAAGTTGATTCTCTTCAATAGTGAGTTTCAGAACTTTAAGGAAGAGTCCACTCAAGCCGCTTTTGAGAGAGGAGAATAAAGATGAGGTAGGAGAACATGCAATAGCAAGAATCTCCAGCCCACCACTCTTCAGAAACTATCAATGATTCCTCTAACTTAGATAAAAGGTTGCAAGAAAGATCAGAAAGATGTCGAGTAAACCTGTTAGAACTAAAAAAGAAGAGATATTGAGTCCAAGCTCAAGAATATTCCTAAGCATGAGACAAGGATCTCTATGCTTCTTAGAGGTCATACGATATCATTAGGCCGGTTACACTCATTTTCACTAACTTGAAGAAGATGTAGAAGAAGAAGAATAGCAGAAGCATCCTCATTCTGAAGAAGAGGAAAACTTGTTCAAAAGTGAGAAGGCTAGGGTGAGTGAGATATTCAAACTGGAGCCCATTGTTGAAGAATCATTAATGGAGCCTATAATTGAATAGCCAGCTGAGGAGGACAATGAACTAGTGTCTACTATCATTCTGATAGTTCTTCAATCTCCTCATTCCATTCTTATAACTCTGGTGGAAGAGGAAGAGGACATGGCATCCGTTGTTGGTGCTCCTCTTGCTATAGAAGCAACTGCATTTGCCTTGGCACATATGCTTAAAACCGCTCTACTTTTGTCTCTAAGCCTGTATCCGTTCCTGCTACCTCGCCTCCTCATTCTATCATCTCCACCTCCTGCCTCCGCATATGCTAAAACAGAGGTTGAATCGCCAAAGTTTGGGGAAACCATACCCCTAGACATACTAGAGCCTTCTCCAAAGCTCCATCCATATCTACATCAATCCATTTGCTGACCACCTTATCAGAGCCTTCAACTAACTCTACGCATATCCAATTGCTTCTACAAAATCAGAGGGACATGGCTTCTAGGTTGGATTAGGTTGAAGCTTCCAGGATTGGGCACGATGGCCAACTCAGAGTCATGAGGCAATAATGCTGCAAATCCTTCAAAACACTCTGAAGATTATCAAAGAATTGAGGCATCAAGGCTAATGATAGTATTCCTGGTTTCCAGCATACCTTCTTTTTGTTGATGTCAAAAGGGGAAAAGAAAAGAGATGAAGAAAATCTAGTGTTGTGGAACTTAGGGGAGCTTATGCTTGAGGGAGAGCTTTCAGAGATTTTTTTTAGCATACATTTTTTTTGTTTTGGTTTGAACAATTAATTTTTTTTTACATGCTCTGACAATTGTTTCTTTTGTTCTTGAACAATTATTTTTATGCATATGGCATATATATCTTTTCATTATACTTGTTCAAGATATCAAGTGTCATGTTTTTCTTAAGTTCTGATACATATATGTTTTTAAGCTCTAATACATATCAATACCATATCTTTCATGCTTAGCTTATCTTGTATCATGCTTGAGATGTATGCTTTTTATCTCTCAGCGTTCGCTCTAATATGCTTTTTCTTTAGCATGCTATGATAGTTAGCTCATCTGTGTGTCTTTCATTAGCACTAGCAAGTATCATTTAAGCACAAGCACCCTCTTTGTTTTGATACGTATATCTTTTTGTGCTTCTATATGTATGTCTTGATTTCATGCCTAAAATGTTTTTCAAGAAACATATATACTCTGTCACATATCTGAAATGTTCTCATGAGCTCTATATAACTTGATCTAAATATAGTTGTGATTAGTTTCTATTGATTTTAGAAACTTATTCCTACATGTTCTTATGCAACTGAGATTAATCTATGAGCCTCAGAAACCCTCGTGTATGCAAAGCTTATATGTTTCAAGTGTTTTCATGAACAAATATTGCATCGCGTTTTGAAAATATGCTCGGATAAAATGTACTAAATAAGAAATCTAATCAAGAGAAAATATCACAAGTATTACTTGTTTTTATTCATGCTCATGTATTTTCAAAAGAGATTCCTAATGACAAAAATCAAGTTGCTTTCTATCAAAATGTTTGAACGATTGCATCGCCTTTGATAGTGTTTTGATACCTCTCAAAAAGTACTTGAGTAACTTCAGAAACCTCATGAAAAATCAAAACAACTCTAATTTAAGTCACTTAAGGCTATAAAATGTTTGACTTATCCATATCATGCCTTAAGAAAAGGACCTTCTAAAAGAATAGTGATTATCACGATATATATCCTATTATATTTCTTTCAACATCTCTTCAAAAGATTTTTTTCAAATTGGTTTGTCATCATAAAAAAAGGGGAGATTGTAAGCTCTAGAACCCTTCAGAAAGTGTTAATATAGTATGTTTTGAATGATAACAGAACCAATTTATGGAAAATATTTTGAAGAACGACTAATGTTTACCCTAAGTTTTTTGAAGTAGCAAATAGGTTATATTGTTAGCATAATGCGGCTCTATAGCAAAGATAATTTCACTTTACATGTGCAAACATGATTTATCTTATTTAAAGAGATGGAAACTAAATGAAAGTGATAATTATATCATGAAATGAGAGTACAAATGCCTAACGGGTTGAAGAAAATCAACAAGTACAAGAAACCAATGCATGGATCTTTAGAAAGTAGCATTGAACTTCAGAAAGTACACTTAAAGTGAATTGTTAGGGAACACAAATAGGCTACTCTTCTAGACCGCTTTTTCAGACACAAACAGATGATCAACACGTGTCACATGGACAATAGATCAAGGGTAATGGTCATACAGGTAGACCATCTATAATAGAGATGTTGAGCTTTCAAAAGAGAGATCTTAACGTTGCACAAAGCTGTTGCAAAATTTTCTCCTCATCTTTTTTATGAAGTTCATTACTTCTTGTAATCAATTTCTTGTTTGCAAAAATCTTCTTTCTATATTCTTAATAGATAACATGTTCTTCCAAGGAAGAACCACTAGAAAGAATTCATTCAAGTTTTTGCCAAGTCGTTCTATATATTTTATGGAAACTTGAGTGTAGGTTAGTTTGAGTAGCAAACCCAATTGCAAACCCCTTGTAACCTCGATCCAATAGTGATTGGTGTGAGATAGCTTGGAAAGGCTAAGGTAAAACTACTTGCAATGCGACAGGAAGGAGTTCTTACTAGTCACGGTTTAACTTGGAGAGGCTAGTGAAAGACTACTTGGTTTGGCTTGGAGAGGCTGGTGAAAGACTGAGGTTAGCTTAGAGAGGCTGGTGGATAACTACTGGTTTGTGACAGTAAAGGTTGCTACTGGTCAAGGTAAGAGCTTGCAAAAGGCTACTACAAAGACTATCCAACTTTCTCCTTTGCGAAGGTTTAATATTGGAACTTAACAGTTGTTGAGAACTATATAGGCAGGGTTAGTCGAACTAATATAAACATCTGTAGCTATTTTTTCATCCCTTAACTACTTCATGTTCTTTGCTTTGTGCATTTTAATTTGTGTTTACTGTATAACCTTTTTATATGCATATTTATCATATTTTCATTAGTTCAGAAAGTTGGTTTTTGAAGCAAGTAATATTATTTTCGCTGTACTTCAACCTTAATTCTTCATAGTAATTTGTTTAAGCTTTCAAAAACTAGAAAAAAGAAGATAAAGAAAAGCACAATTTTACCTTCTTGTGTGCTTTTCTCCCTACAAAAAGAACATTAAAAAGTTGGACAAATTTAGCTAATGCTCAATAGATTATGACCCAGACCATCAATAAGTAAGACATTAGAAATTTAGTATGAATCATCCGTACCAACATTTTGTATGCTTGTGACCTTAGCTTTTCCTCCATCAATAAATTTTATTGATCTAGAGTTCTTTGGCTTCAGGTTTTTGAACCACTTTGGATCCAAACATGTGTCTGGAGCAGCCACCATCTATGTACCACTTATTGTCCTTTTCAACGTTCATTCTCAGACACACCTACAATAAAGGCATTTTTAAATTTTTCTAACCCGTTTTACTATTTTTTTGGTCATAAAATATTTGTCAGGTAGATTTCCCTTCTTGTGGTAGAACCTTTAGAAAGCATTATTGCTTAAATTTTTGAGTGACAACAAACCAATTTCGTGAAAATATTTTGTAGAAAGATTAATATTTTACTTGAGTTTCTTGAGCACTTAATAAGACCATCTCATTACCATACAAGTCTCTAAAACAAGTTTTATTTTCACGATATCATGTGTAAACATGTTTAATCTCATTCAAAGAGATTCATAAATTAAATGAAGTGAAAAATAATCCTTAAAATGGACGTTAGTATGCTTGACACACGAAGAAAAGTTTTCAAGAACAAGAAACTAAGTTTCAAATCTTTATAAAGTAGCCTTTGTCTTTAGAAAGTGATACACAATGAAGAATTCAAATCCTTCTCTAAAGCAAGTTGTGGTTACAATCTTCAATCGTAATGATATTCTCATCAACAAGCTCAGATTGAAGTAATGAAGTTCAAAAGGAAGTCAGAAACTATACTAGAGCTTTAGAAAACACGTTTACTCTTAAATTGAGCATGCTTTATAGAATGGGAGGGAAAATTTAAAATTTAAATTAAAGTCAAACCTAATAAAGGGATGACAGTGACATCTCACCTTTTAACTTGGTCAACTGTCCTAGCTTATAGAAGAAAAAGTTCAGAAACCTCATTCAAAAGGCCAAAAAGTAGTTTCTGAATATGAACTTAGAAACTTTTATTTGACAACGGTACAACTCCAAAGTGGCTTTGACATAGCCGAGCTAGTCTTCTAGGCTACATTTCCAAGACATAAAAAAAGATCAACATGTGTCACTAGGAAAACATCAAGGGGCAATTGTCTTATTTTGAAGATAAAGTATAAAAGGAGGTCATATGCTTACAATTTAAGACTTTTTAAGACTTTTGGCTGAAACACTTGCAAAATCTTTAAAAAATACAAGAGCCCTCATTCTTCTTCTAAATACATTTGTAATCAGTTTTGCTTTTGTAAAAATCTTCTATGTTCTTATTAGATAACATTTTCTTCCTAGGAAGAATTGTTAGAAAAAGTCATTCAAGTTTTCAAATCATACATTGTTTTATTCAAAGAAAACTTGAATGTTTGTTAGTTGGAGTGAACTAACCTTCAAAAACATCATACCTTGATCCAGGAATGATCATTGTGAGTTTAGCTTGGAGAGGCTAGTCAAAGACTACTTGGAGTGATAGTAGAGTATGCTACTAGTCACATGAGATAGCTTGAGAAGGCTATAGAAAGACTATATGAATTTCTCATGGTTGAGAAATGGTTGATTTAGTGAAGTTCAACGGTTGTTGAGAACTCAATGTAGATAGGTTGGTTGAAACGAAAATTCTTAGTATCTCTCTTGTCCCTTTATCTCTTTTACATTTCTTTGTATTTTTATTCAACGCATTTTGAAAATTGATTGCAAATTATTTTTAGGTTTAATTACTCTTTAGGTCCCTATAGTTTCACTCAATTTTCAATTAGGTCCTTATAATTTAAAAGTTTGTAAGTAGGTCCCTATAGTGTATGAGATTTTTGAATTAAGTCCCTACCTTATAAAAACAAAATATTCCATGAATATTCCATTTCCATCTCGCTCTTCACCCTCTCATTTCCTTTAATACAGGTGACATGAGAGATAGGAACATGATACTTAGGGAACTCACTCTCCTGATTTTACCCAATAGCCTTTGGCCATTACATACCCCAGGCTTGACATGATTTTGAGCTTAAGGGGTACATGGTTCATGGCCTCCCAAGTTCCATGGGTTATTTGGAGAAGGCCCACACGAACACCTAAAGAAATTGCATATGGTGTGTTCTAGCATGAGACATAATAGGGTAAAGGTGGATAATGTGAAGTTGAGAGCATTCCCCTTCTCCCTAAAGGGTCCTAGAGAATTGGTTCTTGAAGCTACTAGATGGCATGGTGAATAATTGGATGAGGATGAAGAAAGTTTTTCTAGAATGATATTTCCCGCTTCTCGAGTTGCAGCTATCCAAAAGGATATTAGAGGGATTCTTTAACCTGATGAGACTCTACATGAGCATTGGGAGTGTTTTAAACTCCTATGTGCCAGCCCCAACCATCAAATTCTAGAGCAGCTCATCTTCCAATACTTTTATGAAGGTCTTATACTTATTTATGAAGGTATTGTACCTATTGATATAGTGTATGAGATTTTTCAATCAAGTCCCTACTATTATAAAAACAAAATATTCCATGAATATTCCATTTCTATCTCGCTCTTTACCCTCTTATTTCCTTTAATATAGGTGACATAGGAGATAGAAACAGGATACTTAGGGAACTCACTGCTCCTGAATTTTATCCAAGCCTTTGGCCATTACATAACCTAGGCTTGACAATGATTTTGATCTTAAGGGGTACATGGTTCATGATTTGTCCGAGTTCCATGGGCTGTCTAAGAAGGCCCACACCAACACCTGAAGAAATTGCATATGGTGTGTTCTAACATGAGACCCAATAGGATAAAGGTGGATGATGTGAAATTGAGAGCATTCCCTTTCTCCCTAGAGGGTGTTGCAGAGAATTGGTTCTTGAACTTACTAGATGGCATGGTGAATAATTGGATGAGGATGAAGAAAGTTTTTCTAAAATGATATTTCCTCGCTTCTTAGTTGCAGCTATCCAGAAGGACATTAGTGGGATATGCCAACCTAATGAGACTCTACATGAGTATTGGGAGCATTTTAAACTCCTATATGCCAATTGCCCTAACCATCAAATTTCGAAGTAGCTTCTCCTCTAATACTTTTATGAAGGTCTTGTACCTATTGATAGGTGCATGATTGATGTTGAAGTGGAGGGACATGTTGATATGGCTGACTTTCAGCAATTTGGATCTAGGGTAGCTATAATTATTAGGGGCCTTCATAAAGTGAGCCAGCTGAGAGAATCCAGGATTGACCTAGACTTTACAACAACTTTTTGGTCTTATGCAGCAATTGATTGTGAGTCAAGCAACAACTCTAGTGGTTCCCAAGATCTGGAGCATATGTACTTCAAATGATCATCATATAGACATGTGCCCAGCTTTGCAAGATGACTCAACCATTGGAGTGGAACAACAAACCCCTTTCATAGCTAGCCAAGCCAGTTTCTATTTAGGAACACATACAACCCAAATTGGAAGAACCACCCAATCTTAAGTGGGGAAATAATTTATTAGCCAGGCCAACCTTCTCAACAAAAGTATCTAGACCTCATTAGGCAACAGGCCTCCCTGTTCCTCCATCCTAGATCCTACAATGACTAAGATGATGAAGATGATGATGGAACAAATGTAAGAAATAAGAAAAGAAAATGCCCAGCTAGAGAGAGATGGCCTGATGAAAAATAATCAGAGCGAGGAGGCCCAGCTACCTAGTTACCCTCCTAGACCATGCCTAATCTAAGGGGAAATCTCTATGTGTCACTCTAAGGTTTGGGATAAAAATTCTAGAGGTGACTAGGCTGCATAGGAAAAGAAGCAAGCTGAAAACAAGCCCAAAGAGTATTCTAGAGAGCGCGTAGCGCTCAAATAGCATTGCAACGCTCTACAAAATAATTAGATGCAAGATCGGCACTAGAGCACCTCTTAGGTGAGTGCCATAGTGCTTAGCCGAGACAAATAAAGTAATGAAAGCCTCCGATGAGCACCACAATGTTCAAAGAAGCAGCTCTCATAGAACCCATGCGAGTTCTAGATCTCACTTTCCACCGCTATTCCCATAGAAAATGCAACCCAGAAGGCTACAATTGCAGATTTGGACCTAGACACACTAGAAAATTTTTGAAGAGTGAGTTAAATATACCTCTACTGGATGTAATCAAGCAAATTCCCAAGAATACAAAATTCTTGAAAGATCTATGCACTAATAGAAGGAAGATCAAGGGCGGTGGGAAGATAAGGTAACTATGGGGGTAAATGCTTCCTCCATCATCAAACCAAGCAACCTGCCAACAAAGTACAAGGACCTAGGCACATTCTATGTTCCTTACATCATTGGGAACTTGCATATCACAAGAGCCCTAGTTGACCTTAGAGCTGGCATTAATGTTATGCCTAAATCACTCTACCAAGTCCTTGCACTTTAGAGAGCTAAATCCAACCCGATTGCAAATTCAGATTATAACCAGAGGCATCACCAAGCAAGGGGAGTATTAGAATATGTTCTGGAATAGGTAAATGATTTAATATTTCCTGATTTTTATGTCGTTGATATGGAAAATGACACCAATGTCAACTAGCATACATTGATCTTGGGTAGACCTTTTTTGAAAACCACTAGAACTATAATTGGTATTCATGCTGGCACATTATCCATGGAGTGTGGGGACATGAAAGTTCAATTTTGTTTATCTAATGCAATGAAGTATCCCTATGAGGAACACTTCATGTTTGGCATTGATGTCATTGACTCTTTAGTTGATGATTCTTGTGGTAATTTGTTTTGTAAGGATCCAGACCCCCTTTCTCTACTTTTTCTTCTTCCACGGGATATGATGAGCCTGTTGTATTAGAATGTCCCAAGTTTTAAAATACAAGTACACAACTTGACCGTCATCAATTTGCTAGGTGCTCCATGAGGGGTAGTGGATCTTCCTGCATAAGCCCCGGGCAAAACTAATAACTAGGAAGTCAAATTCAGATGGAACAATGTGTAGAAACAAATTCAATAAGTGGCACACCAAGAAGAAAAAAAAAAAGAAATGGCCATGAAAAGTTGATTGAAAAAAAAAGTTCGAAAAAGATTAGGTTGAAGTTGTGCCACATTAAAATTAAAGGCCTGTAATTATGATCATGTTAAACAAAGTGTACCCTTAAGGACTTGTCCTTTTGGTGTATACATTTGCTCTTCTTTGACTTGAGGTTTAACCCATTGGCCTATATATTTATCAACCTTCACTTAAGCCATATTACAACCAAAGGTAAATCTTTTTGATTTAGTATGCATATGTGTGTAACAAAATCGAGAATGAAACCCATAGCAAGCATATGGTAATGCATTTTCATTTGAGGTGATTGAGTATGCATCTTAACCTTAAACACTTTAGTGAATGTGTGGCAAACATTGACCTTGGGAGGATATTTATACTTGGTCCATTCATCATATGTGGATTCTACCATGTGTGCTATGTTCTTGTTCATGCTTTGCTTATTGTAATTTTCTTAATTGTTAGTGTAAAAGCTTACGTTGTGCCTCTAGGTTCATTGGATTGATGTATTGTTATTTATGTTCATGCATCCTGCATTTTAGGTTACGAGTCTAGTCCAGTCCTTGTATACTACATTTCATCCATGCCTTGGTTTGATTTTAGTTCACATGAGAACATGTGAAAGCTTAAGTGTGGGAAAGTTTGATAAAAGGCATTTATGCCACTTATCTTGTTACCAAACCTTAGCTTTTTACATGAGTTTTATTGTGTTATTAATGCAATTAATTAGGATTTTGACTTGTTCCTCATTGTGTGATTTTAATAGAATTATTGGCTTTTGCCCTAATTTTGGAATGATTTGTAATTACACCCTGTTGTGTTTGACTTGTCTCTTTAAGCATGGTTTTGAGCACAGGAACTTTGAATCAAGTGCAAAATATCAAAAGCAAGGATGGAAACTCTTTGGAAGAAGCTTCAACCAAAAAGAAAGAAAAAGAGTGGAAGTTTACTTTTGAGTGAGCGTTCAGCGCACATTTTAGCACTATAGCACTCGTAGAGCAACAACCATCAATTTTTGGGACCACTCTCTCTAGAGAGCATTGTAGCACTCGTGCGACAAATGGGACAATAGATTACTTATCTATTTTTAAGCCCAAGTTTGGGCTATTTTAGAGAGAAGGATTTAAAGGATTGTTATAGACTTTTATCCTAGTTTTTGACTCGGTTTTGGTTGCACATTTTAGGTTGTTGTTATTCTCTCTATATCTCTCTCTCCATCTTCTCTCTACATCTTCTTCTTCTCTATTCTCTTATCAAGGATTCCATTAATGAAGGTGCTTTATCTTGGAGATTGTGGCAAGGATTATTACTATTATTTTCAGGTTCCTTTTTATCTTCATTGTTGTAATTTTCAAGGGATGGAGTAGATTTCTTTACTAGTGTAAGGGTTTCTAGATGGATTGGGATGATATTTGAGACCCCTTTTATATTAAATGTATTGTTTTTTTTTAATGTTTTGTAGTTTCTATTCCTATAATTATTGTGGTGATTGCTATAATCTTTATTAGGATAACTAAATTGGCGATCGACATTTGAGGAAACCCTTTGGGCATAAATTGATAGATCTATTAGTTTATGTTTAAGGGAGAACATTAGAATTAACTTTTCGATTGGCAATTAGGCTATAGCAATTGATTAATTAAATCAATATGATCTCTAAATAAATTGAGATCTCCTTTATTAGTTATTTGCATTAGTCAAATTCTAGAGATCGATCTATCACTAGTAGAATTGCTAGTAATTTATTACTAATAGCCACTAATGGGTTTAATATTTGGTCAATGATAACTAATTTTCAATCCTACGAATACCTTGCACTAGTACCCTTTTTATCATTACTATTATCTTTCAATTTCAGTTGCTTTAATTTCATTTTCCAAGTCCCAATTTTCCTAACTAAGTGTTGAACCCTCATTGAGAATGACCTAGGTTGTGCCTTTTACTACATTTTTTATGTAACTTAACATTAAAATAATTTCTAATTTGAGGGGGTAGGTGAGGCCTTGAAGCAACCTCCAGATTTTGAGAGTGAAAACCTTCCTAACCATGTCTTCAAGTTAACCAAGGCACTTTATGGTATGAAAGCTCAGTACCTTTTTACTTAAGAATGAGTTCAAGATAGGTAAAGTTGACACAAACCTGTTTACTCTATAGTAAAATGATCACTTTATGATAGTCCAAATATATGTTGATTATATTATGTTTGGTGCCACTAATCATTCTCTTCATGAAATGTTTTCAAAATTAATTCAAAGTGATTTGAGATGAGCATGATGAGTAAACTCAAGTTTTTTCTTGGACTCCAAACAAAACAACAAAAGGAGGGAACCTTAATCTATTAAGAAAAATACACAAAAAAGCTTTTGAAAAGGTTTAACATGGATCAATCTAAACCTATGAACACCCCATGCATCCATCTCAAGTCATTGATGCGAGATGAGAAAAGGTATCAAAGAAATTATAAAGGGATGATTGGCTCACTTTTACCCACAGTATGTAGGCTAGACATTCAATTAAGTATTGGTATTTGAGCTAGATTTTAATCTAACCCAAAAAATCACGCTTAAATGTTATAAAAGAAATTCTGAGATATTTAGCGGTACTACTAATCTTAGCTTATGATATAAGAAAGGTATATCATAGATTTTAAGATCTTTGATGCTGACTTCGCTAGAGATAGAGTGGAAGAAAAGCATCAGTGGATAATTTTGTTTCTTTAAAAAGCCTCAGCACTTTGTCTTGCAAGAAGTAGAACACCATTGCTCTTTCAATAGCTGAGGTTGAATATGTAGCGCTATAAATTGTTGCACCTAGATGCTGGGATAAGAAATAAACTAGAAGACTACCTTTCATTAATCATAATTTCAAAAAGCTGATAGTTTTAGCAATGATGGGGATGGTTCAATGGATATGTACAAAAAAAATGAATAGTGACTTGCAGGCTTGACAGTCGTTGAAACAGCCAAAACCCTAGATCTGGGACTAGGAGATGCTTGAACTGAGAAAAGATAGGGTTAAGGTTATAAATGGTTAGAAATGAAGATTTTATAGTTGGAATTGATTTTCAAGCAATGTTTGATTACTAGGATTAAGTGTTTCACCATTCGATAAAATTTCGGTGTGCAATTATTAACATTGAAAGATAATTTAATCATTATAAATGGATAATGTATATCCATGCAAGCCAAGTGTAAGGCAAAGATTTAATCTTGGATTACAAGATTAAATCCTAGCCATCCATCTTATTTTTCTTTGTAAGAATTATGCATTTATATTATATAATATCTAAAGTTAAGTTTAGATAAATACATTAGCAACCTTATCTCTCCATAAATGAACATTCTTGGCCAGCACATAAAGTAGGATTTTCTTTGGCCTTTTCTTTCAAAATTTATTCTGAACATTTCTGATTGGTTTTGGTCCAAAATTTTTTGTTGTATTGGTTGATAATATATGGATATTGATGTACTTATTTTGGTGCAATGTTTGGATGATGTTAGAAAACCAATTTTGGCAAAACAAGTTTTGAATCATGTTGCTGGAATTCTCGAATTTGTCCTGATAGGTTATGGTTCATGAATTTTTTGATGTATGTGTAGGTGTTTTTATGAGCTAGAAAAATTATATGTTGAAGCTACATCCTAAGGCAACTTCCTGATTTTTATTGAGTCTTAAAAATGACTTTTACTATTTTCAAAAAATCAGAAACCAACACTATTGTTGAGTTGTTTGGACGCCAATTTGAAGCTTTGAGTTTGTCGTATTTTGTTACCATAGCAAATGATTGACTTTTCCTTTGAAATTTTTACAGGGTTTTGAGGACATATGGAAGTCCAACCCTTAATTTTTGTATGAATTGATATGTTCATTTGATAGGGTAATAAAATTAGGAACTATGGCTGTTGGTTTTAAATAAGGGGTTTATTGACCTCCAAATTTGTCGAATTTTGTTAACATAGTTAGAGAATGATTCTTGCTTTGAAATTTTTATAGGACCTTGTGGACACATTGAAGTGCCTTAGATAATTTTTATAGCTTCTAAATTGATTGTTTGATATGTAAATAAATTTGTGCTATAATAGTGTGAAA
This sequence comes from Dalbergia oliveri, assembly GCA_030441495.1. NCBI lineage: Eukaryota > Viridiplantae > Streptophyta > Magnoliopsida > Fabales > Fabaceae > Dalbergia > Dalbergia oliveri. The sequence continues at coordinate 3,606,986 of JAMLFY010000005.1, read as the reverse complement.
TCTGCCAATTGCTGGAAATGAACCCAAACCTTGAATTGGTAATGAAATGACTTTTGATTCAAGTATGATGAGTATAGATGCATGCCATGTACTTTGAAGAGTGATTTATGAGGAACGGATGAGAATTACATTGTGAATAAATATTTACATGTGATTGGAGCATGCATTGGTGAAAACGAAAGATGATAAATGAATATATGTGACAAAAGAGAATGTGTGTACTTCAATTGTGCATGTTCTGATATATGAGCAAAATAGAAACAAGACTTAGGTGGGGTAAAGGGAAGGAAAAGAGGAACTTCCCTAAAGATATTATGAGTCGGTAGACATATCGACTAGGAATAAACTGTGTATGACTCGAAAAAGAAAAAAATGAAGTCCAATAATCACGTATAGGAATGAGCAAATCCTTGTAAGCATTCTATTTCCCATCATGGAGTTATCCACGGCAATATCGTTTGGTATAGATTACCCATCATGGATTTATCCATGGCTGATACCATTGGGTATAAAACTAAGTCTTCTTTATGTCGATGAAAAAGAAAAAATGCATGGAATTGAGTTCTACGGTTATAAGAGTGAACACATGACTAATTATTGTCCTTGCATATGTTTTTGCATAAAATTACTTGTATGAGTGAAATTAAATAGTTATGTTATGATTATGTTTAGAGAGTGCCCTCCTGAGAATTATATAATATTCTCATCCCTATATTTTTAAATTCTCATGTCATCTTTAGGTTGATCAGAGGATTATGGGCAGTTACACAAGGGAAATAGGAATTGCAGTAGTTTAGTGCTTAAGACTAAACTCCGTTGTACTAGTTATATGCAAATTTATGTAAATATAAGATATAACAGATGTACTGTTAGGCTCTTAGAAGATCTTCCTTTTGTATTTGACCTTGTATTTATATAAATACTTTAGTTCTTTGCTATATATTTTGATAGAAACACGAATTAGTTACTACACGATTCGACGATTCTTACTATAGATATTTAAGAAAGGTCCGCAACTTTATAAGTAACAACTTTCAAGTCCGATGTCATGACTTAAGAATGAGGTTGTACTTAGGAGGATATTATAATAATACTAGTGCTATTAATCTTGCAAAATATACTATTCAGCACTCTAAATCCAAACACGTTGATGTTAAACATCATTTTATTAGAGATCATGTTCAAAAAGGAGATGTTGAGTTAATGTTTGTGAATACTTAAGACCGAATGTCTGATATATTCACTAAGCCATTAGTTGAAAATCATTTTTGCTATTTGAAAAGGCTTTTAAATCTTAAAATTTTTTAAAATCTGAGTATACATGCATAACATCTCTTGTAGTCTTCCCATAAAGACTTTAACTTAGCCCTGAACGAAGACATCAAGCCAAGCTCAGAAAGTCAATATTTAAGCTTCAAAGAAGGTCAGAGGTTTAGAAAATGGGTCAAAAAGTCTCAACAAGTTCAAAATATGGAAAATCACTCATAAATGAGGGATTTAGTACATTTGTAAAGGCTTAGATTTTGACTATGTTAGCTTAGAAAGTGGTTGAAGACTTAGAACTTGCCCTTGTAATTCAGAAACTACTCTTAGTCTCTGAAAGGGTTTTAAAGGCAAGATAATTCCCACTCTTTTTGAGTTTTCTCTGCTATGTTGCCTTAACTTTCAGACTTTACGTCATATCACATTAATAACTCCTCATACCTCACACACCACATAAAAGCCCTTCACTTTCAACCTCAAACACTTTTCTCCCAACCTTGAAATTATTTCATCTTCTAAAACCTCTTCTCATAACCTCACACAGATCCTCAAACCCCAATCTCTTTTTGTAACATCCTAACTTTTAACCTTATACACTTGACTCGCATTTTGGTTAATTATTAGTCGTTACGTCTCTGTTTAAGATTTTGACTTATCTTTTAAAATACGAGTAGGAAAATATGACTAATTTTTTTTGAACTAAAAATGCGAGTGCTTGCGTATAGGTACCGATTAATACACATAAGAAGACATAGCAATCATATACACCTCATTATAGCAGTCACAATTAAACCGTAGAGTAGTCACAACATAATCTTATAGTATCATATCATGATCATAACATAACGACGATGTCTTTATAAATATAAGGACGCCTTAAGATACTAAATAAATCAAGCAAGTTTAACTAATGCAAAACATGACTTTAACAAGGCTAGACTAGTCTTCACGCTTCCGCTCGACCTCTGATCCGACTAGATAAGGTGATTTCTACACCCGCACCTCAAGAAAGATCACGAACGATCCGCATCATTCCCGTCCTGGAGACGACACGGAAGAAAGACAAAGGGGGTGAGAAACTTATTCAAGATTCTAGGTAGGGCTCTCAACTTTAACACAAGTGTCATCGTCGTCGTCCCAGCCATTTCGATTTTTATTATGAAAAAGGTGTGTATGCATAAGGTTCGATTTTAAGTTTCTCAAATCCTATTATCCGAAATGGGTGTCTTTTAGCATGAGTCTTGATGGTATGAATGCAGATATTTTATGTATGCATGGCAATGCTTGAGCATGACAATTCACGTACTCAACATATATCACTTAATCATAAGCACCAATGGGACAACCACGAAACATATGCATGTGCGTCTTTTATTTCATCATATTTAAACTCTTCAGTTCCTTCTTAACTTTTCCACCCTCATCGTAGCTACCAAAATCCACCCAACATGCCGACCCTAGCGATTTTCACATAGCCACCAAATCTCCAAATACACCCATCGCCTAGGAATGAGCTCATCCTAACTAGCCGTTGCTAGATTCATACGGGAAAAAAAGGGGGAATCATATCTTTCTTGGATCACTCCACAACCCTTAACTCGGGAAGTCATAATAGGATCATTTCCTCATTATCATATCTTGCATGGATGCACATGAGCATACAACCATAGGACATCATATAACATATCCTCAATTCATATCTCATATTCTCATGCATCGTAAACCTAGCATACCACATCATCATAGCACATGCCACACATCCATACATTCTCATACTCATGGTATTTGAAACATTCACATTCATCAAAGCAATACTCACTTGATCTCGCTCTTACCTCACATGCCCTTATCTTAAGATATCTTATGCTTTGGCCCTTACGGGTCTTAAATCTGTGTTCTAGTTATCCTAACACCCATTATAGATCTTTATAACACCTAAGGGATCATTACTTGTAATTTCCTCTAGTAATTATCTTACTAACACATCCAAACAGCATTGCATAAACTAAGCGGTATAGCTACACTTTGATTACGGGTTTTAGAATCTACGTCTTTGATCCTTTCTAAGTTATGTCTTTGCCTAAGGCTCTATATTCAACTCCTAAACCAATTATGAGGAATTCCTACACATATCCACTAATTATAGAATTTACATTTCTTGTGTCTAAGTGTTCTAGAATTCTCATTTTAAGTCCTTTCTAGTTACTTGTTCTTTCCTAACTTCCTAAATCGATCCTTGCTTCACTCAAACATAATTTTACACATTTTAACACCATAAAAAAGAATTTATACAGTGGCCTAGTACACAAGGCAGAATAAAAAAATATAGCTCATATAATCACATAATCTCATGATTTAAAAGCATATAAGTTGCTAGTTTTCTCTTGGAACAATTTAGAAAACTCAAAACTCTTTTAGAAACCAATTAATCTCATTAAAATCACAAATATGGGTAAGGTCAGTAGCTAAAATAATTTGTTCATGAATTAGATTTAAAACATAAAATCTTGTTCATAACATTCTTTAAGTACACCTAAGCTTAGAAAAATTCCAAGACATAGGCTATGGGCACTTATGATTAGATGAACTCATATCAAGTCCATCATCATCATCACAAGGCCGAAATGGCATTCTTGAGATGCCTCCATTTTCTAAAACTTTATATAGGATACTTGGGCAAGTCTTTGAGCTCTAGGATATTTAAGTGATGGCATAAACTTAAACATGCTATGCACTTGTTTTACTCTTCATTATAAAATAAAGTGAGAGCATAAAATAAATATGAGATGCAACCTCATTATTATCTTTAAAGATTAAGTGATGACTTGAAATATAAACATGAAATGCAAGCTTGGAAATTTAAACATGATAATGCAAGTTCATTTATTTATTCTTGAGAGCTTAGTGATGGCATCAAAATAAACATGATATGCAAGGCATAAACTTAAACATGAATGCAACTCATTTTATCTTAACTAGAGCTCTTGCAAGACTTTAGAGGAACATCATAACCTTAACCCAATATGTATCTTAACAACATAAAGTGAGCTTTAGAGTTCTTAGCACCAAGTCTTCAAAGAAGTCTTTGGTTTTGAACTTCATCATCAAGCTCAAGAAAATGGACTAAGAAATAAACAACAATACTTGTCAAAGCAAACATAAAAGAACTACTCATATTCTTTATTTTATTGCTCATGGGCTTCAATCTAGAGTAAACTCTTAGACGGCCGACCAACTTTAAGGTTGGCAAGGGTAAGCTTAGAGCTCTTTGAAAACATAGGATTAATTTTCTTAACAAAACTTTTAGTGATCTACTTAACATTTTTATCAAACTTTGTTCAAATAAAGGAAGAGAAAATCGAAACCATTAAGGAAGAAGGAAAATAGAACCAAAACTTGGAGCAAAGAAAAAGGAAAGAAACCAAAAGCATATATGGTCCAAGACCAAGTTTTTCAAGCTTTAGAGGTTCTCACATGGCATCACAAGACCATTATCTTGAAACCTCATCATCAAGCCAAAGTTTTTCTCATGAAAAGGCCCCAAGGCCGAAGAAAAAGAGAAAGAAAGGTTGAAAACCAAGAGAAATCTAGAACTTTTCTCAAAGAAAGCAAGGAAAACTTTGAAATAAAACCCCTACCTAAAGAAGTCTTGAAAGAAATGAGGAAAAACTTGGATTCTTGATAGAATGAGAAGACAAAATCTTCTCTTTGGTGAGGATGATGGTTAGGCCAAGGGAAGAACACAAGGAAGATGATTTTCCTTGAAGAAATAAGCTTGGAAATGGAAAGGTTTGGTGTTTGAGAGGGGGTTTGAGGTGGGGGAGTGGTGGTTCAAGGTTGTTTGTAGTGGTTTGTGGTGGTGGAAAGGTTTCTTTGATGGTGGAGGAAAAAGAACAAGATGAAGAAGAATTGAGAGGAAAAGGAAGAAAATTGCAAGAAAACTTAACTTGGCAAATGATCTAAAGTGTGACCAAGTTCACTAAAGCTTGGTATTTATAGAAAAATTTCAACAATGAGGCTACAAGGGAGGAGGGAGGCCGAAGGTATTCATGGCCTTTGGGGAAGAAAATATCTTCAAACTTTAGTCATTGAAAGGCATGGTTGAAAGCATGGCTAGGTATGGTTCAAAGTATGGCTTGAGATATGGTCTTTGAGTGAAACAAAATCAACATGTGACACAAATAGGGAAGGATGAATTTGGCCAGCATTTGAGCCAAGGGAGGAAAAGAAATTGTTCATGTAATTGTGGTTTAATGATGTGTTTAGGTGTTTCTTTGATTAAGGTTTTGATTAAGAGTTTGTAAGAAAGTGTTTAGGTGAGGTAATGGTTAATTAAGGTTGTCAAGACTTGATTTAGGGGTGGTCTTACTAGATTAACAATTTAAAACCATTCTTTTAGTCAAATGAAGGTATGGGCATAATTCCTTAATTTAAGGAATTGGAGAGAGAAAACACTATTCAAGATTCCATGACTAGGAATCTTGAATCAAAAGATGTAATTAGGATTTAACTAAGCAATCTTAGGTTCTAATTAACCTTAATAAATTATTTTGACTTTAGATTAATTATCAAAATAAATTAATCTTCGATTAGAGCCTAATATTGCTTAGGTTTGCTTAATTACGTCATTAGGTTCACTGGATACTGTTCTAGGGGCAAAATGGTAATTTTGCACTAAAATGCTCTAACCTTTGGATCGACTAAACATCCAAAACCACTCATGAACATCATTCTAACTTTCTTGAAAAGTTCCAGGCTCAAATGGCACCTTTACGCGTAAAACGCTGCAAGGGTATTTTGGTCATTTTGAGTCGAAAGTTGAAAACGAGATTTTCACCTCGAATATCAAATATTACATTTATAATCCCCTTCAAACATTGAGTTGACCCATTGAAGTCGGTCGCTACCCTTTAATTCTGGGTAAAAATGACCTCAAGGGCATTTTGATCATTTGTACTCAAAGAAAAATCGAGGTATTACACTTTTACCTTCAATCTTCTCAAACCAAATCACGAATGGCAGAAGGAAAACAACTTGACCAAAACGTTGCCAAAAGGGGTCCTTTTCAAAAGTACAATGAACCCCTAATGCAGAAGCACTACGTGGAAAAATTCTCACAAAGGAAGACGGCTCCATGATAAAGGCTCAGTAATGACCTAATGAATTAGGTACCCATCTTGAAGGAATTCTTCACTTTTCAAGGATGGGAGAAGTTCCTAGGCATCTAAGAGAAAGTGTTTCCCATAATGGTCATTACCTTTTACTCACATCTTGAAGCTTAGACATACACCACCCACAAGACCACCATCAGGGATACATACATGGAAGTGGGATTGTTTGAACTGTCACCATTGTTAGGGCTCCTGTTGCTAGAGTAACCTATCTAGCTCAAAGTGATTGGTTCCGATCCTAAGGGTGACTGCATGTACGCCCGATTTCCTGTACAAATGACGAAATGCCCTGAGGTCATTTTACCCGAAAATGAGGATCGCTGGTCCCATCCTTGAGGGATGTTTTTGTGATGATAGGGGATTGTGTATGCTATGTGTGGTAAAGAGAGAAGAATCTCATTTTTGAGTTCCGATGCGTGAAATTACCAAAATGCCCATGTGGCTATCTAACCTCGTTTTATGTGCCGTTGAACCCGAACTTCACCAAAAGGTTTTAAATGATGTTTTTAAGTAATGTTTTATGTCGGGATAAGCCGGGTGGCCCCGGGCAGTTTTAGTGAAAAATTACCATTTTACCCCTAGCTAAGTGCATTCTGGCCTAATGACGCAATTAAGCAAACCTAAGCAATATTAGGCTCTAATCGAAGATTAATTTATTTTGATAATTAATCTAGAGTCAAAATAATTTATTAAGGTTAATTAGAACCTAAGATTGCTTAGTTAAACTCTAAATTGCATTCTTTAATTCAAGATTCCTAGTCATGGAATCTTGAATAGTGTTTCTCTTCCAATTCCTTAAATTAAGGAATTGTGCCATACCTCATTTGACCAAAAGAAAAGTGCCACATGTTGCTTGATTTATCACTCAAAGAGCCATGCCTTGCCCATACTTTTGCCCATACCTCACCATGCCTTGCCCATGCCTTGCCCATGCTTTGCCCATGCCTTGCCCATACTTTCCACCATACCTCACCATGCCTCCATAAAGCAAATTCTCTCACCTCATGGAACATGAGGCCAAGCCTTCCTCCCAAATCAGCCACAAGGTTCATTTTCTATAAATACCAAGCTTGGAAGAACTTGGTTGCATTTTGTTCATTTGCCAAGTTCATGCTTTCTTGCATTTTCTCTCTTTTCTTCTAATTTCTCTTCATCTTGTTCTTTTCCCTCCACCATCAAAGAAACCTTTCCACCACCACAAACCACCCTAAACAACCTTGAACCACCTCTCAAACACTTTAACTTTCCATTTCCAAGTTTGCTTTCTCAAGGAAAAATCATCTTCCTTGAGTTTTCTTCTTGGCCGAATCATCACTTCCATCAAGAGGAGATTTTGTCTTCTCATTCCATCAAGAATCCAAGCTTCCTTTCATTTCTTTCAAGACTTCCTTAGGTAGGGGTTTGTTTTCAAGTTTTACTTGTTTTTCTTAAAGAAAGTTCTAGTTTTCTCTTGGTTCAAACTCCTTTCTTTCTTTCTTTTCATTTTCGGCCAAGAGGCCATTTTATGAAAATAACATAAGCTTGATGATGAGGTTTCAAGATAATGACTTGATGATGTCATGTGAGAAACCTCTAAAGCTTGAAACAACTTGGTCTTGGACCATACATGCTTGTATTTCTTTCTTTTCTTTAGTTTCATTTTCGGTTCCTTTCCTTTTCTTTCTCAAATGATTTCGGTTTCCTTTGCCTTGGTTTGAACAAAGTTTGCTAAAAATGTAAAGTAGATCACAAAAGTTTTGTAAAGAAAATTAATCACATGATTTCAAAGAGCTCTAAGCTTACCCTTGCCAACCTTAAAGTTGGTCGGCCGTTCTAAGAGTTTTACTCTAGATTGAAGCCCATGAGCAATAAAATAAAGAATATGACTTAGTTCTTATGTGTTTTGTTTAGACAAAGTGTTGAGCTTTGTATTTATTTTCTTAAGCTTGATGATGAAGTTCAAACCTTAAGACTTCTTTGAAGTCTAGGTGCTAAGAACTCTAAAGCTTGCCTTATGATACATAATGGGTTGAGGTTTTATTCCTTTAAAGTCTTGCAAGAGCTCTAGCTAAGATCTAAAATAAGATGCATTCATGTTTACTTTATGCCTTGCATAGCATGTTTATTTTGATGTCATCACTAAATTCTCAAGACTAATTAATTGGACTTGCATTATCATGTTTAAATTTCAAGCTTGCATTTCATGTTTATATTTCAAGTCATCACTTAACCTTAAAGATAATAAAGAGGTTGCATCTCATATTTATTTTATGCTCTCACTTTACTTTCTAATGAAGAATAAAATGAGTGCATATCATGTTTAAGTTTATGTCATCACCTAAGCCTCCTAGAGCTCAAAGACTTGCCCAAGTATCCTATGTAAGGTTTTCAAGAAAATATTGGCATTCTTAAAGAAGCCATTTCGGCCTTGTGGTGATGATGATGGACTTAATATGAGTTTCTCTAATCACAAGTGTCCATAGTTTGTGTTTTGTAATTTTTCCAAGCTTAGGAGCACCTAAGCAACATTATGCATAAAATTATATACTTTAAAACTACCTTGCAAGCAAGTTAATTTAGCTACTGACCTTATGTGTAAAGGCATGATTTTAATGAAAGGATTTGAGTTCTAAAAGAGTTTTGAATCCCTAGAATTATTCCAAGAGAAAACTAGTAACTTGTATGCATTTTAATTCACAAGATTATGTGATTTTATGGGCTTATGATTTCGGTTCTGCCCTTCATGATTGGCTGCTGTACAAATGTTGTTCTAAGGTGTTAAAATGTGTAAAATTATGTTTGAGTGAAGGGAGGATCGATTTAGAGAAGTTAGAAAAGAATAAGTAACTTAAAAGGATCAAGAATGAGAATTCTAGAACACCTTAATGCACAAAAATGCAATTCTGTTCCAGCATAATTAATTCAAGTGTAAATGGTTCATAATCAGTAGGATATGCATAAAAACCTTTCATAAATGATTAGGTATTAATTACTAAGCTTAAGGTGATGATAAAGACTTAAAATAGGAATTCTAGCACACTTAGACATGGAAAAATGTAATTCTGTCCAGCATAGTTAAATTGAGGAAAAGTAATTTATAACTTAGTAAATATGCCTAGGAATCCCTCATAATTGGTTTAGGAATTGATTATGGAGCCTTAGGCGAAGACGGATCTTAAAAAGGGTCACGAACGGAGATTCTAGAGCCCTAAGCGTATGATATTCTTCTGCCCTTAAAAGTATGATGCTGTTTGGATTTTTAGTAAGCCTAAATCTTAGCAAGAATTATAAGTGATGATCTCTTAGGTGTAATGAAGATGTAATATGGGTATTAGAATCATTAGAGCATAAGTTTAAGACCCGTAAGGGTCAAAGCATAAGATATCTTAAGATAAGGAGATGTGATGTAAGGAATAAGAGTGATGAGTATTGGTTGATGTATGTGAATGATTTAAATATCATGAGTATGAAAATGTATGGATGTGTGACATGTTGCTATGATGATGTGATACGCTATGTTTAAATGCATGAAAATATGAGACATGAATAAAGGATATGTTATATGATGTATTATGATTGTACGCTTATGTTGCATCCATACAAGATATGTTAATGTAAAGGTTATATGCCGAGATGCATTTCTCCTGCTACGGTGAGGAGAAAGTAAACCTGGGGGTATGGATGTCGAGCCATACCGAAGTGGACAAAGTCACTAGTCTTAACCAGTTGATGCGTTTCCAAGAAAGAAAAGAGATATGTTAATGAGGAAATGATCCCATTATGACTTCCCGAGTTAAGGGTTGTAGGGTGATCCAAGAAAGAGATATGATTCCCCCTATATTTTTCTCCGTATAAATCTAGCGACGGCTAGTTAGGATGAGCTCATTCCTAGGCGATGGGTGTATTTGGAGTTTTGGTGGCTATGATAAATCGTCGGGGCGGCATGTTGGGTGGATTTTGGTGGCTATGACGAGGGTGGAAAATGAAAAGGAAAATGAGGAAAATGATATAAAGTGAAAAGTTATGAAAGGAACTCACAAGTTCAATTATGATAAAGTAAAAGATGCACATGCATATGTTTCGTTGAAGTTTCATTGATGCTTTGATTAAGTAATATGTGTTATCTATGTGTATTGTCATGCTCAAGTATTGCCATGCATACATAGAATATATGTTGCATTCATGTCATTAAGATCCATGTTAAAAGACACCCACTTTGGATAAAAGAACTTGAGAAATATAAAATTGAATCTTATGCATGCACACCCTTTCATAATAAAACCGAAGTGGCTGAGGGCGACGACAATGACACTTGTGTTAGAGTCAAAGCCTACCTGAGAATCTTATATAGATTTCTCATCCCTTTTCCTTTCTTCCGTGTCGTCTCCAGAGGCGAGTGGTGCGGATGTTCGTGATCCTTTGTGAGGTGCAAGTTTAGGAACCATGCTACCCATAGAGGTCGAGCGGAAGCGCGAAGATTAGTCTAGAAAAGTTATAGTAATGTCTAGCATTGGGTTCGTGTACGTTCATCTTTTGTTTTGTTTAGTATCTTGAAGATGTCCTCATGTTCGAAGGGCATCGTCGTTATGATGTGACTATGATATGTTAATATAAATTATGTTGTGACTATTCCATGACTTGTTTCTCTATGCTATGATAATGTGTATATGTTGGCTATATCATGTGTGTATTAATCGTTATGTTGCACGCGCGGCTCGCATTTTAAATCTTAAATTCAAAAAGAAAAATTTAGTCATATTTTATTACCTGTATTTTAAATAAAGATAAGTCAAGTTCTGAAACGAAGACGTAACCGCTAATAATTAGCCGAATGCGACTCGAGCGTATTAGGTGAAAGTTAGGGTGTTAAAGCTTGGAAGTCTCCAAGTGTCTCACTAACTCCCCAATACAGGCCTAGTGAGATCACCACTACCTTGTTGAGTCTAAGGTTAGAAAGGTATTTATTGTTGTCTAGTTTACCATTCTACCTAAGATTAGGAAGCACCGATGTACTATTGGGGATGGACTGCATGCCTGTATTGGCTTATGGCAAAGAGGAAACTTAATCTGCTAAGGTTGATAATGAATTTTCTATTGAATGCCATGACAAAAGAGAAGATGAGAATAACTGGGCTCCATATAGGATGTTGCTAACACGAGTTTTTCAGAACATTGGATATCCAGGATTGAAGAATAGTTCGAGTTCATGATAGGCATAAAGTACACCATGGTCTCCTTCAAGATCATGAAAAGAAAAAAATTGTACTAGTCAAAACTCGTTCCACAAGGTAGAGCTCCAAATTAGGGATGCAAAGACTGAGAAAGCTGCAATTAAGGTACATAAATAAAAAGGAAGAAAAGGGCAAGGCAACATAGTGTAAGAGCCAGAGGAGGAAGTTGATGAACTGGAAAATCCTCTAATCTTGATGGTACCTCAACCTCCACCTTCTATAAGAATAACGCTTATGGAGGAAGAAGATGACACTTCAAAAATTAGCTTCCCTCATGTTGGTGTTGCTCCCCACTCTCTTGTTGATGATGTTCCCCTCCTGCCACACCTTCTGCCCTAACTCTAGTACTCATTTCTATGTGCTCGAGTCACATAAAAATTAATACCAAGGAATCACACTATTTCATGAGCGTTTCAATATTAAACATAATTGTTGCTAAAAATCCTAACGAAAATTTGCCATGGTAACGCGTAGATACCATGCCTCTTGTAAGAGAGAATTATAAATAGAATAACCAATCATCCATAGCTCAACCCTCTTCAAAAATACAATATTCCAGTATCTCACTTATCATTATCATGAGGCACATAATGCCACTCAAACCACAACATAAAATGTAACAATGTAATATCAGAAGATAAGCGGCCTCATGTGTTAAAATCGCCAAGGGTATACTAAGTCATGGTCTTAGGCCACAAAATACAAAACATCGAAGAAATATGGGGTTTCATATCCCAAATACAAAAAGATCCAAGTTCCAAACTCCCAAAAAAAAAAGACATAATTGCATAAACAAAGCGCAAAATAACTCTAAGATTTCGAAATATCAAATGAAATCAAGTGATATAGCACAATCTCCAAGTAAGGCAAAAGCAACAATACTTCGCGCTTAAGTCTCTACATTCAAGAATCTATTTGCTCATCTAGAGATGATACGAAAAAGGGGAAAGGGGTAAGAAATCAATTGAAATCTCAGTAGGAGCATATGCAATTAACGTGACATCATAATCATCTCTAGTCTACCTTGCTTTCCTTTGAAATCATTAGTATACAATCATGAGATTCAATGCTTTTGGATTTTGCAATCATTCCTTAACAAGGTAGAGGTGTCTTTTAGCATGGTCTTGGCATGAGATGTATATGCATGCATGAAAGAACTTTACTAGTATAATTAAATAGACGTGCATGCCTAGAAAAAAGGACTAGGCTTATTTATTAAATGTCACAATCATGAATAAATGACTATCCTAGTTCAAGTCATCAAGTACATTATAGTTAAAGTCTTTTCTTTGGTTCTACCTCATAACTTTCATGTTTCTATCTATTCTTATAGATCTTACTTCATTCCTCTTGTTTAATCTTAATTTAGATACTTTAAAAGCTATGAGCTCATGCTTAACCGGTCGTCATCGATTCCTTAATGCAAACTGAATTGAAACCCTCATGTACAGTATAAAGAAAGTCAATGCCCAGTCGTCACATGTCCTCAAAACGATTCAATGTCGAACCTCTTTGTTGACATAAGTCAAACCTTAATCTTTATGTCTTAATTCTAATTCCTTATCCTTAATTTTTCCTCTTTCCTCAAAGTCATTATTTTCCTCATAAGTAATGCAAGCATAAGTTTCAATAATGTATTCTAAATTCCTTTTCTTTAAAATAAGAAAGATCACAACAACTTCAAGGTAAGCATAAATATTAGTAACCAATCATCCATTATGCCAAGACTAAAATGTTACCATATGATAAATCAAAACTCATCCAAACTTCCCTTTTTCACTTCCAATAAAAAGAATATTGTCTTAACTAGAGCTTCATTACTCAAGAATTATAAATTCACAAAAGGGAACATAACCTCAACAAACTCTTAGTTTCATTTAGACATTTAATCAAACAAATAGCATTTTAATGATTAATTTTCATGCATGAGGTTGCTTATCACCCAAAACACCACCAAAAGTCATACTTCTAAGTTTTTATGCATTAGAAACAAAGGATTATATATATATATATATATATATATATATATATATATATAGATCAAACACTTAATTTTTATAAAAATCCAACCCAAAGCATCACAAAAACATGGTAAAGTAGACCTATTCAATACCTAACTGAATTTACATGTTTATGCATATAGCTTCCAAGATTACCTCATTAACATAGATTTATACTTTTGTAAACATCACTTTTGAATCAAACTAACTACCTATCCAATAAATATGCAAAAACTCAATCTCAAACATTTACATTCATTTAGACATTTTATCAAACACATGACATGCATTTTTCACAATTTTCGTAAAGTTTCACCCAACTAAACACACCACCAAAAAGTATATTTCCAAGTTTTTGTGCATCAAAAACAAAAGATATACATGTATATATGGATAAAACACTTAATTTTCATCAAAATCACATCCAAAACATCATCTAAACACGGTAGAAGGAGGGTGCTCAACACATGGCCGAAAATCAACTTATCCAAACACATGGCTTCAAATTTCTCAATTTTCATCAACAATTAGAGTAAGATATTGAATATAGACTCACAGAAAACCCATTTTGGATTTAAAAACAACCAAGAATAGAAACCCACATTAAACCAAGTTAGGTACTTAAGACAATGAACTAATCAAAGGGAAAATTGCAATAAAAGCCCCTACCAAAATTTGAAGATGCAAGGAAGGGTCCTCTTGAGACTTGTTGATAGGGGAATAAGCAAAATCTTCACCTCTACCTAGTATGTCACAGCTAGCAGAGAAGGAGAGCTAGGGAGCTTGAGTTTTGAGTCAAATTGAAGATGGGGAGAGGTTTAGGTGTTGGGATGGACAAGATAGAGGTAGGTTTGAATTTTTTTGGGATAGATAGAGGTGGTGGTGGTGATGAATTGTGAAAATGGAGGAAGAATGTGTAAATGTGAGTATGGGTGAAAGAAAAAAAATATGAGAGAGTAAAGGGGGAAGGGGAGGGATGCTGAGTCTCTTCATTTAGGGTGTAGGTCTTTTTTCTTTTGGTAGATGGGGAGGTATATAAATGTAATATGATGGGATAAGTGAGGGTAGTTGGATAAATTTCACATATAACACATTAGAGTAATAATTAAATAGACCAAAAACTACACATGAATAATATTTTTCACACATCACTCATCCAAATAAATTTTATTTTATTGATGTGTCTTGAAATTTAGATTAAAGGAGTTCTAAATTTTTTCTTAAAAAAAACACTAACCTTAACTTTTAAAATAATTCAACAGGACTACTAACATAAACATGCACTCAACCGTTAAAAAGAAGAATGTCTAATTATTCATTATCTAATTAATTAATGAAATAAATTCCTAATTAAACTCAATTAATCCTAGTTAACACATAAATATGACAAAAAAAAATCGGGCGTTACATTTCTCCCTTCTTAAAAGAATTTCGCCTTCAAACTTCAAAGTACCTAAGAATAACTTTGGATAGTGATGCCTCATCTTTTACTCCAACTCCTAGGTGAGCTCCTCGCGCTACTCGTTCCCCAAACCACCTTAACGAAAGGCACAGACTTATTCCATAACCGTTTGGTGCCGTGGTCAGCTATACGAGTGAGCGATAGGGTGAAAGTTAGGTTATCCTTTAATTGTATAGACTCGGGTGCTAACACATGACTCGGATCAGGGTTGTATTTGCGAGCCTGTGAAACATGAAAAACATTATATAGTCTAGATAAGTGGGTCTGGAAGGGCCACTCGATAAGCAGACTGGTCTAACTTTTTGGAGGATTTGGAAGGGGCCAATGAACCTAGGACTCAACTTCTTAACCTTCATGGCATACTCTATACCTGTTGGTAGCTCTCAAAATACATGATCTCAAACTTGGAAACTCAAGTGGTTTCCTTATCTTATCTACATAGCTCTTTTGTTGCTTTAGCTAGTCAAAATCTTTTCCTTAATCTGGATTCTCTCAGAGGTCTGGTTTACAAGGTTTGGTCCTAACACACTATTCTCATGATGTCAAACCAACACAGAGGGGATAGACATTTTCTTCTATACAATGACTCAAATGGAGCCATGCTAATGCTAGCATGATAGCTATTATTATAGGCAAACTCCACTAAAGGCAAACACTTGTCCTAACTCTCTCACATCCAAGACACATGGCCTTAACATATCTTCTAATGTTTGTATGGTTCTCCCTTCATCTGTTTGGGGGTGATAAGTTGTTAAGGCATAGCTTGGAACCAAATCCCTCTTGTAAAGCACCCGAGAAACGTGACGTAAATCATCTATCTGGATCCGATATTATCATCTTCGGACCCCATTCAACCTCACAATCTCTTCCACATACATATCACTTGTTAGTCATGGCAACATTTCTTGGGTGATATTGCCATGACTAATAAATAACTAATCCTAATGGGTAAAAAATGGGCCGACTTAGTCAATCGGTCCACTATGACCCAAATAGCATTGTAACCTGCTGGGTCCTGGCAAACTACTCACAAAATCCATGGAGATGATCTCCCACTTCCACTATGGAATGGGCAAGGGTTGTAGCAAACCCGAAGGCCGCTAATGCTCTATCTCACCTTTTGGCACACTAAGCACCTACTAACCTAATTCGTGCATCCTTCTCCAAACCGGGCCACCAAAACATCTCCTTCAAGTCATGATACATCTATGTGGTGCTAGGATGCACGGTGAAATGACTTTTATGAGCCTCCTTCAAAATATCCTTTCAGAGGTCATCAAATGCCAACACACAAATCCTACCTTCAAACTTGCATAATCCATCTCTCCTAAAGCAAAACCCTTCTGCTTCCTTATTTCTATAACGACCCAATTTTTTAGTATTATTGTGATAAAACGATTAATTGTGAATAATCTATAGGGATTTTGAAAATTCCGACATATATAGTTATGATCAAAATAATATGAGGAGTTTGTAAAAAAAATTTTAAAAAAAGAAAATTAATTTAATATTATTAAAAATCACTATAATAATATTTTAATTAGGGATATAGAATGAGACCCTATAAAGGGCGTAATGCCATAAATAAAATAAGGATAAAGGTAAATAAATATTTTAACCCAGTAAAGTTTCTTTTATGTCAATTGTAACATCCCCTGCGCTTTATGGATCGTCAATTGTCCCCACAAACCGACACTTCTTCAGCGTGCTTTGTCCTTACTCACACGCTTCATGGGAAAACTTCCCAAGGTCACCCATCCTAAAATTACCCCAAGTCAAGCATGCTTAACTTTGGAGTTCTTTCGTAATGGGCTACCAAAGAAAGATGCATCTTTGTGGCATAGGTAGTACCAATCAATTCATATAAGCCTTCCTTAACTGTATAGTCCCATACCTATATAGACTCAGGATCCTCTCATTCGGGTGTGTAATTGGTTCATTGATGTACCCCTCCGCTTGGAGGTAGGAGCCGCTCCTTGTCCGTGCCCCTCTGACGGATCACTCCTTGCCTCGTCCCGAGCGTTACATGAAAATGTAACACCCTAACTTTCACCTAATACGCTTAGTCGCATTCGGCTAATTATTAGCGGTTACGTCTTCGTTTCAGAACTTGACTTATCTTTATTTAAAATACGGGTAATAAAATATGACCAAATTTTTTCTTTTTGAATTTAAGATTTAAAATGCGAGCCGCGCGTGCGCATACATAACGATTAATACACACAAGATATAGCCAACATATACACATTATCATAGCATATAGAAACAAGTCATGGAATAGTCACAACATAATTTATATTAAAATATCATAGTCACATCATAACGACGATGCCCTTCGAACATGAGGACATCTCAAGATACTAAACATAACAAAAGATGAACGTACACAAACCCAACGCTAGACATTACTATAACTTCACTAGACTAATCTTCGCGCTTCGCTTGACCTCTGACCGATGGGTAGCGTGGTTCCTAAACTTGCGCCTCACAAAGGATCAAGAACATCCACATCACTCGCCTCGGAGACGACACGGAAGAAAGGAAAAGGGATGAGAAATCTATATAAGATTCTCAGGGCTTCCCGACTCTAACACAAGTGTCATCGTCGTCGCCCCAGCCACTTCGTCTTATTATGAAAGGGTGTGCATGCATAAGATTCAATTTTACATTTCTTAAGTTCTTTTATCCGAAGTGGATGTCTTTTAACATGGGTCTTAATGACATGAATGCAATATATATTCTATGTATGCATGGCAATACTTGAGCATGACAATACACATAGATAACACATATTACTTAATCAAAGCATCAATGAAACTTGAACGAAACTTATGCATGTGCATCTTGTACTTTATCATAATTGAACTTGTGAGTTCCTTTCATAACTTTTCACTTTATCATTTTTCTCATTTTCCACCCTCGTCATAGCCACCAAAATCCATCCAACATGCCGCCCGGCGATTTTATCATAGCCACCAAAACTCCTAATCACCTATCGCCTAGGAATGAGCTCATCCTAACTAGCCGTCGCTAGATTTATACGGGAAAAAATAGAGGGGAATCATATCTCTTTCTTAGATCACCCGACAACCTTTAACTCGGGAAGTCATAATGGGATCATTTCCTCATTAACATATCTCTTTCTTTCTTGGAAACGCATCAACTGGTTAAGACCAGTGACTTTGTCCGCTTTGGTATGGCTCGACGTCCATACCCCCACGGGTTTACTTTCTCCTCACTTAGCAGGAGAAATGCGTCTCGACATATAACCTTTACATTAACATATCTCTTTTCTTGGATCACCCCGTACAACCCTTAACTCGAGAAGTCATAATGGGATCATTTCCTCATTAACATATTTTGTATGGATGCAACATGAGCGTACAATCATAATACATCATATATTACTTATCATTTATGCAACATGAGCATGGAATCATCTTAAAACATACCATATACTTTTCTCATATGCAACGTTATAACATTTCAAGTAACATTCATCAAGTTATATACATTTCAAGTAAATAATCAAGTAAGACTCAATACAAATAGGCATTCTCATCATAATTTCATTTCATCATATCATGTACATTCCCATTAAGTAATCATGTGAAAAGGCAACATCACATAAGCATCCATATCATAGGTTCATCCCATTAAAATCAAAACACTCATTTTTGGCACATTTAGGTCCTGGTAATCGATTGAGTGTTGGTAATCGATTACCAAGACAAACCTCTTTTTGGGAAAGAAGAACTTCATGGTAATCGATTACATGAATTGGTAATCGATTACATGAGTCTCAACTTGTTCTGGGTACGGAGAACACCCTTGGTAATCGATTACACCTCTTGGTAATCGATTACTATAACCCAGAATCTCATAAATTGCTTCCTGGTAATTGATTACATAGCACGGTAATCGATTACCAGAATCCTTTTTTGAAAAACTAAACTTTCTAACACATTTTCAAGTATCATTCCTTTCCAAAAACACTTTATCACACCTTTCTAATAACTCTTTGAAATCATTATCATATTTCCACAAGTTAAAACCAACATTGTAACATAACTAAGAAATAAATCTCAACACTCATAAAAACAAACATAAAGGAAACTACTTCATATTCTTTATTTTATTGCTCATAGGCTTCAATCTAGCGTGGATTCTAGAACGGCCGACTAACTTTAAGGTTGGCAAGGGTAAACTTAGAGCTTTTTGAAAACATGTGATTAAGTTCTTCAAACAACTTTTAGTGATCTACTTAACATTTATATCAAACTTTTTATAACAAAAGGAAATGGAAACCGAAACCATTAAGGGGAAAAGGAAACAAGAACCGAAAATTTGAACAAGGAAAGGAAAGGAAACTGAAATCATTTATGGTCCAAGACCAAGTTTTCAAGCTTTAGAGGTTTTATTGTGATGAACTCAAAGTCATCATCTAGAACTCTCATCATCAAGCTATCATGAAACATCATCAATGGCCTTGAAGGTCGAACATGAAAGGAAAAGAAAGAACTTGAAAGAAAACTCCCTACCTAGTAGTGAAGAGGAAAGCTTGGTTCTCGAAGCAAGTTGAGAAGAACAACTTCTTCCTTGATGCTTGATGATTTTCGGCCAAGACAAGGAGGAAAAGAAGATGAGATGTTTTCTTTGTGAGCTTGAAGAGATGAAGAAAGGAAAGGAACTCTTGAGTCTTGAGAGGAAAGAGAGAACTCAAGATTACTCTTTGAAGCTACTCTTGGCAAATGAACAAAATGCAACCAAGCTCATCCAAGCATGGTATTTATAGAGGGAATGAGACCTTGTGGCTGATTTGGGAGGAAGGCTTGGCCTCATGTTCCATGAGGTGAGAGAAATTGCTTTATGGAGGCATGGTGAGGTATGGTGGGGAGTATGGGCAAGGCATGGGCAAAGCATGGGCAAAGCATGGGCAAGGCATGGGTATTTTTGTGTGTAAAAATAAATCAACATGTGAGAAATGGGGAGAGAATTTTTGGTCAAATTTTACAGCCAAGGGGGAGGGAAAATCTCTCATTTAATTGTGGTTTAATGATGTGTTTAGGTGTGTCTTTGATTAGGCTTTTGATTAGGCATTTGTAAGCAAGTGTTTAGGTGACAAAATGGCTAATTAAGGTGGTTCAAGACTTGATTAAGGAGTGGTCATACTAAATTAGAGAATTAAAACCATATTTTAGTCAAATCAAATCATAGACACAATTCCATGATTTAAGGAATTGGAGAGAGAAAATACTATTCATGAAAAGGTGACATAATGTCTTAAATTCAAGAATAGGATTTTGAACTTCTCTAAGCAATCTTAGGTTCTAATCAACCTTGATTAATTATTTTGACTCTAGATTAGTAATTAGAATTTACTAATCTTTAATTAGAGCCTAATATTGCTTAGGTTTCGCTAATCGTGTCATTCGGCCAGGAATGCACTTAGCTAGGGGTAAAACGGTAATTTTTCACTAAACTCTCGGGCCACCGGGCTTATCCCGACATAAAACATTACTTAAAAACATCGTTTAAAACCTTTTGGTGAAGTCCAGGTTCAACCGGCACATAAAGCGAGGTTAAACAACCACAGGGGCATTTTGATAATTTCGCACGTCGGAACTCAAAAATGAGATTCTTCTGCTCTATACCACACATAACATACACAATCCCCTATCATCACAAAAACATCCCTCGAGGATGGCCGAGACCGGCGATCCTCATTTTCCGGGTAAAATGACCTCAAGGGCATTTCGGTCATTTGTACACGGGAAAATTGGGCGTTACATTACTCCCCTCCTTAAAAGAATTTCGCCTTCGAAATTCGTTACATGAGCACAAATAAGACTACCATCTAACGCGCACTTACCTTGGGGGTGAGAACGGGAGGATATTCGGCATTGACCACGAACACTCGTCCTTGATGTTGGGGTCTCGTGCGGCATCCAAGTGGGGACTTCACGTTGCAATCTTGAAACACGTGACCAGGCTTGCCACACCTAAAGCACACGTTTTGGCCAAAAAGGCAAGGGCGGTTCCCGTGCTTCTTCCCGCACTTTGGACAAACGGCAGCAAGGTCCTATTGAGGTGCCTCTCCTCTTGGGTCATTCAATCCTTGTGGCGGTCGGAACGGTGGTATGGTCCCGGCTTGAACTTTGGGGCTTGTGGCGCCAAATTTTTGGTAAAACTCGGCCTTTGACACACTTAGCTTCTTATACCCATCCTCGATGACGCGGCACTTGTTGACCAGGGTAGGGAAGTCCCTAATCTCTAAGTGAGCCACCGCAACATTAACCTCGGCTTTTAATCCCGACTCGTACTTGATGCACTTCCAATACTCGTCCGGGTTTCCTTGGTACATCCTTGAGAACTTGATAAGCTCTTCGAACTTGGCGGTGTCCTGAGCGACATTCATGTCTCCTTATGTCAACCTTATGAACTTGATGTCCTTGGCGTTCCTCACCGATTCTGGAAGTACTTCTCGTAAATGAGCCTTGAACAACTCCCAATTGATCTCTCTACCTTACGCCTCTAGAAGCCTTTGAGCTTCGATCCACCAAAAACCAGCATCTTCTTCTAGCATATAGGTGGCAAAAGTCACCTTCTGTTCATGCATGGGATCACGGTGAAAATCTTCTCCATACTCTTGATCCACTCATCGGCATGATCCGGGTTCAAGGTTCCTTTGAATGATGGCGGATTAGCTTTGTGAAATTCCCAAAACAAGCATGTTCGGGGACCTCAGGACCATGACCCACAGGCCGACGATCTTGATCCATTCTTTCCATCATCATCCTCATAGCTCTTGCCACGTCGCAAAGCGCTTCAGCGTCTCGTTGTCTTGGCTCGGGTCGGGTCCTATCTGTCATCGTGGTGCTATTGGTTCCTAAACACACAAAGCAACAACCACTGAGGTGATCAGTCTCAATACTTCATGCAATGTGAGCTAGTTACCATGGCACGCCACTCATATAGGGGTCATGTATCTCTATCCTATAGCTTATCCTATTGATAAAGCACTACACATGACATAATTATCGCATCATGCTTTTAAAGAGCATGGTCGGCCAATCCTAGGCTCGTGAGACTAAACTCTCTAATACCAAAATGTAACACCTAACTTTCACCTAATACGCTCGTCGCATTCGGTTAATTATTAGCGATTACGTCTTCGTTTCAGAACTTGACTTATCTTTATTTAAAATACGGGTAATAAAATATGACTAAATTTTTTCTTTTTGAATTTAAGATTTAAAATGCGAGCGTGCGTGCGCATACATAACGATTAATACACACAAGATATAGCCAACATATACACATTATCATAGCATATAGAAACAAGTCATGAAATAGTCACAACATAATTTATATTAACATATCATAGTCACATCATAAACGACGATGCCCTTCGAACATGAGGACATCTCAAGATACTAAACATAACAAAAATGAATGTACACGAACCCAACGCTAGACTAATCTTCACTAGACTTGGGCAAGGCATGGGCATTTTTGTGTGTAAAAATAAATCAACATGTGAGAAATGGGGAGAGAATTTTTGGTCAGATTTTGCAGCCAAGGGGAAGGGAAAATCTCTCATTTAATTGTGGTTTAATGATGTGTTTAGGTGTGTCTTTGATTAGGCTTTTGATTAGGCATTTGTAAGCAAGTGTTTAGGTGACAAAATGGCTAATTAAGGTGGTTCAAGATTTGATTAAGGAGTGGTCATACTAAATTAGAGAATTAAAACCATATTTTAGTCAAATCAAATCATAGACACAATTCCATGATTTAAGGAATTGGAGAGAGAAAACACTATTCATGAAAAGGTGACATAATGTCTTAAATTCAAGAATAGGAATTGAGCTTCTCTAAGCAATCTTAGGTTCTAATCAACCTTGATTAATTATTTTGACTCTAGATTAGTAATTAGAATTTACTAATCTTTAATTAGAGCCTAATATTGCTTAGGTTTTGCTAATCGTGTCATTTGAGCCAGGAATGCACTTAGCTAGGGGTAAAACGGTAATTTTTCACTAAAACTGTCTTTGAGCCTTGTGCTTATCCGACATAAAACATTACTTAAAAACATCGTTTAAAACATTTTTGGTGAAGTCCCGGTTCAACCTGGCACGTAACGAGGTTAAACAACCACATGGCATTTTGGTAAGTTCGCGTGTTCCTAAACTCAAAAATGAGATCTTCCTTATTACCACACATAACATACACAATCCCCTATCATCACAAAAACATCCCTTCAAGGATGGCCTGATCGCGATCCTCATTTTGGGTAAAATGACCTCTGTAGGGGCATTTTTCCTATTTGTACATGGGAAATCGGGTGTTACATCGATCGGATACTTAATGGTAATATGGATTAAATGGTAATAATCGATACATAAAACTGGTCAGTTCTGGTAAAAATATTGATATTATTAAATCCTAAATAATTTTTACTAAGACAATTGAATAAATATAGACATTTCTAATACCAATACAAGGTAAATCGATCTGGAAATATTTCACTCTTTACTTTCTCTCCAAGCATGTTTATGATACAAAAGAAAAAGGAAATGAAATAACATTTTCTTCTTACTCTCATAGAAGTTTTACGTTTCATTCTCCTTTCTTCATTCTTTTTCATTTTTTCCCGTTCAAACTCTATGAAAGCTCCATATTCTTAAAGGTTATGGCTAGATAAACAATTAAACTTGTTCAAGAACACTTCCTCT